>CM049802.1:8540334-8784756 GCA_027422405.1 Ptychobarbus kaznakovi
AAAAGCAACAACAACAGCAGCAGCACAAAACAACAACAACAAACAACACAACAACAACAACAACAACAACAACAACAGCATGCAACATCAACAACATCATAAACATCACAACAACAACACCACCAGCAACAACGGCAAGACCAGCAACAGCAACAACAACAACAACAACAACAACACCAGCAGCAGCAGCAGCAGCAACAAAAGCAGCAGCAACAACAACAAAAACAGCAATAGAATCAACAACGACAACAATTGCAGGAGCAACAACAACTATAGCAGCAACGAAACCAGCAACAGCAGCAGCAGCAACAACAACAACAACAACAACAACAACAACAACAACAACAAAACAACACCACCAGCAACAACGGCAAGACCAGCAAGCACAACAACAACAACAACAACACCAGCAGCATTAGCAACAACAGCAGCAGCAGCAACAACAACACCCCCAGCAACAACAACAACAACAGCAATAGCAGCAGCAACAACAACAACAACAATAACACAAGAAGCAACAACAGCAGCAACAGCAGCAACAAAACAACAACAACAACAACAACAACAATAGCAGCAGCAGCAACAACAAAAACAAAAGTACAGCAACAACAACAACACAGCAAGCAGCAGCAGCAAACAATAACACAGAACAACAACAACAACAACAACAACAACAACAGCAGCAACAACAACAACACCAGCAGCAGCAGCAACAACAACAACAACAATAACACCTACAGCAACAACAACAACAGCAATAGCAGCAACAATGGCAACAACTGCAGGAGCAACAACAATAATAGCAGCAACAGCAACGAAACCAGCAACAATGAAAGCAGCAGCAGCAGCAACAACAACAACAACAACAACAGCAACAACAACATCATCATCACCATCAACAACAACAACACCAGCAACAACGGCAAGACTAGCAACAACAAAACAACAACAACAACACCAGCATCAACGGCAAGACCAGCAACAACAACAACAACACCAGCAGCATCAGCAACAACAACACCAGCAACATCAGCAAACAACAGCAGCAGCAATAGCAGCAACAACAACAACAATTGTAGGAGCAACAACAACAATAGCAGCAACAGCAACAAAACCAGCAACAACAACAGCAGCAGCAACAACAACAACAACAGCAACAACAGCATCAGCAACAACAGCAGCTGCAACAACAACAACAGCAATAGCAGCAACAACAACAACAATTGCAAGAGCAACAACAACAATAGCAGCAACAGCAACGAAACCAGCAACAACAGCAGCAGCAGCAGCAACAACACCACCACCACCACCACCAACAACAACAACAACAACAACAACAACACTGATAACTACAACAAAAAACAGTCCGACAAACCAAACTCCCAACCTCAACGCTTCATTCTGTTTACTGTTCCTGCCAGTGTCCATGTACTGTGGTGGAAATGAGCAATTGGTGGTCTGGAAAAATGATGAGTAACCATTTGAAATCAAGAGACACTATCATCAACATCAACAACAACAACAAAAACAACAACAACAACAACACCAGCAACAACAACACCACCACCACCAACAACAAAAACAACAACACCAGCATCAGCAACAACAGCAGCTGCAACAACAACAACAGCAATAGCAGCAACAACGACAACAATTGCAGGAGCAACAACAACAATAGCAGCAACAACAGCATCAGCAGCAGCAGCAGCAACAACACCACCACCACCACCACCACCAACAACAACAACAACACTGATAACTACAACAAAAAACAGTCCGACAAACCAAACTCCCAACCTCAACGCTTCATTCTGTTTACTGTTCCTGCCAGTGTCCATGTAACTGTGGTGGAAATTAGCAATTGGTGGTCTGGAAAAATGATGAGTAACCATTTGAAATCAAGAGACACTAAATTCAGGAAAAAATTTAGCTTGTTCATTTCAATTCTATATATACAGTATTTCACAGAAGTGAGTACACCCCTCACTTTTTTTTTTATGTGACAACACTGAAGAAATTACACTTTGCTACAATGTAAAGTAGTGAGTGTACAGCTTGTATAACAGTGTATATTTTCTGTCCCCTCAAAATAACTGAACACACAGCCAGTAATGTCTAAACCGCTGGCCACAAAAGTGAGGACAGTCCTGAGTGAAAATGTCCAAATTGGGCCCAAAGTGTTAATATTTTGTGTGTCCACCATTATTTTCCAGCACTGCCTTAACTCTCTTGGGCATGGAGTTCACCAGAGCTCCACAGGTTGCCATTGGAGTCCTCTTGCACTTATCCATGATGACATCACAGAGCTGGCGGATGTTAAAAACCTTGCGCTCCTCCACCTTCCGTTTGAGGGTGCCCCATAGATGCTCAATAGGGTTTAGATCTGGAGACATGCTTGGCCAGTCCATCACCTTTACCCTCAGCTTCTTTAGCAAGGCAGTGGTCTTTATCATGTTGAAATACTGCCCTGCGGCCCAGTCTCCGAACGGAAGGGATCATGCTCTGCTTCAGTATGTCACGGTCAGTGTTGGGAAGGTTACTTTGGAAATGTAATAGGTTACAGATTACAAGTTACCCTACTTAAAATGTAATAAGTAGTGTAACTTTTCAATTACTTTATAAAAGTAAAGTAACTGATTACATTTGATTACTTTTTGATTACTTTTCTAAATTTCTAATATTTTCAACTATTAATCATTTTCAAACATGCAAAGCAGGCAGGGTTAAACTTACAGTAGAGTTTAACACTAATTACTGTCAGACTCTCGAAAGCTTTCATCACTTGAATTAAGATTATAATATTTTAATTTTAAAGGAGATGTTGGATGCAAAATATCTTCATTTGCATATAAATATGTCTTTGCAGTGTGGACACAATCACCCTACAATGGTAAAAATTCACTCCTTTTTTGATCCCCCAAAAGCCTAAACAGTCTCAATTATCAAGCAATTTTGATTCTGTAGTGAATAACTAGCACTCTCTCCGTCCTCAATACCACGACTGAGGTGAGACCCTTGAGCAAGGCACCGAACCCCCAACTGCTCCCCGGGCGCCGCAGCATAAAAGGCTGCCCACTGCTCCGGGTGTGTGTTCATGGTGTATTTGTTCACTGCTGTGTGTGTGCACTTTGGATGGGTTTAATGCAGAGCACAAATTCTGAGAATGGGTCACCATCCTTGGCCACACGTCATTTCACTTTCACTAAATTAGTTTATGTCTGGCTGCGCAAATCATTTTAACTCCAGACTGCTTTCTGAATAAGGGCCAATTCAAGGCAAGTTTTGTTAAAAAGTTAAAACTAAAGGATGGATTAGCAACCATTGTTCATGATCCAGCTGCACCTCCAGAAGAAGTAAGTTTCTCACTTTATATTTTTTTATGATTATCTGCAAATCGCCTTTGCTCTTCCACAGAAGAGAGTGGAGGGGTGAGCAGAGCTCATTAACATGCAAAGAGATATGCACCGAAACGAGTCGCTGTGTTCTTTTACACGCCCACCAAGACTATTTCAAGATTACCCTAAAGAATCATGCCAACTTGTGGAAAATGGGCATCCGATGTCCCCTTTGAAGCACAGCCACCTCAAAATCAGACTTACTTTCAAATCATTATGAGGTGAAATACAGATTTAAAATTATAACAAGAAATTGTTTAATAGCTATGATATTGATTTTAAAATCAAATCTTTGCATAGCTATGACATGAAACACTGGAATCTAATGATGCCTTAGAAAAAACAGTTAATCTTAAAAAAAGCATATACATAAACCCATATAGGAAATATAAGACTTATCGGAAAACCATGATATAAATTTCTGAAACATTGGTGCTTCATATTTTAGAGCAGTCACTGCAATTTATGAAATAAATAAATGAAATCTGTATGTGGGAGTGTGTGTTAAAAAATCAGATGTAACCCTCTTTGTAATCCTTAACATTTTCATAAGTAACTGTAATTTAATTACACATCTTTTCTTAGTAACTGTAACTAATTACAATTACTTTTATTTTGTAATTAAATTACGTAATTCCGTTACATGTAACTAGTTACTCCCCAACACTGGTCACGGTACATGTTGGCATTCATGGTTCCCTCAATAAACTGTAGCTCCCCAGTGCTGGCAGCACTCATGCAGCCCCAGACCATGACACTCCCAACACCATGCTTGACACACTTGTCTTTGTATTCCTCACCTGGTTGCCGCGACACACGCTTGACACCATCTGAACCAAATAAGTTTATCTTGGTCTCATCACACCACAGGACATGTTTCCAGTAATCCATGCCTTTAGTCTGCTTGTCTTCAGCAAACTGTTTGCGGGCTTTCTTGTGCATCATTTTTAGAAGAGGCTTCTTTCTGGGACGACAGCCATGCAGACCAATTTGATGCAGCGTGCAACGTATGGTCTGAGCACTGACAGGGTGACATCCCACCCCTTCAACCTCTGCAGCAATGCTGGCAGCACTCATAAGTCTAATTCCCAAATACAACCTCTGAATATGACGCTGAGCACATGCACTCAACTTCTTTGGTCGACCATGGCCAGGCCTGTTCTGAGGGGAACCTGTCCTGTTAAACCGCTGTATGGTCTTGGCCACCGTCCTGCAGCTCAGTTTCAGGGTCTTGACATTCTTCTTATAGCCTACGCCATCCTTATGTAGAGCAACAATTCTTTTTTTCCATTCTCAGAGAGTTATTTGCCATGAGGTGCCATGTATAACTTCCAGTGACCAGTATGAGAGAGTGACCTGAGACCTTGTAACACTAAGGAGTCACATGACACCAAGGAGAGAAAATGGCTAATTGGGCACAATTTAAACATTTTCACATGGGGTGTACTCACTTTTGTGGCCAGTGGTTTAGACATTAATGGCTGTGTGTTGAGTTATTTTGAGGGGACAGCAAATTTACACCGTTATACAAGCTGTACACTCACTACTTTACACTGTAGCAAAGTGTAATTTCTTCAGTGTTGTCACATGAAAAGATATAATATTTACAAAAATGTGAGGGGTGTACTCACTTCTGTGAGAAACTGTAAGTAAATATATATATATATATGCTAGGGGTGGCACAGTACACAGATGTCACAGTTCGGTACGTACCTCGGTTCGGGGGTCACGGTTCGATATGATTTCGGTACAACAGGGAAAAAAATGAAATCTACTATGCTTGGTTCCTTTTTATTTATTTTGAACAGACAGTAGTGAAAAAAAATCCATCTAGATGTGAAAATACTAATTATAAATGCTAATACTATTATTACATTGATATATTATGTATAAAATCTGTCTTGTTTTCATTGTGTGTACACAAATAAAAGCATACCTTTATCCAGTGATTATGAATAAGACAATAAGTGTTTAAAGTTGATTCTGCTGGTATAAGGAAACAGTTGAAGTGATTGCGCGCTGGAGCACACACACACACACACACACACACACACACACACACACACACACACACACACACACACACACACACACACACACACACACACACACACACACAAAGTTTTTTTTAAATTAATTGTATATATTGAACATTTAACATTCAAAATTATAACAAAATGTTACAAACATGATCACGTTTCCTAACACACAACAAACACAAAACACATCAGTTCCAGCATTGCTAAAGTTGGTAGGCTAATAAATAATACATAATAGTTAATAAAACATAATAAATAATAGTTTAGCATTCAGATAAGTTGCATCGCAAACATGGAAATATTATGGAATATTTGGATTTGTGCCGAATGAGAGAGGTAGGATACACGAGCACAAAGCTCTTGTCAGTCCATGTGAGAAGCTTTTGTCAGTCCTTGTGAGAAACGCATTCAGAATCAGCACGTGGTCACTATCTAGTAAGTGAGCTTTGTTTTCAAGCACGCAACTCACGGCATTCGCTGTTCTTCTGCTGGCGCTGGCAGTTATCAAACAGCGTTGCATTACTGTGAGCGCCCCCTTCTGGATTGGGTGTGAATTGCCTGTATTCGTCGTAAGGCCTCATTGCACCTAACCGAGAGGTCCGTATCGTGACGTTTCGGCACGAATACATGTACCGTGCCACCCCTAATATATACATACACATTTGTGCTGTCAAACTATCAATCGCGATTAATCGCATCCAAAATAAAAGTTTTTGTTCACATACTATCTGTGTGTATTATTTAAATACACACACATGTGTTGCCGGCACTGGGGAGCTACAGTTCATTGAGGGAACCATGAATGCCAACATTTACTGTGACATACTGAAGCAGAGCATGATCCCCTCCCTTCGGAGACTGGGCTGCAAGGTAGTATTCCAACATGATAACGACTCCAAACACACCTCCCAAACACACCTCCAAGTCTTGCTAAAGAAGCTGAGGGTAAAGGTAATATGTGGGTCTCTGGCATCCACCAGCTCCGTGATGTAGTCATGGAGGAGTATACGAGGACTCCAGTGGGAACCTGTGAAGCTCTGGTGAACTCCATGCCCAAGAGGGTTAAGGCAGTGCTGGAAAATAATGGTGGCCACAAAAAATATTGACATATTGGGCCAAATTTTGACATTTTCACTTAGGGGTGTACTCACTTTTGTGGCCAGCGGTTTAGACATTAATGGCTGTGTGTTGAGTTATTTTGAGGGGACAGCAAATTTATACTGTTATACAAGCTGTACACTCACTACTTGACATTGTAGCAAAGTGTCATTTCTTCTGTGTTGTAACATGAAAATAAAGATATAATAAAATATTTTTCAAAAATGTGAGTTGTACTCACTTCTGATAATTCTGAGATACTGCATATATATATATTTATATTTATTTTTATATATATATATATGTGTGTGTGTGTGTGCGTGCGTTGCGTGCATGTGCATGTGTGTCTGTCTGTCATAACATGGTATTCGGATTTCATGCTTATGTGACGACCACAAAAGTGTCATACTTGTGTCAAGAATATTCAGAATTATTGTCTTTTATTTGAACACAAGTTATTGTATTTCTTTTTGAGAAAAGTATTCCAAGGGTTTTTATTTTTAATGTGATTTTCCTTCTTCAAAAAGTGAATTGTGTAGTGTTTGCTCCGGGCCAGCAGGGGCGAAATCAAGTGACGGGTTTAGCTGCGTGAGTTGTGGGTTTCTCATTGCTGCAGAGAGCTCGAACCTGACACACTGTCTCCTCGTTTCTCTCCTGTGTTACAGGAGTCAATCTGTTCACCACGGTGCCGTTGCCACGGTACCCGTTACAGATTTTTGGTGGCCCGTACGGGGAGCGGCAGCAGTTGCGCAGGCTACAAGCACGACCAGACTCAGCAGTTTGACATGTTCTAAGAGCTGGCGCCCCTTCAGGCCCTGAAGTTAGAGGAAGATTGGGTGCTACATCCGTGATGCCAGTGTTTCCCCTCATCTTCTGATCGCGAAGATACGACCTACCTCAACCATCCACCATCCCAGATACACAGGCCCTGCCTCCACCAGACCAAGTGCCTGTGAGGTTACGACGGTGCTGCACACGTGGAACCAGACCAAAAGCTACGGGTGAAAAGAGCAACCAACTGTGAGGAAGAGAGAAAAGCAGTCATGGCGGACGGTGAGAGAAAAGGCTTGGTGTGGAGCATCAAGAAGAGTCTACTCATGCTGACGGCCGATGAACTTCTCCAACTAGCCCAAAATGTTGGTCCTGTGCCAGGGAAGGATTCATCTGAGCTTCAGGTTGGCGAGGAAGAGAGTTGCTTCGAGTACATTCTAGCTTTTATGAACAGTGACACTTTGGTGGAATCTGAGGATTCAGGTATGGCAGTGTTGTTAGAGCTTAATGATACTGTGCATAATGTCATTCAGATTCGTTATGCTCAACCTAAAGCAGGTAATGTGCACAATATAATGTCAACCCCAGTACTGAGTGAGAATATGACAGTAGGTCAGCCAGTGACAATTACTGATAACCTGACAACTGATTACGTGACAGCCAGTGGTTCTAATACTACCCACACAGCTGCGGTCAGCGTAGCTACCCTTTCACCAATCACCAATCCCCCACTCACACTTACTGATGTCAGAACCACACAGAACACTGACACAGAGTTACAGAGAATGCTTTCTAGCTACGCTGAGCTTAGCAACAAAGTCCTGCAATACATAAACAACCCCACATCATCACCTACACTCACGCTGGCACCAGTACAATCTACTCAACAATATAACAACACTCACACACCTGAACAACAGCCACACGGAAAATATGACCGAGCCGTCCCCCTTCGAGACCTTTCACTGCTTCGTCGTGAGTTCAAGATTCAAGGTGGACAGATCGGTGATCAGAGCTCAGATTTAAGCTACAATAGCATATGCAGACAAATCGATGAGGGTGTTAAAGAACGATTCAGTGAGACTGAAATACTGAGAGGCGTTCTCAGAGTCATTAAATCTGGAAACTTTAAAGACATGCTAATGCACAAGGATGATTTGACCATAGACGAGCTGAAGGGCTTTCTGCAATCCCATTTAGGGGGGAGGAGCAACACAGAACTTTTCCAAGAGCTTATGTGCACAAAACAAAATGACGGTGAGACTCCACAACAGTTCTTGTACCGGGTAATAGGACTCAAACAAAAGATCCTATTTGCTTCAAAATACGCTGACACAGAAGTGAAATACAATGCAAACACGGTTCAAGACATTTTCCTTCACGCCATATATCAGGGCCTCAGCCATAAGCATAATGACATACGTCGAGAACTTAAACCATTTCTCTCAGATAGCAGTGTGTCTGACGAGACAATCCTAAAGCAAATGATGAAGATAACAAATACTGAGAATGAGAGACAGAGACGTTTGGGGTCAGTTATGAAGCAGAAACAAATAAGCGTGCATAGCACAGAGCTTGAAGTTGCAGCAGTACAAGGCAGTAGCACAAAGAAAGATGCTCCAGATAAACAGCCAAAGGCTGATGCACTCCAACAGTTAACTGAGAAAGTAGAAGAGTTAATGAATAAAGTTGAACTGCTGCAACGGCCACAGCGGATTCAAAACCCAGAATCTTGCCATCACTGCCAAGTCAAAGTGGATCAAAAGAAAACCAGATCAAATAGCTGTGCCAATTGCCTCGAACAGAATCACCCAGGTTGCACTCATTGTTTTTACTGTGGTGAAGACGGCCACAGAGCAGTAGGCTGTTTGAAGAAGCCCAAGCGTCCGGAAAACTGGAGCCGGTCCCTGCCACGGGACAAGCAGTGACCGGGCTTCACGTTCAGTCCCACAGTGCTGAGTGTAACGTATGGGACTCTGAGAGTCATACGAAGACACGTTTAGTTAATCAGAGACCAAAAGAAAACAATGAACAAGTCAATCCCCAACCCTCTCTTTCCATGCCCACCCAAACAAGTAGGCGTCTGGCCAAGTTTATAGGAGCCAAAGCCCTTGTGCGATGTGACCTTAATGGCTTGACAGTCAACGCTTTACTAGACACTGGAGCTCAGGTGAGCATGATCGATAAAAGCTGGAAAGAGAAGTATCTACCAGACGCACCCATTAGGCCACTCAGTGAAATATTTGATGAGAGAGAAGAGTTGGAAGTACATGCTGTGAATGGAGACATCCTCCCTTTTGATGGCTGGGTCCTCATCGCAGTCAGCTTCAGGGGAAATGGTGTTCTTAGCCAGTCTATCATGGTGCCTTTCCTCATCTGTAGCATCCCGCTTGCACAGCCACTACTTGGATTTAATGTGCTAGAGGAAGTGATTCAGAATCGCCCAGCAGAACTTGTTCCAGCCCTCACCATGCTCCTTTCTGATGCAATATCTGTCCCTGCTGATAAAGTTGAGCTGCTGGTGAACTTCATTCAGACTGACAAACCCTCTATGTATCAGAGACTGTTAAGAACTGGCAATTATGACACTGCAGTTCCAGCCGGACAAGTAGCCTGGGTTAAGTGTCAGATCCCGTCCACTACAGATCAGCCAGACCCCCTTCTCTTGTTTGAACCTGAAGAAAACAGTGCCCATCTCACAGAGCTTGAGATTGAGGAGGGCCTACTAGAAATACAGACTGCAAAGAGACCTTATGTCATTATACCAGTGACAAATAACACTAAACATGCTGTCACTATACCAAGGAAGACAGCCCTTGGTAGCGTCCAGACTGTGGCTAGGGTGATCGAGAGCAATCCACTAGAGAGTTCTAGGCCCAGAGTAGTAGTAGACAGCGCCGCCACCACACCATCTGCTCAAACTGTTTCAGCCTTGTGGCAGCCTCCTGTGGACCTCAGCCATCTGAGTGATAAGGAACAAGAGAAAGTCAAGAAAATGCTTTGGGAAGAATCAGCTGTATTTGCACGAGACAGTCATGATATTGGATGTATTCCTAGTTTACAGATGTCAGTCACCCTCAAAGACGAGATTCCAGTGCAGAGAGCCTACTCCTCGGTCCCCAAACCACTGTTCAAAGAAGTGAAAGACTATGTACAAGATCTGCTCATGAAAGGCTGGATTGTCAAATCCAAGTCCTCTTATGCTGCACCAGTGGTCTGCGTCCGAAAAAAAGACGGTACACTCCGCCTCTGCATAGATTATCGTCTCTTGAATCAGAAGACCATCCCTGATCGACATCCCTTACCTAGGATACAAGACCTGACTGACACACTCGGTGGCTATTCCTGGTTCAGCATCCTTGACCAAGGAAAGGCCTATCATCAGGGTTTTATCGCCAAAGACTCCCAGCACCTCACTGCTTTCATTACTCCCTGGGGGCTGTATGAATGGGTCCGTATCCCTTTTGGCCTCTCTAACGCCCCCGCAGCCTTCCAGCGGAGTATGGAAGAGATGTTGGGTCCCTTGAGAGATGATTACTGTCTCCCGTATCTTGACGACGTACTTTGCTACGCAAAAACCTTTGACGAGCACGTGGAAGGGGTCCGCAAAGTACTCCAAGCTCTCCAGCAACATGGAGTGAAACTGAGACCTGAGAAATGTGAGCTATTTCGACAGGAAGTAAGATACGTGGGTCGTCTTGTGTCAGCTCAGGGAGTGAGGATCGATCCCAAAGACCTGGATGCAGTGCGGTCGTTAGCCAGCAGGACACCACAGACAGTTGGAGATGTGAGAAAGCTCGCCGGGTTCCTGGGCTATTACCGTTCCTACATTCAGGACTTTTCAAGGATAGCAAAGCCCATTTATGAGCTACTACAAGTCAAGCCAGAACAAGCAGCTGTAGCGCGTGGTAAAAGCAAAGGTCCACAACTACCATCCCGAACACCTGTGGAGTGGGCCTTCGAACATCAGAAAGCCCTTGGCCGTCTAGTGTCTCTCCTTGTTAGCCCCCCCGTGTTGGCATACCCTAACTTCGACTCACCCTTCGTATTACACACAGATGCTTCAGACCAGGGGCTGGGCGCGATTCTTTATCAACACCAGGATGGCAAGTTGAGAGTTATTGGGTACGGGTCTAGGACCTTAACTGCAGCTGAGCGAAACTACCATCTGCATAGTGGGAAACTAGAGTTCCTCGCCCTGAAGTGGGCTGTGTGTGAAAAGTTTAGAGATTACTTATTTTATGCACCTCACTTCACAATATATACAGACAACAATCCACTGACCTACGTTATGACCACAGCAAAGCTAAATGCTGTAGGCCATCGGTGGGTTGGGGAACTCTCCGATTTCAGATTTGACATAAAATACAGACCAGGAAAGTCTAACATAGACGCTGACACGCTGTCACGTCTCCCTTTAGACATTGAGGCTTATGCTGAGTCCTGTACTAAAGAGTGTGCCGAAGACGTGGTGCGCGCGATATGGGATGGAAGTAAAGTAGCCAAACAGAAAGATGTAGCCTGGGTGGCAGCTCTCAACATCTCCTCCCAAGCTGACTCGTCTCCCTCCTTCGATCACTTAAATGCAATTAGCCATGATGAACTTGTGGAAGCACAACGTGCAGATGAAGCCATCAGTGAAATGATCAAGTTAAAAGAGGCTGGTACACCTTTAACTGATGAGATACGGAAAGTTGCTAGTGGGGCCACCAGAAGACTATTCCATGAATGGGGAAAGCTAGTCTTGGAGAATGGTCTCCTGTACAGGCGTGCTAATGAAAGAAAGCAGTTGGTGCTCCCTGCCAAGTACAAAGGCCTTGTCCTGAAGAAACTCCATAACGAAATGGCCCATGTTGGCACGGAAAGGGTCCTTAACCTTGCCAGAGAGAGATTCTATTGGCCTTTTATGGCTAGAGAGATCGAGGATCATATCACTAAGAAATGTCCATGCATAAAATCAAAGAAGCCGGTTACTCATGTTCGCGCCCCAATGGGTAGTATCACATCAAGCTCGCCACTAGAGTTGGTGTGTATTGACTATTTACATCTAGAGACCAGCCGTGGTGGCTATGAATATATCCTTGTGGTCGTTGATCATTTTACAAGATTTGCTCAAGCTTATCCAACAAAGAATAAGAGTGGGAAAACGGCAGCTGAGCGCATCTTTAATGATTTCGTCCTCCGCTTCGGTTATCCATCAAAGTTACACCACGATCAAGGCCGCGAATTTGAGAATGAGCTCTTTCGTACACTTCAACAGCTGTCAGGAATTCGTCATTCGAGAACATCACCATACCATCCCCAGGGAAACCCTGCGGAACGGTTTAATCGGACGATACTCCAGCTGTTAAGAACATTGCCAGAGAAAGAAAAGGAGCGATGGAAAGACCAAATCCCACAAGTCATACATGCGTACAACTGTACTCGGCACGAGTCGACAGGCTTCTCACCCTTCTTTCTTCTTTATGGCCGTCATCCTCGCCTTCCCATTGATTTACTGTTTGGGTTGGTTGAAGAGACAGGGCCTGACTCGCCAAAGGGATATGCAAAGAAGTGGGCAAAGCAGATGTCTGAAGCTTATCGAATTGCCAATGAGAATAGCAAACAGGCCAGTGCCAAAGGCAAAGTGCTTTACGACAAGAAAGCAAGAGGAGTGGTATTACAGCCTGGCGATAGGGTTTTAGTCAGGAACCTCAGTGAGCGTGGTGGACCAGGAAAACTACGGTCATACTGGGAGAAGTCCATCTACGTTGTCAAAGAACAGTTCGCGGATAACCCAGTGTATGTAGTGTACCCTGAGTCTGGGGACAATAGGAAGACAAGAACACTACACCGCAATCTGCTGTTGTTAGCGAATGACCTTCCAGTTGAAGCTCCTCCAGGCCATGACGCTCCTGAAAAGGGGACACAGAAAAGTAAACGCCAGACTCGACGTACCAATGTCCCAGGATGTACAGATCTGCAGGAAGTATCCGATTCAGACTCAGATTCTGATGATGACTCAGATGGCCATCGTTATTGGCTGAGGGTACCAGCAGAAAGGATACAAGAGATACCCGCTGTAGCCCCACAACAACGACCCGCCATCACTCTGGGTTGCCCAACTCCAGTTCCTGCCCAGGAAGAAGAGAGAGTTAGAATGCAATACTTACCTGAAGCAGATCTGATGCCTGAAAAAGACACAGAGATAGAAAACTCCGGAGAGGATGAAGACCAGTCTGTTGTTGCTGGACCTGAGGAACAAGATGGATATGACGAGGCCCCAGAGCTCATCCAGGAGGAACAGCCTCCAGCCAATACGGTGCCAGACAACCAGACCGAGGTCAGGAGATCAAGTCGGGGCCGACGACCTAGACAGATTTTTACATATGAGAACCTTGGTCAGCCCACACTGACAACACAAGCCACAGTTAATATGGCAAACACACACTTACAATCACCTGCTTACATTGTACCTCATACCACCCAACCCCTGCACTCACTTATACCCTATCCAACACCAATATATCCACTTAACCCCTATTCTACCCTTTACCCCCTATTTACATACATGCCTTACACCGTAACATCACCACCATACATAGTACCAGTTCCGGGTGCCTGTTAGGAAGAGAAAAGAGAATTTTAGTTAAGAAAAGTTTAGCAGAAAATGGTGGGACCCATTTCTTTTTGACGGGAAGTGTGTGACGACCACAAAAGTGTCATACTTGTGTCAAGAATATTCAGAATTATTGTCTTTTATTTGAACACAAGTTATTGTATTTCTTTTTGAGAAAAGTATTCCAAGGGTTTTTATTTTTAATGTGATTTTCCTTCTTCAAAAAGTGAATTGTGTAGTGTTTGCTCCGGGCCAGCAGGGGCGAAATCAAGTGACGGGTTTAGCTGCGTGAGTTGTGGGTTTCTCATTGCTGCAGAGAGCTCGAACCTGACACACTGTCTCCTCGTTTCTCTCCTGTGTTACAGGAGTCAATCTGTTCACCACGGTGCCGTTGCCACGGTACCCGTTACACTTACATGTAAAATTCATAATTATTTCTAATAATGAGGCCTGAATACCATGCTAAACACTAACTGACAAAAACCTAATATGGCATTTTTATTCTGTTTGATAAAATAAAACATAATAACTATATATAAATAAAACATATACATTTCTGCAACCTGAATACAACAGCCCTTCAAAATCACAAGTGTGTCAAGAGTATCCATACACATTATCCTTTATTAATATTTTTAAACAAGTCACTCTTCAAATCAGTGTGACCTACTTTGGCATTAGAGGAAACAGTTTTGATTAGAAAGAAAAAAAATCAGTAAGTAGAAAACAGAAGCTACTCTAAAACCAATGAACAGCATGTAATGCTCCAAAGCTTATATAAGTTCCACTTGAGTTGTGAGTTTAAATGATATCATAAGTGTATGTCCTTATTGAGAGCATTATAGGAATTGTTTTTTTATTTGTTTTTATTTTATAATTCGTGTTTTCACAGTGAAAAAGGTTAACAAAAAAGGTTAAAACAAGTATCCTATAAAACAGTACCACCATAAAGTCAACAGAAGCTGGGCACACAACCAGAACAAATGTCACCTTCATCCTGGACCAGGGAGTGGCTGTTCAGCCTGAGAGTTTTCACTAATCCACACCTGTGTCCAACCATGAGAACATGACATAATTACAGCTCATAGATGAGCCCTATATAAGAGCAGAGGAGGGACACAGGCCACATTGTGAGCACCTGGATTTGAAGCAAATCTCATTCTCTGTGGCATCTTTTACCATTTTCTCTCCACCATGAAGTGCCTGATCACACGATTCTGGATGTTGGCTCTGCTGGTCTTCCAGGCTCAGGTAAATACACATACAACTTTTGTATTTTATTTTACACTCCATAATGTTGTCATCTTACAATATTATAATTTGTACAATAAAATATAATATACAGAAAAATGTGTGGTATTCCATCAAAAAAAATTCAAACCTCTTAAAAAAAAAGACAAGCAAGGAAGGATTTAATAAGACCTGTTATTAGAGGATTTATCTGGACTTACTTTTATTTCTTGTTTTGACCCGAAATATAACAAAATCTAATGACATTATGCTTAAAACAAGGGGAAACATTTAGAAAAAAAATACAGAATGAAATCAGTTTTTCCAAGAAGAAAATTGTCTACACATCTTACAAAGTTTGTTTTAAAGATATTCAAATGTTTTTACTGGATGACTGGAAAAATATTAAGGAACTTATTTCTCACTTTACAACAATTATACTAAAATAGTGAGAAGAGTAATAGGGAAGGGGAAGTTTCACAGCAATAAACCTGAGGAACAAACACTGCATTGTGTTTAATTTTTAACATCTAAAATTGGCATTGGTTAATAAGCTTTTAAATTGTTCCCCCAGATTTTTGTGACAATGACTGTGACAACCAGTTTGGCAACAACTGATGATACTTCAAATACAGCTTCAATGTTTCTGTCAACAATTCATGCAACTTCAGTTAAAAGTACAGATCCAACAACTGTGGATTCTACAACTACAACTACAGCACAACCCACTGTTCCAACACTTGCCACTACTTCACCCACAATAACCAGAATAAATACTTCAGAAACAACTCAACCAACTCTGACAACTTTGCAGGAAAGTGTGATAACTTCATCAGATCAGCCAACCACAATGTCTCCATTTTCAGAGCCCACCATGATTCAAACGACTGAATTTTCAAGCGACATGACTGATATGACCACAATGACAAATACCTCGATGGCAGTGAATACCACTGTGACAACAGCAGGACAGACCTCAATTTGGACAACTACATCGTCCAGCGACTCGCTGACAGTTACCGTCATCAGCTATACTCTATCTGTTCTGCTGTACATGATGTTGAATTGAGCATTACCTTATTCAGCCCTGAACTAAAGCAACCCAGATTGTTTTACAAAGAAATGTAGTATATAAATAATATATGGAGGTAATAGACTATATGCATATTATTTATATATAAATGACTAATGACGAGTAAATTGATTATTATTACATTTACAGTAGCATAAACCAAAACTGAACAGATAATAGTTTAATTACACAAACCTAACGGCTCATGCGCAAATGCTTGAAATTAGAAAACTATCTCTACTATATAAACCATCTCTATGCATGAATTTATGTAATTTGTTTTTTAATTACATTTTTTTCAATGATTTTGTTGAAGCAAGAAATGCAGCCAACAAGTGTCCATGAAATAATGTATATATAAAGTGGCTTCATTAGATTTAAAACGTACTTGATGCATCACAGATGTGGACTTCCTTAAAAATGCAACTAAGATTTGAAATTAAAAATGTATGGTTAAAAATCATGGCTGAAATAAAGAAAATAAATTGTATCTGTTGATTTGTATGTGTGTTTTTCATAGTTAAGAAAGACTAGTGCATATTTTCATTGTAATGGGACGGTTAATGTATTTACTGTTTAGTAAGTGAACTTTTTCTGGACTAAAATAGGTTAAGCAAAGACAATCATTTCCCTTTACTCGGTTTATGATCTCATTACATCCTGGAAAAACTTTATTTAAACCTTTGACCAAGAATCAAATAAATGAGTCAAGCTACAATCTACAAATGTCAAATAATCCAGTTGAAATTGCTTTTTCTATTCACTCAATATATATATACAGACGGAAAGTGACCCCCTATGTTTCTCTTTGTTATTTGCAGCCATTTGCTTATTTAAGTTCACTTTTTTTCATTATTGTACACACAGCACCCCATATTGACACTTGTTGACAAGATATTATATATACATATATATATATACACAGGGCACCCTTTTGTTAATACAGGATTTTTTGGGAAATAAAAAGAGATGAATTGGGGGCCCATTCCTCCTGGCAGTCTGAATATATGACAGTCATTTTTAGGTCTCTCCAGGTGCCTTGGGTTTAAGTACATGGCCATTGCACACAAGAAAAATTTTGTGACCTCCTTCGTAGAGGGTCATTGTCTGTTTGGAAGGAAATCCTTGAGGTTCCTTGAGAAGTTTTGTTCCCTGTCCAGTGTTCATCTTCCCTCGATGCTCGTGCTGGCTGCACAGTTGTTAGGGGGGGGGGGGGGGCATGGGTTGCCCCATAGTTGTGTCAGGTGATGAGCAGTGCCTGGTTTTCTCCACACATGTTAGAATTAAGGCCAAAAAGTGGGTATCTTGGTCTCAAAGAGGGGAGGGGGGGCAAGGACGGGAGGGGAGTCAGACCAGAAATCTTTCATGTAGGTGTTTTTTTAGCATGTCATGTGTCTTGCATAATGGGTTTATAAAGCCCCGACTGGTCCTTCAGTTGGTGGTCCTCGCCTGGACATTTCTTCCCATCTCATTTAGCAGACACTTTGACGGGCGGTTCTTCTTTATCACCTCTCACCAAGGCTTTCTCCCCCATGCGGGTGAGACGGGTTCTAGATCTGGAGGAAGGGTTTCTGGTCGTCCCAACAAAGGATTATGGAGGCCAAGGATTACAAAAATTAAGCTCAGTCTCTGAGCTGAGCTTTATTTGAAGGGACTCACATACACAAGGTTATACAGGTGTGTGGCTTTCCTATGCTCTCGAGTGCCTCTGTATGCAATGACTCAAATGGGGGGTCGGGGCTCTGGCTCTTCTGAGTGCGGATGAAGAAGAAATGGACAGCACCTGTTGCTAATATGAGTGTCACAGCACAGGGTCTGCTGCAGGACCATGTTATTTCCAGGAGAGGTCTTTTTTAATAAATCTGCATCAACATTCTGTGTTTTTTCTGCTCGCTCTCTCCAATATGGGGTGCACTGTTGTACATTAATGAGGAAAAAAAAGAACTTAAATGATTTTAGCAAATGGCTGCAGAGTGAAAAATTTAAGGGGGTCAATACTTTCCGTACCCACTATATATATATATATATATATATATATAAACAAGGGGGTGGATTTAGTGAATTTGGGTCAGGTCAAATAAATGAATGGTCATTGTCACAACACATTTACCTAGATAAACCTTGAGAGATTGTTGTCCTTTTTTTGCCCACCCGCGGCACAATGGTGCCCCATAGTTGTGTACGCTTCTGTAGTTCCTACATTTTTATGTACTTTATAATGGGTTCATTTACATTTATTCATTTAGGACACTTTTAATCTTTCATGCTTAGATCACAACAACAAATTGCTCAAGGCTTTATTTTCACATACAACAATATACAGTATAATGAGGAGTAAATGTTTTCTCTGCATTTAACTTAATGAAAAGGTTAGAGTTGTGTGACTCAGTCGTGGGTCAGCAGAGTGAAGAGGAGGGGGCTTCGGCGCCCGGGGGAGCAGTTGGGGGTTCCCTGTGTTTCAGGGTCTCAGCTGATGTGTTACTGCCAGAGCCAGGATTCGAGGTCTCCCGTCATCCCACAACCTTGGGTTACCTCGGGTTTCAAGTCCATGATTGTGTTGAATGCTCTATCTGATATATGAAAAGCATTTAGGGGGGTGGAGGGCACTTGGCTTTCGGGGGCCCAAGGCAGTCGCCTAGGGAGGGGGGGAGGACAGACTTTGCCTAATGGTAAAGTCCGCCACTGTATAAGCAGGTTATATATATATATATACACACACTGAATAGTGAGATGTTGAGATGTCACCGGCCACTTTATACACGCCCAGGAATAGGTACATCTGTTCAATTGCGCCGGGAGGAGGTTGGTGGTGCTGTTTGTGCCTCAACACAAATTGCTAATCAGCCAATCACATGGCAGCAACTCAATGCATTCAGGCATCTCTGCTGTCGCTGAGATGTGGTGAAGTTCTTGGCCTCTCTGACGATAGGTTGGCTTGCAAAAGTTCAAATCAAACATCAGAATGGTATTTTTCTTATTCACTCACTCACTCATATATCTATATATATACAGGAAGAATTGGGGGCCCCAGGGACTGGGGTCCTATTTAAGTGACTTTGATGCTTGCTGCTGCACGTGGAATGTTTCTAAATTTTTCATGTTGTTATAAGGTTTATTTCATTTACATTTATTCATTTAGCAGACGGGCTGGTTTAAGTATCACAACAACAAATTCAAAAACTGCTGATCTACTACACAATTATACAAAGGGATTTTTCTCTGCATGTACAATCATCTCTAGAGTTTACACACACCTGAGAATGGTCAGAAAAAGAGAAAATATCCAGTGAGCAGCAGTTGTGTGGACTAAAATGCCTTGTTGATGTCAGAGGAGAATGGACAGACTGGTTAGAGATGATAGAAAGGCAACAGTAACTCAAATAACCACTCGTTACAACCAAGGTATGCAGAATACTATCTCTGAACGCACAACACATTGAACCCTGAAGCAGATGGGCTACAGCAGCAGAAGACCACACCGGGTGCCGCTCCAGTCAGCTAAGAACAGGAAACGGAGGCTACAATTTACACAGGCTCACCAAAATTGGACAATAGAAGATTGGAAAAACGTTGCCTGGTCTGATGAGTCTCGATTTCTGCTGCGACATTCAGATGATAGTCAGAACTTGGTGTAAAGAACATGAACGCATGGATCCATCCTGCCTTGTCTCAACGGTTTAGGCTAGTGGTGGTGGTGTAATGGTGTGGGGGATATTTTCTTGGCACACTTTGGGCCTCTTAGTGCCAATTGAGCATCGTTTAAACGCCACAGCCTACCTGAGTATTGTTGCTGACCATGTCCATCCCTTTATGACTACAGTGTAACCCATCTTCTGATGGCTACTTCCAGCAGGATAATGCACCATGTCTCAAAGCTCAAATCAATCTCAGACTGGTTTCTTGAACATGACAATGAGTTCACTTTACTCAAATGGCCTCCACAGTCACCAGATCTCAATACAATAGAGCACCTTTGAGATGTGGTGAAACGAGATATTCGCATAATGGATGTGCAGCCGACAAATCTGCAGCAACTTCGTGATCCTATTATGTCAATATGGACCAAAATCTCTGAGGAATGTTTCCAACACCTTCAGTGCAGTTCTGAAGGCAAATGGGGGTCCAACCCGGTACTAGCAAGGTGTACCTAATAAAGTGGCCAGTGAGTGTATGTATATATGTCTCCACTAATATTGTATACGTGTGTGTGTTTTATCCTTTTGTCTTTCCCTCAAAAAAATTACAAATTCTAACCTATCATTGTGTAAAACAATGTATATATATAAATGTTGCCATATATATATATATAATATTATCCATATTTACTTTTTTTTTAGAAGTCTGATACTGACTTCCTGTTCCAGAGGAGACCAAATTCCCTTAATCATCCATCACAACGAGAAAAAACTTAAATATGTATTTTGATGATTACAAAATGTACCTTTATTTTATACTTTAAAAACTCTTATGGGCAATAATATAAATCAAGAAACCAGAGATTTCAGTTCCAAAAACAAACTCCAGATTCCAGACACGACTATAAAAGTAAGATTTCCCCGTCACATAAAAAAAAGTAATGCTTATTTTTTATGTTGTGGGCGGTAAATTTGTTTAGAACATTAATTATACCAACATATAAAAAATAAAAATAAATAAGACACAGAAGTCAAAATTCTCAAAAACAACACAAAAATGAAACAAAACCAAGCTTAAAAATGTATAACTAACATGAAAAGTTGAAGATTGTAAGAAGTTGAACATTTTATTATTCAAACTAAATTGCCATCCACAGAGATTCATCAAGGACAGTGCTGCAATTCTCAGTTACATTTATGTATTTTCAGACACAACGCTTTTGTTTAACAGCAATTAAAATTAATGTAATGCTTTCCCTGTGAACACATAAATGTTTATCATTTGTGCCATATGTTTATATACACACATACAGCATTTCTTCTAATCTTCTGCACGACATATAGCCAACAAACCCTGCTGGAGTTCACCTTTAAACTGCTTCTGTTGAGAAAAAAAATTCAAGATTTTGCAGGGATTAGAAAATTATGGACGAAGACTGGTTATAAAGTGTGTGTGTGTGTGTGTGTGTGTGTGTGTGTGTGTGTGTGTGTGTGGTGTGTGTGTGTGTGTGGAGACCTGTAAGGCTGTGTACAGTGAAGTTCCTGTTGACTGAAGGTATGCCACTCTAACTCTCAGTAAATCCTCCTCACTGTGAGCCACCATTACACCCTGGACCACCAGTGCCTACAGAGTACAGGACAGAGTATCTGTCAACACATATCTATAGCGGTTTCAAAGCAAAAATTAAAACAAAGACTAACTGAGTATTATACAGTCTACCATCAAGCATTTATCTCAATATCCGTGTAACGTTGTTTAAAAGAACTTCCTGTTTTGCATTTGCAAGTGCTTTGCATGGATTTAGCAATTGTATTTCAGGAAATAACTCAAAATATTTTTTTATTGATTCAATGTTTGTACTAGTAAATTTATAATAGTACTATAACTGTGTGGACACTTGGACAACATTTTTTTATGATAACGGGGACTTCTGTTGTTTTTATATTGAGCTAATGATGTTTTCAATCCACTACACTTATACCAAACCCTCAAATAAACCTTTTTGTATTTTAGGCCCAACATACAGATTTACTCTACTTTACTCTTAATTGGGACATTTGGCGCCAAAAAATGCTGGCAAACCCTGATCATGCAAGCTTCAAAGTAGAATTTTGAAACAGCATCAATTAATACTTGGCTTTTTTAAATGACATTTATTAAGATATTTCTAAAACTAAAAATTCTTACTTTCTTAGTTTGGATCCGTTGTGCCAAGAATAAATACTGGTTCTGTATACATTGTACTGATGAGAAAAAGAAAAGAGATAATTTGCAAATGATTTGTGGATTTACATTAATTGATCATTACACATTGAGCACACACACATTAATACATCCTCAAACACACATAAACCAGTTTTACCTAGAGTCTTTAAGCCCTTTTTTAGGTCTCCGGAGAGGACTCCTTTAAAATGTCCTTCTAAAGTGTCCTCCATTGTCTGGCCTTTCTCAAACTCCAGTTTTTCCAGCACTGAAGTAGAAATAACATTACTGTTCACACACATTTGAAATATTTGCCATTGTCTACCTTACAAATACCATAAAAGCAGGCTTAAATACAGATGGATATGTTCTTAGGATTTGCATGTTACAAATGTGTCAATAACTTTACATAAGTAATTACCTCTACCAAGGATCCAGGAAACAAAAACCTTTCCAAACACTAGGACTGCCAACAATAGATATTAAACAGTAATAATGAAACTTTCTGATACATCACATGCACAGTAATTTCATAGTAGGTTCTTCTACAATTACCCCATCAAGTGCAGTCAGAAATCTTGGTGCAATTTTCGATGACCAGTTGACTTTCAAAGACAACATTGAAAAAACTGCTCGATCTTGCCGGTTTGCATTGCACAACGTCAGAAAAATCAGGCCCTTCTTTACACAGCATGCAGCTCAACTCCTTGTCCAGGCCCATGTCATTTCAAGACTGGACTACTGCAATGCTCTTCTAGCTGGACTTCCATCATGCACAATCAAACCTTTACAGATGATTCAGAATGCTGCAGCACTACTGGTCTTCAGCGAACCCAAAAGGGCCCATGTTACACCTCTCTTTATCTCCCTGCACTGGCTCCTGGTTGCAGCTCGCATCAAGTTCAAGACACTGATGCTTGCATATAGAACAGCCACAGGCTCAGCACCCTCCTACTTCCACTCACTTATAACAATCTACATTTCACATCTACAAAGGAAAATGCTTAATGTAAATAAACGCGTTGCGTTCACATTTTGAGCTTATATGCGTATCTGCACATAGTATGCTTTACAATTGTGTCTTTATCACTGTATTGATACATTAAGTCACTTTAAGCATTTTAGAAAGTCCCCCGTTCAAGTTAATGTTACTAATTCACAAGCCATACTCGCAAAGAATGTAACGTTAATTATTAAACCAACAAAATCAAATCTTTCAAAAACACACAGAAAAGTGATTCTTTTACTGAGTGAGAGGCAGTAGGTTTAATCAGTGACTAACATATTTACTATTCGGCGTCTTCTCGGCGACCTGCTTCCTTAGGTGTTTTTACACAGAAAAAAACACTGCATTATCCAGTTTTCTGTCAGAACGATGATATGAGTTACTATTGCAATTCTCGATGCAGCATGAATGGCATACAATGGTAACATTTTTCACAATTATGACAAAAAAAAATCTAATCAAATACTGCCCTAAAGTCAATAGCAGAAAGGCAGCGCTGGCGGATAAACAAAGCAGTTTCCCATATCTCAATGTGGCGTTACGCCACATTCTCATTCTTTATAGGGAGAAGATGGCCATCGGGGACATTCTAAAACGCTAAAGGCCAAAGTATACTTCACTTTTTACGCGTACGCGAGGGACAGCGTACAGTGCGCGTGACGCGAATTTCGTCATCAAATAGTACGCATGTACTGTACGCGCACCCCTGGATTTTTGTAACCGTACTTTGTGCGCACAGGCCGCACATGCGCATTAAACTCTCTTGCAGTAATTAGTTTATCCGCAAGGTGGAAACACTGCTTGGGGGTATCGATTCACAAAAACTGCATAAACATATGGCTTCACACACCTCCGGAATAAGCTTAGACCAGAGCTTCCCAAACTTCAGAGGGGTAAGGCCCCCACAAAAACAATAGCAAAAGCTCCATGACCCCCCTCCCAATCTTTTTTTGTTAAAAAATATATAGATTAATGGTATAAAGAATATATTTACATATATATTTGTATATTCAATATATTTAATAAAGCAGATTGTCTCTGCACAAAATTATCAACATGTATTAACCAGTTCGTAAGAATTTCATGTGAACTATGAGAACTACCATAAAATATCATATTTTTATAGGCTGGTGAAAGTAAGATGATGTAAACATTCTTTACAAATATATTTAAGTCCATAACACTACACTTTCTGCATACTATTTACAATTATATTGCATCAAAGTGTGTAACAGGAAGTAGGAATGTTCCGTCGAAAATAGGAAAAAAACCTCTTTCGGTGTTCGGCCGAATAAGCGAAAAGACTGAATAATGTACCGAACAATGACGTTACGTGATCAAAGAGGCAAGCACTAATGCAGCAAACACGTCTGCAGTGTGGAAGCATTTAAAACTGTCAGAGAGCGAGAGAGACGCAAAAATCATTACAAGCACAAAACACTGACAGCGAGAGACTGCTTAGCGCTGCATCTCATGTCTCCGATGCGATGAGAAGAGGAAGGGGTGGTTGTTGCTGGTTACTGTGATGATTGAAATCGCGAAATGGCCTCAACGATTAGTAAATAAACTACAGAATATTATGTTTTCTAAAACATGCACTAATTGCATGTATTCAAACAGCGCTGCATGAGCTCGCGGCGCCAGGGTTCAAAGGCTAGGAGTGGTATTGCAATTTGGCGCAAAGCGCATGTGTCGAACGTCTGAGTCAAATGAAGTATACTTTGCAGGGCTGCGCGTACGACTGTGCGCATACGCTAACGTACGCGTAAAAATAAGAAGTATACTTAGGCCTTTAACGTGAAAATACGCTTTAAAAATGTAATAAGTAGTGTAACGTAAAGGCTAAACGTACCTAAATAACGACTGGGGAAAAAACCCAAAATTTTAATTTGCTATAAATGTGTCCAAACCTAAAATACTTCTCAATTATCAAGTAGTAAACACACTTTCTGCTGTCAAGGCAAGAACGAGCTCTTATTCACACAGAGCACAAATAAAGTGAATAATTTCACGTTCAAATCATTTTACTCTCAGCTGTTTTCTTTTGTTAAAAAGTTCAAACTCATAGAAGTCACGAAGAAGTTATTTAAGGATTAACATACCAACTTGCTTAACACAGAGCTCATTAGCATGTTTAACGTTAACGACCGGGAAAAACTAATTTCTTAAATTACAAATCAAACACTTTCTGTTCAAAATGGGCGAGTCCTTATTCCACAGATAAAGTCCCCTTTGAATTTACATTTACCTCAGAAATCCAAAGCGACTTACTTCAGTCATAATATTAACAAGACTTATACTGCTAAATTGTAAACTGGCCACAGGAACACTTTAATAATTTCATATGAGCAGGAAACACTGGAATCTAAAAAGAAAACTTAGTGGTTTAAAAACAATGCCTCTGTATTTACTTATCGTAACAGAACAAGTAATCGTATAAAGTGAATAATATCACAGTTAAGTATGTGGGAGTGTGTTAAAAAAATCCCCTCTTGTTCCTTAACAATAGACCTGTAATTTAATTACATATAACTGTAACTAATTCATTACTTTTATTTTGTGTATTCCGTTAGAACGCTAACATGTGAAATTAACGTTAAAGTTAATTTTATACACGGAATAAGAGTGAATTGTCCTTTTGATAAGGAAACAGCTTAACATGAAAGACCGGGGGAAAAACTGTTTAGTATAAGTACAATTTGCACAGAAATTTTTTTTTGTCAGTTTTCCCGGTTGTTGTAAACTGGCCACAGGAACACTACGTCAAGCCTCCACATTCTAAGCTTAACGTTTCCTTATGGTCGGGAAAAACAAACTGGACCTTGTGTCAAGAATAATATCACATTAAGGTTTCAAAGACTCAAAAACTTAAATGATTAATTTTATACGTGATATTATTAACTTTGTGGAATAAGGGCTCGTTCTTTTGACAGTAGTTAGTGTTTATTACAAGTAAGGGTTGACAGAAATGTGTGTTTCCCTGGTCTGTTTAGGTACGTTAAGCCTTTTAGAACTTCCTGGCCATCACACTGCTCTGACCTGATAAGTCCGTTTGTATCCTATTATTTGATTCGCTCTTGTCGCTTATGACAGAACAGCACCACGATGAGCTAATTTTCTGAAAAAAATATTTTATTCGCTTTTACGTCAGAAACAGCGAATCTCTATAAAAAACTGACCGTTGTTCTCACTACATTGCATTGTTATATTTCGTAAAAGGTTTACCTGCCAACTGGCAACTGACACTGTTACATGTACTCGCCAACGCCGATTTTTACTCGCATTTGGCGCTTGGTGAGTGTTAATTTTAGGCCCTGCTTGCAACGCACCAATTCTGAGATGGTCTGGGTTTCTTGTGGTGAGTATTTTGATCCAAATATCAGCTGCAGGTTTCTTGTTTTTCAGCTCCTCAGATAAAGACTGTAAAACAAAATCAAAATATACTGAATTCAATCACACAATTCAATCAGGTATATGAAACATGCATCTTATCTAAGTTGAATTCTAAGAAAAGTTTGTAAATCTGTCACCCTGTGATCTAACTGAGCTGAAATTCCTACAACTGTATCCTGCTTCCAGGGTCATAGAGGTCTCAGTAGGGGCAGTTGCAGTGTAACAGATCAAACAAAGCAAAGTCAACATTATAGGTTTTATAGTTAAACCTTTATTAAATAAATTTCTTAATTTGACATGAAAGCAGTCCCAGGAGTGCAGGGTGACTTGAGAGCAATTGAAATCTTTAAAAGGAACAATTCATCCTAAAAGGACAAATCTGTAATGAATGTTTTTTGACTCACTGCTATATCCTGGTCAATAATTCCTGGCCCATTCTCTTTCTGATAAAAGAGAGAGAAAGAAACCGAGAGAATGAGCATGATTACTCGCATAGCACAGGATATTGACATACTGGTGATGTATCAACACAGTAAAATTGATTTTGGAGATAAATATTTAACTGAGGTGAACAAGATGCATGCACTTCTTACCTTCAACAATGCCACAATGAGCTTTGAAAAATCTCCACTGGTTTCACTTATCAAGTCTTTCTCTAAATCCCGCTTATACTCTGTTAAAATGACAATGTTGAAACATTCAAACACAGACTGATAGAATATGCAGTTATCACTAATATTAATTCTTACTGAATTAAATATTATAGAGATAATATAAGCACTTGTGTTTAAAAGTTTGGCATTAGTAAGATTTATTTTTTAATCAAATGAACACTTATATAAAACAGATGCAATAAATTAAAAGTGACAGGAAATACTTTTACATTGTTACAAAAAAACTATTTCAAATAAATGCTGTTGTTTTGAACCTTTTATTCATGAACAAATTCTCTGTATTTTTAAATAAATGCGATTTTGATGAGCAAGACTCTTTGAAAACATTTTAATAAAAAATGTTTACCGACCTCAAACTTTTGAAAGGTAGTGTTTTGTTATAAAAAATCTAAAACAAACATCACATCTTATCTCATCCTTATACAAAGAATGCACTGATATTCCTTGTTTTAATTATAACTAAAAGTTTTAGTTTTTAAAAAAAATGGCAATGTTGTGTTGCTTTACAATGAAAATCACCAATAATCAATAAGTAATTAGTTTCATATATGAGCACAATACTTTGTAAATATTTAGTTTTTGTTGTTGTTGTTTTTTGACAATACAGCTTTTTAACCCTACGACAATATGCAATGATTTCAGTATGAGCAGGGATAAAAGTGAGACATTCCAAAAACTTAAGTATTTAATTGCATTAATTACATTTAAATGTTCAACATTTTTCCATCATGAAAATAATTCCTAAAGCACCTTGATTGTATGCAGCCCTGATGTCAGAGAGCTGCTGTGGCGTTCTTGTGCACAAAAGCTCTAAAAGAGTTTCTTCATCAGTACCAGCACCCTGAACACACACACACACACACACACACACACACACACACACACACACACACACACACACACACACACACACACACACACACACACACACACACACACACACACACACACACACACACACACACACACACACACACACACACACACACACACACACACACACACACACACACACACACACACACACACACACACACACACACACACACACACACACACACACACACACACACACACACACACACACACACACACACACACACACACACAAAAACCAGTCTGAATGGATGTTGAACTATAATTACATGTATGCTGCTAATCTCTCTCTCTCTCTCTCACACAAACTATACTAGTGGTTAATTCCAAACCTCCATGGCTTTGCGTAAGCGATGGGCCTCAAACTGCTCTGGTGTCATCATCAGTCCAAGTAACAGAGACTGCAGATCACCAGAAAGAACCTTCTTCAGACTTCCGTCCAATTCCTATCACACAGACACACAGACACAGACACAGACACAGACACAGACACACACACACACACACACACACACACACACACACACACACACACACACACACACACACACACACACACACACACACACACACACACACACACACACACACACACACACACACACACACACACACACACACACACACACACACACACACACACACACACACACATTTTTGTATCATGATAAAAATTATCCATTGACTTATTGATTTTATACTGAGTTAATTATATTTTATATCCTCTAAATCTAAACCAAATTCTCACAAGCCTTTCTTTATTTTTAGGTGTTCGTTAAGACATTATTTAAGGTGTTTGGTAAATTTATTAGGCCATTTTCCTAATGGGAACTTTTTGAGATATACATTTTTACTATTCTTGTGGGGATATTTGGTCACTTCTTATAGTATTTGGCCTATTAAAAAAACTAAATCTACCCCCCCCCCCCAAACAGAATGACTAGCTTGTGATGATTAGGAGATTAATTTGTTTCTGATTTACCTTTTGTGAGAAATTCTTGTACGCCCCGGCAAGAGTTTGTCTCTGAGCATTACTGCGATTGGTTAGTATTCTCACAATTGTGCTCACATCTTTAACAGAAAGATATGGTAGTTTGAAATAACAACAATAAATTATGAAAGAATACTAGCAGATTGACTTTTACTACCACAATCATGCCTCATGAACATTTACATAGATGTACCTTTCTTCTCCAGTGCAGTGTGAAGGACTGTAACATCTCTCTCGGGACGGAAATTTGGGAAGGGCCGCACAGACCCCAGGGTGCCCCACCACATGCCTTCAGTCTGTGGGATGATAAAAAATAAAATAAAATAGGCAATGTAGGGGAGGATGGAGAATGTCGAAGAAACGAGACCTGGGCTGGGCCCATATTCACAAAACATCTTAAAGGGATAGTACACCCAAAAATGAAAATTCTATCATCATTTACTCACCCTCAAGTAGTTCAAAACCTGTATGCATTTATTTGTTCTGCAGAACAGAACACAAAGCAAGATATTTTGAAGAAAGTTTGTAACCAGGCTGTTTTAGGGCACCATTGACTTCCATAGTAGGAAAAAAAAATACTATGGAAGTCAACGGTGCCCAACAACTGCTCTGTTTCCCACATTTTTCAGAATATCTTCCTTTGTGTTCGGTAGAACAAAGACATTCATACAGGTTTGGAACTACTTGAGGGTGAGTAAATGATGACAGAATTGTCATTTTTGGGTTAACTATCCCTTTAAGGCTAAACATAGCTCCTAACACGCAGATTTAGGAGAAAATCTTTAAAATAGTGGGCGTGTCAGTCCTAAATTTAGGACTCCTAAAGTTTTGCTCTAAGAGTATTTCACAAAGTGTTTTAGCGCTAAAACTAGGTCCTGAATCTGTGAAACGTTAGGAGTAGTGAAGAGGACTCCTAAGTCACTAAGACCAACTCACAACTATCCTAAAATGGCTGTTGCCGGAAATCTTCCTCGGAATATAAACATTTTAGAAACATTTGACAATTAAGGAGCCTTTAAATTGGTATCATCTTTAGGGTTTGGAGGTTATCCCAACTCCAAATTGTCCTTTGATTATATCCTTGTTTTCATTAACCAGTGGAGCAAGAAGTAACAGATGTTCTTGCGTCCAGTTTGGTTTTCTTTTACGTTTGCATGTCTTAACTAAGCTATGATTATTCTACTCTGTTATTTAAAAGGCGGTTTATATGCATCCGCTACAAAAAGCATACATGTCAGTGACTGACAATTAGGTGAACATATATTTGTTTAATTAGTGACACTTAGCCTGCATGTTAAAATCTTTATTTGAATATGGCAACATAATATTGCGCTCTACAATATTTCTATGAATAAATCTCTGACAGAGACCCCTCCCTTCTCCTATCAGCCAATCACTGTGTGCATATATTAGTAAGCATGCTGACATCATCCATAGCAACGAGGTCAACCCTGCCCTTACTCTTAGCTTAAGACTTCTCTCTATTCCTTAGTAAAATTTGTCTCAGCAGCTTTTTGTGAATAGGTTTTAAGAGAAAACTCTTAGCTAAAAACTTTTACAGTTATTTAGGAGAACTCGTAGTAGTAAGATAACATTTTTTTGTGAATACGGACTTTGATTTAGAAGAGCAATGGTACTGAGATATTTCGGAGATTTAGTGACAAACAATGGGACCGAAGTACAACACAAAAAGTGATGCAGAGAAATATTTACAATACAAACATTCACCGTAAGTGGAGATGTTTCCTTGGACTTAGCTTCTGTCTCCATGACTGCACTCGTCAATGTAAAAGGAAGCTATACACAAGCTGCACAAAAAAAAAAAAAATGGTGTAGAAACTATTTTCTCTAGTAAATTTTCACAATTCCTTTCAAAGAGAAGCACGATGAATTATACATGAGATTTTAAAGACTGAATGAAGTATTTTCTTGTAAAATGTACTCCAATAAATAATTGTTGTTTTAATGACAAGTTGGATCATTTTTACAGTGTATATGGAAAAAGAAAAACAATAAATACAAAAATAATGAAAAACACAGCACATTATAAAGAACATTGTTCTTCAAAAATATTGTAAATACCTTTCTGTATTTCTTTTAGCAATAATAGAGAAATTAAACAATGAAATTAACTTAATTCTAACTTAAAATATCAGTTCAAATTGAATTGAAATCAGCTATGATCCTTCGGATAAAAAGAGGATAGCAAATAAGTTCAGAAGCAATTTTAGTTAAAAAATGTTTACCTACTTAAAAAGATTACTCGGATAGTGTTGATGGATAGTTAAAGTGGTTTACCTGCTGAAGACTCAGAATGGAAGTGTCTGTAATGAAATTTCAGTCTCAGGTGAGATCGAGTTTCAGTTTTTTTTATTTGGTGACTCCTGACCTGGTCTACCCTCTCAAATTAAATAGTGCAAAACTCAAGATTTGAAATCGTTGTTGAGAAAAAAAATAGTGTCCTTACGCCGTATTTCTCAGGCTCATCTGCTGCAAAAAGCACAAAATGTCTCAAAACAAACAAGCTCTCAATACCTTAGATTAGATCAGATCAGATATCCAATGGGTGTAACCTTGACACTACACACAAGTACTATAAAACCTGCATAACTGGAAGACTCAAATGACTGGTTTCCCCCTCAAAACAATCCTTTCTGAATTATTCGAAAGTTAATTCTCAGATTCGTTTAGATGTACATTTAAACAGATTCGATGTTAGTAGCTAAACACTGTATAAAACAGGTTGTAATTTGAGAAATGTGTGAACGTGTTGGTAATGTCAACAAAGGCGTTAGGGGAGCTGAATTTGCATGTGACTTTGTACATAAACTCAAGTCAAATGTTGAACATATCACGAGAATGTACCTCCACCTGAAAGAACAACATCATCAGGCGTGGCGTTTGATTTGTAGACCAGAACAAACAAAATGGTATCAGTGCAAACATCTGCATACCTGTCATTCATCAGCAGCCGTTATCAGACATCTTACACGCAGCAAACATTCAACTCTTGACCTTGCTGCTCCAGTCCGAAACTCAACAAACAACCACTATATATATGACGATTAAAGTTGTTTTTGATGAACTGTTATAAAAAATAACACTGATACTAAAACATCAGTAGCCCACATTGAAGTAAAAAAATTGTGAATTACGATTTTTTTTTTTTTACAGTTTTATTACAAAATTAAAGCCACTCCCTATTATATATTTCACATTGTGTTTTGAAAATAACATTTATACATAAAGTTTCCTGGCTGTCCAAAAACAAGGCGACTTTTTATTGACAGACATTTTTGGTAATAAAACAACACAGACCAAATCTGGCAGGATCCACTCCAGTAGCTTTTTCAATGACTATAAACTAATTGCAGACATTGATATCAAAGTTAACATACCAGAATACACCCAATATGTCAAATGTATATGAAATATAACTTTAGCTTGTAAACAAATAAAATGAGCAGAAATGAAAGAATGCTTTGAAAGTTGCTAGATTCATATATGATGATGAAATCATTATGTGATGCATAGGAAAACAGAAAACAGGTTTTTAAGTGACTTAACCACCAGCACCATCATTAGCGTGTAAATGACCTGTAGGTAATATGTTTTATTCAAACTAATGCAAATAAGACACATCACAGGTGAGAGATTTGCGTTTCAAGAACACAAACATGTTGAATGATATTTGACCTCTGCTTTCTCTCTCATTTTAATTTAAAAGAAAATACATTGATCCATTTTATCTATTATACCGTCTCTAATGACAGGAGAAACTTTTCCTGCCCAACATCTTCCGATTGTTTGTAAGGATGACTCACGGGTGCCCTCATAAGCCGCTTTTCCACCGAAATTACCTGGAACAATTTTTCCCAGGAACTTTTTTCCCCCCAGACCTGTTTATATCTGCGTTTCCATCGCGGTCTAAAGTACCTAGAAGAATAGGCAAATAGTCTGGTGACGTAGCAGGGGCATAGCCATCATTTCAGAAGTGAGAGGGACAGACATGAAATATTTACAGTACAGTATATATATATATATATCACATTACAATATAACTTATAATTCTGTAATGTATATAACCTACCAGTCAAAGTTTTAGAACAGTAAGATTTTTTATGTTTTGTATTTTTTAAAGAAGCCTCTTCTGCTCACGAGCCTGCATTAATTTGATCCAAAATACAGTTTTACTATGTACAACAGCTGCTTTCTATTTGAATATATTGTAAAATGTAATTGATTGCTGTGATGCGCAGCTGAATTTTCAGCATTATTACTCCTGTCTTATGTCACATGATCCTTCAGAAATAATTCTGATATGCTGATTTGCTGCTCAAGAAACCATTTTTAATTATTATTTGTATTAATATTTAAAACACTTGTGTACATTTTTCACCACTCTTTGATGAATAGAAAGATCCAAAGATCAGCATTTATCTGAAATAGAAAGCGTTTGTAACATTATACACTATATCATTCAAAAGCTTAGAGTCAGTATCATTATTATTTAATTTATTTATTTAGGAAAATAAATTATAGAAATTAATACTTTTCATTTGCAAGGATGGTTTAAATTGATCAAAAGTGATGATAGACATGTATAATGTTACAAAAGATTTCTATTTCAGATAAATGCTGTTCTTCTGAACTTTCTATTCATCAAAGAAACCTGAAAAATTCTACTCAACTGTTTTCAACATCATCACAATAATAATAGTTTTTTAAGAATATCAGAATCTGAATTTCAGAATGATTTCTGAAGGATCGTGTGACTGGAGTAATGATGCTAAAAATGCAGCTTTGAAATAATAAATCACAATTTAAAATATATTCAAATAGAAAACAGTTATTTTAAATAGAGAGCATATTTCACAATTTTACAGTAGGCCTACTTTTGATCAAATGAATGCAGGCTTGGTGAACTGAAGAGACTTCTTTGAAAAACAAAAAATCTTAATGATCAAAAACGTTTGACTGGAAGTGTATAGGCAACTTTAATTTTTCTCTTTTTCTAGCTTTTAATTGGCTTAGAAATCAGATAAACTGCTGGACAATAACCAATAATAATGATTTGTTTATATACTACAAACACTTTTTTATCACTTAATAAGGCAGAATAGTTTCTACATTGTAATGGATGCTATCTCAATTAGCACTGCATTGTTCATACACTTTATTTATTACCTGGATATGACTTGAAAAACACAAATAAACCACATATTGTCGCAATCACAATTCCAAACTCTTCCGTTTTTTCTGTGAAAACATGGACACTTGTCCATATTAGGAATTTCCTGGTGTGACTTTCTGAGCGAGAGCGCCCTCCGGCGTCGAGTATGAATGAACACATACTGCATGAAATGAATGTTTAGCGATCTGTGATGTTCATCTCGCCTTATTCTGGGTCCGAATAAAACACCAGGTCATGCAACAGACTATCCTGTCTCTTTGAATTTAAATCTATATTTATTCACACCGGCTCTTGAAAACCTTTATGCAAACACACTTGCCCAAAAAAGTGCGGGGGACGAATTTACGTGATATTAAAAGTGTGTGTGTGTGTGTATGTGTGTGGGGGGGGGGGGGCGTCACTATGCCCCTGTGATGTAGGTCTGCATTTCTCAATACGAAGTAGCCTACGCAAATTTCGGACTTGCGTCCTCTGTAGTTCTGACATCGCGAGTCTGGTTATTCTGCAAAGAGCAGCGTACTACAGCGTACTATTCACTATACCAGCGAATTATACCACTACAGAGACATCAGAGCCAGCTGCAAATGTCAGAAGGACTAGCTGAGGTAATGCTTCTCTGGTGGGATACATGAGCACTGAGCACCCGGTGATCGCGTGGAGCTCACGTCTCCGAAATCGGTGAAGCACATTTTCAAATAGGCACTGTCTTTATAAATAAACCGCAGATTTGAGTTTTAAACAGCTAATTCTCGCCTGAAATACTTTTAAAACTACATTTCATGACACAATAACAGTAATATAAAAAAATGTATGCGAATATGGTGGCTGAAATACAGTGCTGCGTGAACTCAAACAATCAGCATGCTCAGCGCCCAAGTCCCGCCCCCGAAAGTTCCAGACCAGAGGGGGAAATTTGTACCCGGAACATTATTTAGATCCTGGTTCCTGCGGTGGAAACACAACGAGTACCGGCCCAATATCCCTAGTTCCTGGGTAAAGTTCCTGCGATGGAAAAGGGGCTATAGTGTCCTATATCAGATCACAGACAGTGTTTGTATTGTTGGGGCAGGACAAGTGGGTGGAGTCAGAAGGAGAAGGGGGTCAGTTGAAGGAGAGAGAGAGGGCGGGATCAAACAAATTCCAGCTCCCACTGTTGGCTGGTGTGTTCCTCGTTCTCTTCTCGAATCACTAAATGTTGTTTGTCGTATTGCTTACCCCCTGTAAAAAAAAGAGAAATTAGATTGCTGAAGAACGTTTTCTGTTTCTTTAGTAGTTGTCAAATAATATGTATTTTGGAATTTTTTTGCCAAAATCATGATTTTAGGTCTAAATCCACAAATGTATAAAGGAATTGAAATATTTTATATTTATAAGAGAAAGTGTACACTTCCGTTCAAAACTTTGAGGTTCGTAAGATATTTTTTAATTATTTAATACGTTTATTATGCTCACCAAGACTGCATTTATTTGATTAAAGTTAAAGTAAAACAGTAATAGTTGTTTTAAATTTTAGTAATATTTCACAATGTTTTCCATTTTAATATATTTTAAAATGTAATTTATTGTTGTGATGTCGAAGCTGAATTTTCAACAGGCATTACTCAAGTCTTGATTGTCAAATGATCCTTCAGAAAACATTTCGATATGCTGATTTTCTGCTTGAGAAACTTCTTTTTTTTAAAGTTTAAAACAGTTGTGCTGCTTAACATTTCTGTGGAAATTGTGATGAATAGACTAATAAAAAAAATATAATTTTAAATAATTTTTTTAGTAACAAAGTTAATATCTCTACTGACAATTTTGATTAATTGAATGGCCTTCCTGGATAAAAGCATTAATTTGTTTCACAAAAAATTACTGACCCAAAAGTTGAGTATTTCTTTAATGATAGCTAACATAATTATCAAAAAACTGAATGCATAGTAAATATACAACTTGGCATTTTTAATGTATTAATAGGAATGGTAGTACAAATATTTGTATAATACATAGTAAATAAATATCAATATTATAAATAATAAAATAAATTAAGAGACACAATAGAAAGTAGTAAAGCTTGTGCTTGGTACATAATGCACCAAACTTAATCTTACCCTTGATATCCAGCACCATTCCAGGGAAGGTGATGCTGGAGATTGTGCCGCTGACCTGAGCGCTCCACATCTGCACTGGAACACGCGTTTCAGTCCACAAAACCACCTTAGAACCTGACTCCACATTTCCCATCACCTGCAGACTCATGGTTCGAGCCAACTGACACAAAGAGAGCACATGTTCAACAATCTGAGAGGGGTGACTTTAAAAAGTTAGAAACAATAATAACTATACATGCATTACTCATCCACATCATGGTGTGAGAAGTACCTTGTTTTTGATGAGCCCATCCTGGTAAAGCCAAATATCACTCATTCCCTCCACCTGCTCTGTGACGACCACACGGCCTGTCTTCATGTCCTCAACGCCACCCTGCACTGATATGTAGTGACCCGTCTCTTTATTTTTGATGCGGAACAGTCTTTGTTTCTATTGGGATATAAACACATAATTAACAACATATAAGAAATACTGTTTTCAAGTTATCTTGTGCAAATAATTGGTCATGTGAAGGTGATACTAACTTGTCTGACTGGATACAAGGAGCCAATACAGGAAAGAGAACTAAACGTATGCCAGTTTGTGATTTCAATGGGCTCCAAAAGGAACTGGCGCCCCCTGTAGTTACTATGTTCACATAACACCCAGCTGCAAAAAGATTGACATGGTTGGTACATTATATGAGAAAATTTCACACAAAATAGTCATGATACCACAAATGTAATATGAACCAATAATATGAAACACTGCAAACTCACCATCCGCTGTTGACCCTGACAGAGAGGAAATGTGTGTTAAATCCTTCCTCCCACATGTTGGAAATCTTTCTATCAATGGTGACTTCCCGACCCTCAAAGCACTCCAGTCCAAAGAGTGAGATTGATGGCACCGAAAAGGTCTGAAAGAGAGAAAACACACACACACACACACACACACACACACACACACACACACACACACACACACACACACACACACACACACACACACACACACACACACACACACACACACACACACACACACACACACACACACACACACACACACACACACACACACACACACACACACACACACACACACACACACACACACACACACACACAACACACACAACACACAGGTGGTTAATAGGTATTTAACTTCGTGTCGGGCAGTTCTTTGCCTCCACGTCATCCATTCAAATAATTTAATGCATGGCTAGCCATTGATTATTCCTTACATATATAAAAATCTCTTGTCTATAGGTTTCTCATTGGATCATTTGTCCACCTCTTTTCCAGAAATATATTTAGTAAGAAAGCAGTTTCTTCTCACCATTGGAACTGCTTTGACAGAGTGAATGCCCGAGTCAGTTGGGATGCCCATGCTGGTCAGGTTGGGATAATCTCCTTCAGACAGAACACACATGTTTCCTGTGAACTTCTCTCCTCCATAAAGCACCCAACTGAAAGGAACAGAGGTATACAAATTCAGAGTGTCAAAATCTGAAATAAATATAGTGAATTTGAATGCACGGTAAATCTAATGTTTACATTTGTATGTGTCTATATGCATTTTGGGGTTCGTTGTATACTTTGATAGCTCATCCATGCATACATCTAAGCATTTATCCAACCCTAAATTTCTCGCTAACCTTCCTCCCACCACCCTGCAGGACTTGATAGCGAAACCTTCAGGCAAACAGCTCTGGTTCTGATGACAAACCCTGCATGTGCCCTGGAAATCTGACTCTGAGTAGAGCAGCACCTGCAGCAAAGGAAAAGAGAGCATAAATGTTTCATTAAATGCACTGCATTAATGATGAAGAATGCATTTCTATGCTACTGTTCAAAAGTTTAGGGTCAGTAAGATTTTATTTAAATAAATTAACACCTTTATCAGCAAGGATGCATTAAATTAATCAAAAGTGACATTAACAATTTTAACACTTAAATGTGATTGTTCTATTTCAAATAAATGCTGTTCTTTTGTATCACCGTTTCCAGAAAAATATTAATCAGGGAAACTGAATCAGAATGAGCTTTATTGGCCAGGTATGTTTACACATACAAGGAATTTGTTATAGTGACAGAAGCTCCACAGTGCAACAGAATGACAGCAACAGGACAGGACACAGACAACAAAAAAACTATACACAAATAGGCAATACCAAAAACACAATATACAATACAGACAATTATGTGTGAGGTCTGACATGTGAAAATTTGAAATGAAAAAATAAGTGTGTGTGGTGAATAAATAATTGTAAAATAGTGTTGTGTGTTCCATGTTTAATATCAAGTGTTCATGAAATGGATTGCTTGAGGGAAGAAACTGTTTCTCTATCTGTTCGTTCTGGTGCTCAGAGCTCCATAGCGTCGACCAGATGGTAACAGTTCAAAGAGTGAGTGTGCTGGATGTGAGGGGTCCAGAGTGATTTTGCCAGCCCTTTTGCTCACTCTGGATAAATACAGTTCTTAGAGAGTGGGGAGGGTTGTACCAAGGATTCGATCAGCAGTCCGGACTACCCTCCGTAGTCTTCTGAGTTCAGATTTGGTAGCTGAGCTGAACCAGACAGTTATTGTCATGTAGATGACAGATTCAATGATGGCAGAGTAGAACTGTATCAGCAGCTCCTGTGGCAGGTTGAACTTTCTCAGCTGGCGAAGGAAGTACAGCCTCTGCTGGCCTTTTTCACCATGGACTGTGATTGACCCACTTCAGGTCCTGAGAAATTGTGGTGCCCAGGAATCTGGATGACTCCACTGCAGTCACAGTGCTGTTCATGATGGTGATTGAGGGGAAAGTGTGTGTGGTTTTTTTTTGGGGGGGGGGGGGGGGTTCTCCCGAAGTCCACGATCATCTCCACTGTTTTGAGCGTGTTAAGCTCCAGGGCCCGTATTCATGAAAAATCTTAGTGCTAAGAGTTGCTCCTAGTAACAAAATTCTAAGAAAATTCTTAGAAATGTGGGTGTTTCCTCTTAAATTTAAAGAAAAGATCCTAGTAAAGAAAAAAGTAATTCAGAAAGCATCTTAACCCTTAAAAGAGGTCTTAAGGTCCGAAATTGTTAGGAGTATGGACGAGGACTTTTCAGAGGCTTAAGAGTTTCTTTAGCAGTGGAGAAAATGGATGAAACATGAAGAGGGAGAAGAAATGTGTTGCACACAATGCATGACAGTGAGTTAATAAGACGCTGCACATTAGATCGTGCAGGGATCATGTTTGTGACAGATCTTATTAAAGACATGTTAACATCCCTGACACTGCGCAGAAATGCCATAGCACCAGAAATGGACGTAATCACTACATTAACATATTTGGCAACTGGAAAAATGCAACTATGCAGCAGCAATGATTTGGGTCTGTTACAGCACTTTCAGAACCTTATTGTGTCGCTGTTCATTTCCTATAAAATACGTTAAGTATGACAGCATGGTAAATAAAAAATAAAGAATATAATGTGTGTGTGTGTGTGCACGCGAGAGAGAGAGAGAGAGAGAGAGAGAGAGAGAGAGAGAGAGAGAGAGAGAGAGAGAGAGAGAGAGAGAGAGAGAGAGAGTACGGTAAAACAGGAAAAATTACGCTTGTAATTTCAAAGTGAAGGCTTATAATAAACCCTACTCTTAAAAGCGCTCTTACTTCCTTCTTGGACAACCAACCAATCACAGTCTTCAAAAGACTGTGTCATAGCTAGCAACGGGGTCAGCCACGCCTCCTCACTAAGATAAAAGTTTTTGTCTTTTCCTCGCTCAGAGTTGCTCTCAGATTGGTCCTGAATCACTTTTAAGCTAAGACTCCTAGCTAGACATTTTTAAGCTAAATTAGGAGCTCTCTGAGAGGATTCTTAGAATCTTTATGAATACGGGCCCAGGTTGTTAAGACTGCACCAGACAGCCAGCTCCTTAACCTCCTGTCTGTAATTCACCCTCCTGAATGAGGCCGATCAGTGTGGTGTCATCTGCAAACTTCAGGAGCTTGACAGAGGGGGTCTTTAGATGTGCAGTCATTCTGGTACAGGGAGAAGAGCAGTGGGGAGCGAACACAGCCCTGAGGAGCTCCAGTTCTGATCGTGCGTGTGCTGGATGAAAGTTTTCCCAGCCTCATTACCTGCTGCCTGTCTGTCAGGAGCTGGTGATCCACTGACAGACGGAGGTGGGGATGGAGAGCTGTGTCAGTTTATTCTGAAGGGTGTCCGGGATGATGGTGTCCCTGGTCTGTCCAGATGCTGCAGGATGAAGTGCAGTCCCATGTTGACTGCATCATCCACAGACCGGTTTGCTCTGTAGACAAACTGCAGGGGGTCCAGTAAGGGTCCAGTGGAGGCCTTCAGATAAGCCAAAACCAGTCTTTCAAATGATTTCATGACCACAGACGTTAGAGCCACAGGTTTGTAGTCATTAAGACCAGTAATTTTGGGTTTCTTTGGGACGGGGATGATGGTGGAGCATTTGAAGCATGAGGGCTCTAGTGATCTGTTGAAATTCTTTGTGAAGATGGGGGCCAGCTGGTCAGCGCAGGTTTTAAGGCAGGTTGGTGACACACTGTCTGGTCCTGGTTCTTTCCTTCTTTTGTTCTCTCTGAAGATCTGGTGCACGTCATCTTCACTTATTTTCAGGGCGGGTGTGGAGGAGAGGGGGGTTGCTGGAGGTGTTCAGAGCGGGTGTGGGGTGTTTTTCCAAATCTACAGTAAAAGTAATTTAAATCGTCTGCCAGTTGTTGATTCTCCAAAGTCCTGCGGGGATGGTGTCTTGTAATTCGTAATGTCTTTCAAACCTTTCCACACTGAAGCAGAATCACTGGAAGATAATTTGTTCCTTAGCTTGCCAGAATAATTCCTCTTTGCCACTCTGATCTCCTTTTCCAGTGTGTATTTGGCCTGTTTATACAAGACTATATCCCCTTTTCTGTAAGCATCTTCTTTGGCCTGACAGAGCTGTCTGAGTTTTGCAGTGAACCACGGTTTGTCGTTGTTGTAGGTTAAATGAGTCTTGGTAGGAATGCACATATCCTCACAGAAACTGATATATGATGTTACAGTCTCTGTGAGCTCGTCCAGATCATTTGCAGCAGCCTCAAAAACACTCCAATCAGTGAGGTCGAAACAAGCTTTTAAAACCTGCTCTGCTTTATTAGTCTATTTTTTAACAGTTCTTAATACAGGTTTAGCAGATTTAAATTTCTGCCTGTAGGTTGGTATAAGATGAACCAAACAGTGATCAGATAGTCCTAAAGCTGCTCGAGGGACAGAGTGATATGCATCCTTTATCACTGTATAAATGTGATCCAATATATTACTGTCTCTGGTGGGACATGTGATGTGCTGTCTGTATTTTGGCAGTTCGCGGGAGAGATTTTCTTTGTTAAAGTCCCCGAGAATGATTAAAACAGAGTCCGGGTGTCTTTGTTCTGTGTCTGTTCAACATTATTAATAATAATAATAATGTCTCTTGAGAACCAGATCGGCATATTAGAATCATGTCTGAAGCATCATATGACACTGAAGACTGGAGTAATGATGCTAAAAATCAGCTTTTCCACCAAAGCAATACATTACATTTTAAAATATATTAAAATAGAAAGAGCTATTTTAAATTGTAATGATATTTCACAATATTACTGTTTTTACTGTATTAAAAAAAAGAATCAACCTTAGTAAGCATAAGAGACTCAGCTCACCTCATTTCTGAAGCAAGGTCCTTCACTAGGCGCCTGAAATACATAAGAACAACCTCATTAATGAAATCAAGGACAGACTATTAAATGGAGATTCATGTGGGAATTCATGGCAATGAAATACATGTCAATGAAATATATTAATACTATTTCAGCACATTTAACATCTAGTTGAGTTGGATTGCAGGCTGTTATCAGATTATACACATGAATTGATGATAAATTAACAGATGAAAGGCTGAGTAACTGTTTAGTGAATTTGCCTCTCGATATTCTTTAATATTTACTCTTTATGCAAAACATTTTCAACCACACACAATTTGAGTCAATAGTCCTTGCACAAACTGTTTGGATTAGATTCATGAATAATGAAATGCCTCTGACTTACTGTGAGGATGGGCTGTATGGAGCAGATGCGGTTGTCTCCAGAGCCCCAGTCTCCACAGTTGTTGTAGAAGCCTTTCTCCAAGACGTACTGGTTACCTGAGAAATCCACATGAGAGTATGCCACCCATCTGAGGAAAGAAAGAAAAATGAATTCACATACTTATTAAAACATGGCTCGATCTGTCAGACTGCAATAAGAAATTGCTCCATTCAGAGACAGAGAAATCAGAACATACGCTCCACTCAGCACGTGGATGGAGCGGGTGTTGATGCCAAACCCAAACAGCTCCACATCTGTGACAGTTTCTGCCACCTCAAACGTAGGCTCTTCATTCTCCGCGTTCTCCTCTTCAGGCATCCCACATAACACCAGCAGGGGCTCAGATAGGTCCTACAAGAAGCGGATAAAAAATTAACACTTAAAATTCTATCTAAAATATAAATTTAGTTTACAATACGTTTTAATGATGAAGTGCACTAAACACCAAACTATTATGTAAGCTTAAATAAATAAATAAATAATTGTATTATTTATTTAATAAAATACATAAATATATTTTTTAAACAATTTACATGTATAGCTAGTCACAGAAATTATACTTAATATATTTAAAAACATATATGATATATTATTATTTGTAGTATTAGTATATTAATATAATAAAATATATATATATATATTTTTAAATATCTTTATTATAGATATTATTTACATAACTTTATAGTAAGATAAATTCTGTTTAAAATCTATTTTAAAAACACGTACTGTTATTTGTATTATTATAATTAGTAGTAGTAGTAGTATACGAATATAATAAAATATATTGGTATATTCTATTGTTCTATTCTATTTATGAACGTCAGAGTCAGAGCATTTCCATTATTAAGAGAACAAACATTTTAATGAAACTAAATAGTACGAATCTTGGTGAGATTTTATCATACAAATGATATAAAAATAGTACAATTTATTTCATGTTTGTCTTACAGATTGGATGACTCGGACCGAGCGCAGCTCTGAGTTCACTCCTCCCCACACCCGCCAGTCATGGTACTCTCCCTCCTCCAGAAGATACTGGTGACCCCGGAAACCCTCCTTCTCATAGCCGACCCAGCTAAAAGACAGATTGAGTAAGTTAGAACAGAACAGAACAGAATAGAGAACAATACAACAAAAATAAGTCTATAAGTCTGATAATGTTCTGCAAACTATGCATACTAAATATATCAGTTCTTGCTCTCTTCCTCGCTTTATTCCCGATCAAACACACATACTTTCAATACTCACCAGCCTCCAATAACTTTAAGAGATCCTGCACTGAACATAAACAATGATTGCTGCTTGTCAACCCTTGACAGGAAATCTCTCATGCTGGTGTAGATTTCTCTACTTTTGCCAGTGAAATATGACTTTTCATAGAGCACAATCTATTGAAAACAAATTATTTCAAATATGAATTTTCCTTGATATCTTAAAGAACATCAAATACATTAATACTTTATTAGATGACTATTGATGTAACACTTACTTTTGGCTCATAGAGGTTCTCCACTCTAGGTTCCCCCTACAAAAAACATTTGCATTAATATACTAATATTTTATACTGATATGCAATGGAATCATTGGCAAAAATGAAAAGGAGACTGAGATGCTCACTATTTTAAGTGGGTGTAGGGAGCCCACATACGGATGTGTGACGCCCCAGGTGGCTGGAGTGGGGAATCCTCCAACTTCAAGCACTCGCGGGACACCCTGAAAGAAGGGCTCTGCAAACACCAACCATCTGGAGGAGATCAAACACATGATGTTAACAAATAAACACTGTGAGCTCAAATAGAATGGAATTTGAAATAAGCTGCACTGATCACTCACAGTCCAGCATTGATGATGATGGAGTTTGCTCTCACTGGGAAGCCAAATATTCTGGAGTCTTCTGACGTGTCTCTGAATGTGACCTTCTTGCCTTCTGCATTTTCTTCTGGGAAAAGGCTGATTTCAGGAACGCTGTAATCCTGCAAAGGCAAAAAAACAACAACAAAAATCATTACAAAGACTTTACTCATGCAAGTGTGAGTTCCTAAAAAGTCTGTAAAAGTCCTGCCAAAATACTGACACAATTCTGCTTGAGGACACAAGGTGGCGCACTTGAACCTTTCATTATATAGCTGTGACGTGACACTGACAACCCAAAACAAAACATGATCCAATTCATCCCAGACACATTTGCAAGCTAAAACAACATAGACTCTTATGGTCTGTCTATGGCAGAATGTTTATGAACTTGAATTTCAACTAACAAAAAAAGTAAACACAAGTCTGACATACTCTCACTGCTCGCCGTATAGATCCGATGACGAACTTCCTCTTTAGCTGAGGCTTGGACTCATGGTTCTCTTCCTCGTGATCCTGTGTTGTTCCATTCTGCTGATCAACCTCTTCTTCATCCGGCGGTCCAAATGGATTTGTCAGCTCGATGTCCCCCTCGTCCAGAGCGACCTTTTCTCCTTTGAATTCTGGCTTCTCATACAACACCCAACTTTGGAAGACAAAACAGAAAACATGAGGAAAAGAACATACGCTAACACTTTAGTAAATGGACCAATTCTCATTATTAACTAGTTGCTTATCAGCATGCCAATTATCAACATACTGGCTGTTTATTAGTACATATTAAGCACATATTCTGCATGACCATATTATACATGCCTAATTCTAACCAATACTTAAACTTAACAAATACCTTACTAACTATTAATAAGCACCAAATTAGGAGTTTATAGAGGCAAAAGTCGTAGTTAAGGGTTGGTTAATGGCGAGAATTTTACCTTAAAATAAAGTGTGACCGAAGTGTGACTGTTTTGAACATTGATTATAATAATAAATATTTATTGAGCACCAAATCAGCATATTAGAATGATTTATGAAGGATCATGTGACACCAAAGACTGTAGTAAAAATTCAGCTTTGACATCACAGAAATTAAATGCATTGTAAAATATATTAAAATAAATATATTTTATGTATTAGAATAAGAGACTTCTTTAAAAAATCTTATCAACCACAATTTATGACCCTTTTTTGAAATACATAGCCTAGCAGCTTTTACCCTACCTTAACTTCTGCTTGAAGCACATTAATGCAAGTGTTTTGACACCTGATGGAGCAAAATTATTAGAAACAATACGATGGGTATGTTATGACATCGTCTGGCAAACTACAATTCAGCTGACATTGCCTGATCACTGAGATAAATTATAAGGGCAAACATGAAGTTGCTTATGCATAAACATTCATCAGCCAGCTCTCTTTGAGCTGAGGGAGTGAAAAAGGTAGATGAAACAGTAGATTTGAGGTATTCCTATTAGTATAAATGGTATAATTCAAAAACAGGAATTACCATAGTTGTGCGTTTCTTCAGTTAATGATATTTTGCAGTGATTTGGAGATGTTGTTATTGCTGGGAGACAGGGAGAGTCTGCATGTTAAGACTGATGTCCCTTCACTAGCCCGTGTGTACTACATTATTAACTGTGCATTAATATTTACTCCTGTATAATTACTGTTCTGTGTCAGTAATATGTTGCATTATCCTGAACAACATTATTATTGTATTATGTCTATGCTTATGAAACAAGCATAACTTGAACCATTTCAATATTTAATTTGAATTACTTAATTTAAGTAATTAATACTAGATTTGTCTGATTGCTCTGTAGTTACAGGATAACGCCCAATAAAAAAAAAACAAATCAACTGATCAAAGAGGAAGACAGTAAAGACTAAAATTGTAAAATCATTTTGTAAAATTGTAAAATTGACTAAAATAAAAAGATTTCAAATAAACACTGTTCTCCTGAATTTACGGACTCCACAGAAATATATATAAAGCACAACTCTTTTCAACACAGATTATAAGCAACAAATCAGAATATTAGAAGGATTTCTGAAGGATTGAGTAATTGCTGCTGAAAATTAAGCTTTGCCATCACAGAAAGAAATACAATTTTAAAATATTTCAAAAACATAAAACTACTGAAAGTTAGTGTATGTTGCCTGCAAACATATGCACCTTCAAAATCTATTGCCCCTTAAGTGTACATTTAAAATGATTTACAAAATAAACACCAGAAGTGAGATAAATGTAATGTTATATGTGCATGCTTATGTGAGCATATCAGTTCAGCAAGGAAGGTGCACAATGTTTGTTTGCCACTCACCCTCCTCTGATCACTCTGATTGAAATAGTGTCTGTAAACTCCCACGGTGTGGCGTCCACAACATCACCACGCACTTCAATTCTCTCACCGGTCATTCCAGGCTTGTCATAGATTAACATCTAACAGAAAAAAAACAGCTTAAAAAAGTCCCACCAATCTTTTCTACAAAGACTGCATTGTTTAATATTGAACCATCTCAACCACTAGGGGCAGCAGATATGCTAATATTGGACAAGGGACAATATTCCTTTGTCCTACACTAACAGTGAAACGTCCATTCTCACTGTCCTACTTTTGAAAGCTCTTTTATTGTCTCAAAACCTTGAGGCTGCAATATTACACTGACGATGAGAAGGAAAGGACGGGAATATGCAAGAATAAGCTTGACAAGCCAGTTTCGGTGACCTTTTCTAAAACGTTTACATTGTATCTGATGAAGAACACAAGAATTTCAACCAAAACTAATTCAGTACAGATATATTTGTAGTAAAAACTATGAATTGTCAAATAGATAAAATACACGTTTAGTAAATGTCACCGTGGCAAGTTGAATCGTGCATACTGGAAAAGCGTTATTGTGGTTCCCACCAGACAGCAAACCTGAATGAATGCTAAAAATGCTAATATAAATAATAAACTTTGTCTTTTGAGATAATATGAATAATTCTATTATACAATATCATACAAATAAATGTTATTATACATTTTATCAGTAAATCTACTGCAGGGGAGGGGGTTACTTTCCCCAGGCCTTCACTGACGTTCATTTGACATTACAGAATTTCTACAAAATCTTACATGAGTGTTCTGGAAGCATATTTCTGCCATAGAGAATGAATGAATGAATAAATAAATCACCTGATATTCTAACCTCCAAATAGAAAACACACAAAGTTGGTGTGTCAGTACTAACAATTCATAGCCTATATTTTATTTTAAGAAATAATTTGAAAAAGAACATAATGTCACTTGCTGTGTTAGTCATGTCATTTGTAGTTCTCTTCTTATAATCATTGACTATCCAAACATGTGTTTGGTAGATAGTGGGTCTAAATGTACAATTAGAACCATTTGCAGAGCGCTGCGGGCCTGTTACACACCCACCAATCTCTCTCACCTGTTCATAAATACCAGCCTCAGGCTTTCCACACAAGTGGAAACCAAGCACATTCTGTCACTTTTCCTTAATATCATGAGCACATGCAGTAGAGTGAATATAGAGCTTGGTTTAGCCTGATTAGTTAGGCCATTCATTTAATATCAGTGAGAAAAGAAAGGACATTTGTGTGAAATATCTCACCTTCCCAGGTCGAGGATTGAGCTTGCCATGCTCCTTTTCTTTTGTGAGCTAAAAAAAGAAAATAAATATTTAAATGAGATGAAGCCACATTCAAACAAACAAACTGATATAAACAAAACAGCGAGTAATTTCTATTTTAAGAAAGCATTACAATTAGATTTTTCAGAAAGTTTTTGCACTACTGGATAAGTAAAATATTATGCTATTATGATAACATCAGTCAGAAATTATTCAGAGACAATATTATCAGACATTACTTTACACAGTGTTCAGTTCAAAACCTTACATGAATTTAGGATAATTTACATTTATGCATTTAGCAGACGCTTTTATCCAAAGCGACTTACAATTGCATTCAGGTTATACATTTTTTATCAGTATTTGTGTTCCCTGGGAATCGAACCCACAACCTTTTGCGCTGCTAACACAATGCTCTACCACTGAGCCACACAGGAACAATTATGTAATTCATAGTTAAATGAATAAATCATATTCAGATGCAGCTATTTTTACTGAAATCCAGATAATCCCCTTTGACATCTCAAGAAAAACACTACACTCCTACACATAACCTTTGAAAATAAGAACAAGTACTTAACATAAAACTTGATGTTTCTACCTCTCAAAGTCAACCGAGAGGATCACAGGCTTATTGTCACCTGACTCTCAAAAAAGCACTGGAATGCAGCAAGCATTTACTGAATGGTGTGTAAGACAAGCTGTTTGAAATGTGTATTGTACTTAGACTTCCTCAGGGAATCTATGTACATTAGGAGAAACAAACTGAGAATGACATCAACACTGTAGATCTGCTGTTAGCATCTATGATCCGTTGGCTTTTTGAAATGGAAATCAAGAAGGTCAGCTTATCAGGGTGAAATGGTCAAGAGGTTCTCGTGTGGATTAATGGCTTTTGATGAATGTAACATTTCTACATTACATGTCAAGATCTCATTGTTTGTTTGCAAATGCTGCATATTTATGTATGTAGGAGGTGATGAAAAGCCCTTCCCAGACTTTGCCGAGTGACAGGCCTTTGCACTTGCAATGAGGCATGGCAAGGTTAGAAGAGAGACAACATTACGCAAGAGCCCAAGTCAAATTTCTCTGTTTGCATATGGGGATGCTCTCAATGAAAAGTCCAATACATGAGTTACATAATGCTATATATCTATACACCATCCACATGTCAGTCTTACTGTCAGACATCATGAAAATATGTTTTCCAGAATGTCAGAATATTTCAAATATGCATAGTGAAAATGGGTGTGAAATCTCTACAGTCGATCTATCCACTCAATGGAACATTGTATGTGACATCTTATAGATATATAGCCAAATTACACATGCTGCTGAAAATGTGCCTACTTTTTGTTTGTCATAATTTTAACTTTTGGATATAAACCTAAACCTTTAAAGGTTTACATTTTTGAGAGCCCTTTATTGGTGGCTACATCGGCTACATCATTCATATGAAGTGTTGTATACTCCTAGCATCCAGTATAGGCTGGTCATACATCCGGATTTTGGCCGGACAGTCTGGATTTTAAGCTCCCTGTCCGGACACTCATTTGTCCTCCTTTTTGGAGTTGCGCTGAATCGGTCTAAAAAAACCCGCTCTAGAATCTTTATTGGGACGCAGCAGCATAGCGTCTAATGTTGTAACATCTCTGGTCAAACAAATGATTGGCTGAAAGCGGTGTCAAATAAGTATCTGATATATCATTGGTTAAAAACTTAAACAAGCCTCCACGTGCAGGCTACGTCATATCATAACGTTAACATGCCGAAACGACAGACCTCTTTTAATCCGGAATGGACAAAAGAGCACAAATTTATATCAAAAAGCTATGTTGAGCTATGTTAAATTTGCTTTATGGAACCAAATCATTGGAGTCAGACTAACTGAAATAAGCCTGTACTATTTGGTAAACTTGTTTTATGAAATAGGCCCCAAGGCGTTAGAAGTAAGAAAATACACAAGTTAATTTATGATTTTCTGTCTGTCTGAACCAAAGAAATAAAAAGTGATCGTATTTTTTCCATTATATCGAATCGTATTGTGTTGAATCGAAATCGAATCGCACTGCATCGTAATAGGGGTGAATAGTATCGCATGGCTAGCTACTTCATATGTATCTTCAATGTAATGTATCGTTGGCTATGCATCGAGACGCGTATCGCATCAGCCTCAGTTATGGAGATGCACATCCCTACTATATAGAGGGTCTCCACAAACTGATATTTGTGAAGCATGAAGGTGACATAATTGTTTTCTCTATGTCTGTTCCAACTGGCAAGTATACAGTAAGCTATTGCCAACACAAAGAAAGGTGTGTCTGAGCGGGACTCGACATAGGCTGTCTAGGAAAATTATCAAAGCTAATTAGAGGAGGCAAAGCGAATGCAGTAAGATAATAAATAGGGTCACATTCCATCAGCCTCTCCTTCTTTTCCTGCCTATTGACAAAAGCTCCAGGGACGACCTGTTCTACTCATACATTTCTGACCTGTCCTCAGAAAGTGCCAATTCAGCTTGATTATTCCCAGTGGTTTTTCCTATGGGAAAAACTGGCTGTTTTGTCTAACATAATCATACTCAGAGAAATGCATTCAATAGAAAGCCAGCCTAATTATTTATTTCAGTCAATTTTCATTTTGGTATAATGAAAAGATGTAATTTCAAGAAGAACATTGCTCTACGCATAATTACAGTATAGGAAACCAAAAAGTTTGCTGTCACTGAAACCTAAACTATTATTATTTAGGGGGGTTATGTTTGCATAATATTATATCATTACATGCAGGATCAACAATCAATCAATCAACATTTATTTATACAACCCTTTACAACACTCAAGGTGAACCAAAGTGCTTTCCAATAAAAAGAGAGCAATAAAACAAAATTATAAAACCGTCAACAAAAAATTACATAGAATACACAAAAATGTCACAACATCGCCAGATATTAAAAGCCAGTCTAAATAAATGAGTTTTAAGCTTAGTTTTAAAAAGGCCCAGGTCAATAATGGTGCGTATATCCGGGGGAAGCTTATTCCAGAGTCTGGGCCCAGCTACAGAAAAAGCCCAATCCCCCCCAGTGTTTGTACCGTGACCTCGGTACTTCCAGCAAAAGTTGATTTGCTGACCTAAGAACCCTGTTTGACTGACGAAAAGCAAGCATCTCAGTTAAATACAGTGGAGCAAGGCCATTGAGAGCTTTAAAAACAAACAATACAATTTTAAAATCAACTCTCAAAGAGTTTGGAAGTAGTATAGGAAGTAGGATGCTTCTGCAAAGTGACAAATATAAAGATTTTTGCATATTGAATTTTAATATAAAGTTGGATGTGGGTTGAACTGTCAGATAACTCAACATCATTACTCTGTCAACACTCTATGTCAACATAGAGCAAGATCAGTATGACGTGAATGACAGAGGTCAAGTTTTACAGTGTGTGATAATGTGATCATTTGAAGTTACTCCCTAGTGACAAACCTCTCAATATATCTAAATCATTTAATTATTGCCCTTAGTAACATTAGTAACTAGTCATGTCCCAGATAAATCAAACTTAGACAGTATTTAAAGCCTTGTATGCAAAGTCACTGAAGCCTCATGCTTTCCAAAAAATGTTTTATTTTTTGGGGGATTTGAGAAATACCTGAGGCATGAAAGTGAACATGATTCCTTTAACAGATGAAGGTTCCACCTTCCCATAGTATCCATAAACCCTAACCAAACTACAGTTTTGGTGAAGCTGCTTTTGGTTAAAATAAAAATTTGACTTGCAAACTCAGGCTCTGTACAGTAGAGAGAAGCAGTAATAAAAAAGACTCTGCAGAGCTGCTCAATGTCTGTTTTGGAGGACAAGAGGAAACGTGAATATTACATGAGGACTGAGGTAATGTATACTCCCATCAATCTCTATTGTAAACCCTTCCTGGTGAGGTGACATAACAACCCTTCTAGCCTTTCATTCACTGAGGTTTAAGGCTGAGGTGCTCGTTCCAACTCCTGGAGAGTCTTGCAGAGTTTTTTTGCAGGGTTTAGTTGCAACTCTAATATGACAGCCAAAATTCTAGCCAGGTCTGTAGGAACAATGTAAGAGGGTTGGAAGATATCCAGGAACAGGGCATCCTACACCTGAACAGGTCTAAAAACAAAGCCCATCATACGTTTGAGGTCTAAAACAATCCATATACTATGTTACACAATGCTTGGTGTAAGTGGTTTCATATCAGGTTACACTGAGAGGCTGACTAGGACTGGGAGAAACAGAGCCGTGACATAATACGAAAACAACACTCTCATGGGAAGTTGTGGCCAAATGGTTAGAGAGTTGGGCTCATAATCCAATGTTTGCGAGTTCGAGTCTCGGGCCGGCAGGAATTGTAGGTGGGGGGAGTGAATATACAGCTTCTCTCTCAATACCTTCAACGAGGTACCGCCCTTGAGCAAGGCACTGAACCCCCTAAATGAGCTCCCTGGAAGTCGCAGAACCCCCTAAATGGCTCCCTGGACCCACTGCTCCGGGTGTGTGTTCACAGTAAATGTGTGTGTGTTCACCTGTGTGTGTGTGTGTGCACTGCTCCGATGGTTAAATGCAGAGCAGTGTGTGTGTGTGTTCTGAGTATGGGTCACCATTCTTGGCCGTGTGTGTGTGTGTGCACTTTGGATGGTTATTCTCAGAGAGCAAACTGAATCACCATGGCACTCTTTGTTTCAAAGAGATTTTACACCATCTTGGCCGTATGTCACTTGTACTGATTCTCAGAGTAGTAAACTTCACCATGGCACTCTTTGTTTCAAAGAGATTTTACTCTTATAGTGTCTATGTGTTTGATGATGTATGTGTTTGATGTAGTCAAAATGTCTATGCATTTTGACTAAGCAATACTCACATATGCATCAGGGAAGGCTCTGTATTTGAGGAGTAAGTTCCGCTCTGGTTCTGGATTTTTATTCACTTGGAAGCTCTTGGTATCATTGATTAGAAGACCTCCGTCAAGACTGCTGCTGCGCTGAAGATCCAAAGGTTGAGAGTTCTTGAGGAGCGTTTCAGAGGGCAGAGAGCGGTAAAGTTCCATAGTGGTCTTGTGGTCGAAACTGGAGGTATCTTGTGAGTTTTGTTGGACAGATGGAGGAACGCTTATTCGAGAAGTTTCAGCAATCCCACTGAGAGAATTTGATAGAGATGTGAGGTACGAGAAACGCTCAAAACGGGAACCAAGCAAGACGTCAGATCCCTTGGTGGCTGAGCTTATCCGCTCGTGACTGGGGCTGATCTCAGGGAGAGAGGCAGCACGGAAGATGGAGCGGTTTGAGGCATTGCCATTCTCAGTTGGCTGGAAGAAGAAGCTGTTTTCCAGGCGAGATGAGCCTCCATTCACGAGTCCTTTAGTAGAACTTTCGTCAGGACTCAGATCGTTGAGGGAGCCCCTACGCATGACGATGCTGTTGAGAGCCGAAGCTCGCAGAGGCAGAGAGAGCCCCCGATTTTGGGTCTCTCCAAACTGCTGTTCCTTCATCATCGTCAATGGAGAGCGCATGTCTTTGGGGGTACTCCAGTTAAAGCCAAAATCTAAAGGCAAACTAGAAACTCCATTCAACAACTTTGGCTCAGTAATAGGTGAGATTGGAATACGAGGAGAGAGTGGAGTATGGGGTGAGATTGGTGCATCCTCTTCAATAGGTGGCAGTGAAGAGAAGGGAGTGTTGGATGGGGTCCGTTGAACCCTTTGCCGGACCGGTCGCTCCATGCTCTTGAGAGTGTCTACCAGGTTATCCATTTCTGAGGCGGATAAGGAAGAAAGAGGCTCAGGCTCAGGGCCAGTGGGTGAGTGAATCAATTCTACCCGCGTAGCCTGGAAAACATCAGAGGTGTAGTCATCTGCCTCCACGATCATCAAGCGGGAATCGAAATGTGCCTGTGAGTCAAAGACTGTTTTTCTTATCTCCTGCTCTCCCTCTCTCTCTCCCTCTCTCTCCCTCTCCGGCTACAGGTAAATTAAGCTCCACCCTGCTCCTCCTACTAGTGTAACTCTCACTACTCTGATTAACTTCGCTCTCCCAAACTTTCCAGTTACTGTTGTCTAGGCTACCGTCAGTCTCTGAGGAGAAAGCAGTAGGCGGAGTCTCCGGAGAGCGAAAATGAGACGTGTAGACTTCTCTTTCATAGCTGGGGGACAGTTGAGAGGAACGCAGGGATGTGCTATCTGCGAATGTGTAGTCTGAACGCTCTAAAAAGCTGGACTGCTGTTCCTCAGAGTTAGAATGAAGACTTTTCCACCTCCTCTCAAGCTCAGGACTGGCTCTGCTTGGTTCTGACTGATCTCTAAGCCTAATGCTGTCCAATGGACTTTCATAGTTCCCAAAGTTGCCCTCTTTGTCAGTGCTGACCAGGGACACTTTGCGGACCACCATGGTATCCTCTCTGCCCTCTCGAGAAGATGATGGTCGACTGAGCTTCGTACTTAGCACTGCGACACCAGAGTTCATTTCTGTATCAGATCCAGGCTCAGTTTCCACTTGGTTCTCTGTTTCTGACTCTTCAATCACTGTACCGAGAACAGTGGATGCATGAAAGAACCTAGAACAAAAAGATAAAAGTCAAATAGAAAAAAAACATTGATCACCTTTTAGAACGATACTCAGCACACAATTTAAAGCTTTTAAAGATTTTATAATATGTGACTATAGTGCACTTGAGGTCTATGGGCAATAATTATATGGAGAACCTTGACATCTGTAGTTTTAAAAACAAATTCTGTTCATGTGATAAGCAATTTGAAGCTTGTTTGGATTATGAATCCCTGAATAAATACATTCATATTTAAAGTAGAAGCATAAAAAATAACTAAATACAAATGCACATGCAAAGTAGAAGATCATGCAAGGAATAATTGTCCCTTTCTAGTATGGGAGTGCATTGAAAAGTGCGTAGGTGAGTTTCTGGAGAAACGACGTGTTAAAGGGCACTTCTAAATGAATCACAGCCTTAAAAGCTTTAATCCCACACCATACAATAATAAAAAGGTGAGTGGAATTTAAGAATCTATTCCACATGAAAATGTACTAATGGAACAGACTATAGTTATGTAATGATTTTACAACATGAAGCATGTGATAATAACAATAAATATAATCAATAAATGTATAAAAGGTCAATTGCTTCTGTTATCAGGGCAATGCCTTCTGGGAACAAGTGGCATCTGTGGCGCTGACTTTTTCAACATGTAAACATGTAATTTATCACTGCCCTTAAATGCGATGTCTTTTCATCTTTGTTGTAATGCATTTTTATTCATCACAGCAAATATTATCTACTGATTTGGCATTATGATGCCATTATTTAAATCGAGATATACTGTATAGTGTATATATTTGTCTGGTTATAACTTACAGATATAAGACAGATGTTTTTTTTACAGAATATACACTTATTTGGTTAGTTAAATATTATCTAAACAGGAAGACCCTTGACTTTAGATTAACCCTAATTCCACACGCAATCACACTGAAAACAGAAAAAGTATAAACTGAATGCTCACATGTTACATACTAGCATTAATATACACATCAAACCATACAAGTACACACATTTGAACATAATAACATTAGCAGTTTAATTTACTTTCACTTTATCACAATTAGATGTTTTCTTGATATTAAAGAAGTTATTACTTATAGTTTGATTAAAGTCAAGACACAAGATAAAGACGAAGTGCAACTTCATATCATCTAACTCTGACAACAGAGAAAAAAAGGTGCTATATGTCATGTAGTGAATTGAGACATTTAAAGGGACAGGTATCAAGTTATATCAGTTGGCAGAACTAGTCACTCTGGCTCAGCTACGGTAAATCACACCCCCTGGTGGTAAAACTGAGCCTTACATGCCATCTTTGGTTCCTTGCAATTTAAGAAATAATCAACAGATTTTAATAATAATAATAAAATAAGTCTTAAAAATGCACACTCACTAACTATACTGCACCACCATACGCACTTGTGTAGAACATTCTGGGCACTTATTAATCACATATTAGTTCAGGAGAATTTCCAGAGCATTTTGTCTACATTCTGAGAATAGTTGTGGCTCTGATCTTGAGTGGTAGCCAAGCTCTGTTTTGAGATTCACGTGTGTTCACCACACAAGCCTTACTGGAGAGATAAAATAAATTAAAACAAAACATTATTGCCTAAATATAAATGAAACAAAGATGTCCGTTCAAGTTACATTAATTCTCCTACAGCTTTTGGATTAGAGGTTGGTGTATTAGTAATGTAATTGTTTGTGTGTGTTTAGCCAATTCACATGTTATGTGACACACCAGAGATATCTATAATTGTCCCTGTCAGTTAAGGTGTAGCTTAAAGACTCCATTCCCTGTAACAGACATGGCATCTACTGAATAATTGCCAACTGGTGCCTAACAAGCATTTTTGAGCTTTTACACACACATTTACATGACCATTCTAGACTGTGGGAGAACCGCCAAGTGAACTGAAAGACTGTTTCCCAGCAAATCCTGCTGGAAAGCATGTTTGTTTGTTAAAAACCATCATCAAGTCAAAGGTCTTTGTTCCAGATGATGCAACACCTCCCCCATGGGTGTAATTCAATTTTAGATCTATCCGTGATTCTATCAACAAAATTAATTCATTGTAATACTATAATAACGCAAAACAATTCTTTAAATCTTTTACATTGTTATAGTAAAAAAAGACTCTTGGTAAGTGCATGCTAAGGATTAAACAATGTGTGTCAGCACTCATTCCCAAATGAACATGCACAACATATTTGCTCCACTGTAAATTTATATTAACTTGACGTCTTTTCAGTTACATTTCTTGAAATAAGAACAGCACTTGCATAACTGCAATCATTCTAGACATCCACATACTAGGCATTGCTCAGAGCCCTACACTAGGAATGTGCATTGATTGTTGCACTGAAATATGTTTCTACTGATGCTGCTGCCAGTAATTTGTTTTGTAACACAAAACACCTAAGCTGTTAAAATGATTGACATTTATGAATGTGACAGGTTTAGTATTTGATAGGGTTTCTGAAAGATTACAAGACTGACAATGTCATGTGCTGTATGAAACATTGCAATTCACATTTATAGTAACAGAGGCTGATAAATAAAACCAAACAGTAGTTAAGTGAATTGAACTAAACTGAACTGAATGAAATACATAAATTCTCACAATCTGTGAGTGCTGATGCCTCGATGATGCATGGAAGAATATCTTAACAATAAGGTTGAAATCATTAAGGTTGATTAACTACTGCATTAAATATCAAATAATAATACATTTAAATAATTACAATTTAATTATGTTTGTGTTTATTTATAAATATAATATTGTTCTATGTTAAATCATAATTGTTCAAATCATATTTATGTAATTTTAAAATGTACTAGCATTTGTAAAAATGAACATCAGCCTAGTTTAATAAATCCTGTAAAAGTATGTATTGCTAGTTTATGTTAGCCACTGCATTTAAATAACACACAGGCATAATGTAAGCATTACCAAAATCTAAATAAGCAAATAAGTGCAATATGCAAATCCATCAGCCACATTCCTGGTGGTTATACTTGTTTGCTTAAAGAAGCATTCGAGAGGATTTCATATGTTTTGGCATTGGCCTGCATTCCTGACGGCTATTTCAAGAAGTGTTTCATCAAGTATGAGTCAATAGCATACTTTGAACTACCTTGCACTCCTTCAGCAGCCTATCCCATTCAAATGAACGTATGAGACGTGAGGTTGCGAGTGGGTGAGGCTTTGATAAACCTGTCCCTTCTTGGCTCAAGAACTTCAACCTCATTGACAAAATAATTGAAGTTCATCTTAACAAATCTAAAAGAGACAGAATAATAATTCTGTATATACTGCATACAGTAAAACTGGCAGAGAGAGAGAGAGACAGAAGCCAGAATATAACATAATGATACATAAAAATGAACAACTATAAATAAAGGTTCTCCATATAATAACCCTTTTTTAAATATCTTATTCTCTTAATTTCAATTCTGTTCCAGTTTAAGCACACACTCATACTTAAAAACTTGGCTTGGTGTAATGCAAAAATTGATGGTTATAATGAGAAACTGCTTGCACTGTTCCTCATCTGTAAGTCACTTTGGATAGTGGCATCAGCTAAGTGAATTAATATAAATGTAATGTGAATCACTTTAGGGGTACATTTCAGTCAGAACTGAGGGTTTACATTTGCCATGTGAAAAGTGTGCGATTCAAACATGGTAAGCTGAATTGAATTTGTATCTTCTCTTAAACCATGCATGAATTATAAATAATATATAACATTTAAAATAATTAAATATTTTGTTAATTACTTGATTAATGCATTTTGTATTTTTTTCATAAACAATGCTTGTGCATTTATTCTGTTCATTTATTTATGTTTGTGTTTGTGGTAAAGAGTGTAAACTTCTTATTTTTGGTTTGTAACCGGTGGCTTTTAGAGCTTATCTGGGTTAATTTAAATATTGACAGGCCTACTCCTGTCTGGCGCCTGAACACTTTAATTGAGTTATTTAAGTATTGATTTAAACTGTTTTCTGGGGCCCACCACTGTTACAATACTGTAAATAAATGCACAAATACAAGTATTAAGAATAAAACATAAAACTAAATAAAAACACTTATGCATTCATATTTACATGGTTTAAAAGAAATACAAATATGTATTTTTATTATATTATTACTACAAGTATGAACAGTACTCCAACACACACACTAATTGCCTATAGATTAAAAACAAGATAATTTGTATCTCACCTTTCACTGGTATCAAACTTCTTGAAAGTAGCTGATCAGGAACAGCATTGACTTCTGTGGAGTCGTCGTTTTCCCTTCTGTTGTCTGGTGTACTTTCGCTGATCTGAGTGATATTATCTCTGGCTGACTTTACCTTTGTCACTGTCACCTCTCCCTGTTTGTGGCTTGTGTCTTTGGTGTGTCTGAAGGTCTCCTCTGTGGTGTGTGCACTGTTGTGTTCTTGACATTCACTGTCTTGTGTTCCTGAGAGAAATGTGGCTATATCCTCGGTTTCTTCACCACTGGTGTATTCCTCCCTCTCAGCGTGGTAATCAATGCTTGTTTGGTATTGTACCTTGCCGTGTCCTCCAGTATTGTTATCTCTCCGCTTGACTGCTGTGGGGCCAAGGGGTGGAGACAAATCTCTAGGTGACTGTGTGTTTCTATTCTTGAATCTGCAAGTGATACCTTCACTGGCTCAGAGAAGGGATGGGCCAAAGTGCATTCTTCAGGACCACATTCTTGATTGACTGGAAGGGCTGGTTTCAGTGGAGCAAGATGGTGAATCTGCTGCTCTTCTTGACCTGTCAACACTTCAGTGCCTCCACATACCTCTGCTTCCATTGCACCTTGCATGCCAGATGCTTCTCTTGTGATTTGGACCATTTTCAATTCATCTCTCTTCTCTTCAACCACCTCGTATGTTTCAGAAACCTTGTTATGTAACATTTGCTGTTGTGATAAAACATCCATGATTTGCTCTGATCCGGTGTCTTTTTCTTGATTCAATATAATTACATACTTATCATAACCTAGTTGACTTTGTTCCTTTACTTCTTGGCCATATTCCTCCTTTCCAGACATGTGAAGGTCATCTCCAGTGTTCATACTCTCTGCTGTGGTTTCAGCCTTGGTCTTCTGTGATCTGCTCTGATTCATAGCCTTGAACAACAGTAACGTCATGATGTTCATTGTAAATATAATCTAATCTACCTCCTTCCTCCACTTCTGGTCCACATTTGTTCCGAAGATCATTTCTAGTAGTCAGAACTGCTGTGGTTTTAATCTGGTCAATCAACTCATGACTTTCTTGAGTAGATGCCCCCTGAACATCTTCCTCAGGACCTTCATACTCTTTGAATGTTTTCTGTTGTGTGTCTATCTCTGTATTTGGGGTTTGAGAGCTAAACAGCTGGTCTGACACATCTAAGTGAGGGGGAGGATGAATTTTGTAGGCAGGTATGGTTTCAGAGGTCAAAGTGCTGGAGGTACCACTGTCCGGAAAATCTGAGGAACTTTCTGAAGAGTTTGTCGATGTAGCTTGGTCGCTCTCCTGGCTTATTTGGTCTGGTTCTGATATTTCAGTTAGGGTTTCCACATCTGAATAAGAGATATATTGAGAGAGGCCTCTTTGGGAATGGTCAGGGCTGATGGGGTCTGAAGGACTTGAAAGGTCAAAGGTGACAGTTGGCTTAATGATGGTGTAGGTGCTCGACACAGCTGACTGAGTTAAAGTCACATCTGACTCATTCTCAAGAAGGACAGGTTCAGCAGGACTAGGTTTCTCTGAGTCAGTGGCATATGTTGAGGAAGAATAATTGTTGGTTTCATAAGATTCCATTGAAGCTGTTTCGCAATTAATCTGAGGGTGAGACTCTTTCAGTAAACTTGAATCAGAAGTGTAATGTACAGTGATTGTGGTTAAACTCTGAGGTATTGAGCTTAAATCACTTTCAGAAACATCGGTATTGGAGAGAGATAAATTTGGCTTTTTATCAGTATCAGCATCCAAATTGTTCTCTGTGATTATGGAGGAGGACACAGTGCTAGACATAATCACATCTGGCATGGATGAAACATTATCTGCACTGGAAGGGTCAATGTAGACTACATCACCGTTGCTGGCAGACATGTTTCTGTTATTTGCAGCACTGGTTTGAGAATTTTCTGCCTTAGTAGATAAAATGTAAGGTGGAAGAGTGGAGGAATGTTTTGGAAGGGTATCAGCAGAATATGAGTTTGAGCTGGAACTCTGGGTCACAGTATTGTTTGAGGTGAAACCATCAAGGATGACAGATGTGGAACTATGGGGGATGGAAGAGCCAAAACTTTGGGGAATGGAAGAGATGGAACTTTGGGATGTCTGTGGAATGCAAGATGTGTACTTTTCATGAATGATAGCGGTGGAACTCTTAGGGATGGAAGAGGTTACATCTTTTGATTCATTACGTTCCGACTCTTTTTGAAAAGCCATTTCATTGTTGTTAGGAGAAATATCTGTGATGATGGTATTGACCTCAACATCTACTGAAATTCCTGATTTAGATGTTTCAAAATCAGAGAAAGGATGATCATCCCTAAAAGAAAAACCACTTGGGTTCAGATCTATGTTTGAATTATGGACTGTGCATGTGTCAGTACTTGCTGCAGTTTCCAGATCAGGAACAGGACTGAATGAGTCAGTGATTCTAGACTCAGAGTTGGAGTGCTGAGAGCTGAAGTACTGAGCAGATTTATTTGCAGATGGGCTATCTGGGGGTGTCTGGTAAACATCACTATCAGACAGTGAAGAGTCAATATATGGTATCGATGTACTGTCCAGATCTGAAGGCATAAACCCTGCATCATCCTTATTAGGCCTAGACATTTCACTCAGGTCATCCTGGGACTGGGATTGGTCAGACGTACTGGAGGGTTCTGGTGCAAAACCAGCCTGGTTTTGTTCTATGTCTACCTGGTTGTCAAATTCTTCTTGTTCACTGATATGATCCTTGACCCCTGGGACTTCACTATTGTTTGAAAGATCCTGGGTTAGATCTCTTTTCTTCTTCTTCTTCCAGGATAGGGATACAGCAAAGCCCTTGGTTTTACGAAGGTCAGTCTCTGAGTAGCTGTGTTGCACTTTCTAAAAAAATAAAAGAACAGAAAGTCAAAAAAGAAAGTAACGAATGTAAGAAAGAAAAATACAATTTGACATTTATATAAATATGTCACAAATGTAAATAAATATATTTATTTCTGATCTTAATTGTAAAGTTATTGCAAGTTAACTCAACAAACATTTTGTGTCTCATAGTAACCTGTCTGACTTGCCTTTTTAATGACATCACTAGGCACGAGAGGAATGAGACAATGATTCATTGGAAAGAGTAGGCTTTTTGTTACTTAAGTGTTCATGAAACACCCTACTATACTAGTTTTATTTACCGAATGTGATTCAACCACTTTTACTAATGACAACGAGAGCACAGAACACAACAGAATGGAAGCAAAATGAAAACAGTATTTGTTGTTAAACAAAGTTAGTCATAAATGAAACGAAATTAAAAAATTTAATAATGGCATTTTTATATGAACAGTAACAAGCAGGAAGAAGAAGAACAGCAAAGAAGATCAAATTCATTAAATAAATAACTGACAGATTAATAGATGCATTATCACCCTAATTCATATCTCCTTGGGAAATTAAATGCTGTTCTGCTGTCTGGTGAAATATGATACGTCTGCTGCTAAAGTGCATTTAGTGTTCCATCTGATAACATTAGAGGAAGAAATGTCTTAAAGGGAGATAGAGAGAGATGTTTCATTGTCTGTCAATCTGGGTGGAGGCCCTTGTATTCCTTGAACTGCGGGTGGTACAGTTCAAAGTGACCATATCTGCTGGTCATCAGTCAACCTGTCATATAACTCAACTAATCGATACTGTTCACTAGTATTATGAAATACACAACATTTCTAAATTACAATTGAATATCTTTGATGACAAAGACGACGCATTTATGTGATACTGAATTTAATGTAAAACATCTGAAGACAAGCCTTAATTACATGTATAAGCCAAATCAAGTACCTATGAAGCACACCTGTACTATTTATTAATAACTTTTAACCTGCTGGAATTACACTAATGAGCTTTCAACATCGCTAATCAATGCTATCTGTTTTTTTATTGAGGAGTTACGTTTATCTGTGTCATATAAAATGCCATAAATCAATAGACTCTACATGAAACAACAATGTAAAAGTAATGACATTATGTTTGTGATATGATTTCAAAAGCAACCTAAAGGAACTTGACATGGAAGAAGAAACTTTTTCTCATAGACATTTCTGAAGAACTGCCAAAAGCTTAACCTGTCAGCACTGTGAACACTTTATTGTGAAGCCATTGTGGATTGTTTAGCCACAATAAACACACTCACACACGCATGTAAATACACATGCAAATATCTTCACCTGCTGGTTAAGTAAAGAAAATGCAAAAAGGAATTTTGTGCAAACAAAAACTCAAAAAGTTCTCAGTTCCTGGAAAAAACAACAACAACCTAGACTCCAAAACTGAACAACTTGAAAACATGATATACATACATAAAATTCATACTGTTTTGAAAAGTAAAAATTACTTAAAAAAAATAAGCCAGATTACAGATGGCCCAATTTAAATACTGACCAATAAAGATACATTAAGAGCTCCATCTTGTTACAAATATTGTAAAACCTTAGGATGCAGGACAATAATTTTCTTTAAAAACAAATACAATTAACTAAACCAATAGTGAACAGATTACATAAAGAATAATATAAGAATATTACTCTTACTGTAAAATAAGTATATTTTATCAAATTGTTTGGTCTGATCAGTGTTTAGGCGTATACTAGCCTTATATATGGCCTTAAAGTCTTACAGACAGATTTGTCAGTCTTTAAAAAAAGAGGACAGACAGAAGCATGGACACTGAATAAGAACAGCATGGAAAAAAGAGAGGCCCCTCCTGTTTTCCACACAACCCAGTGCTCATAAAACGACATTTAGCACTATTTGTCTCAATCATCCGTGTTCTTCATCACGTCTGTGCATGTCTCTCGTGCAAAAAAAAGGTATGCATATTATTTCTGGACTACTGAACATAAGCATGACAAGAGAGATTAAATCATTCCTTCATTACATCATCGTCAATAAATACATGTTTGCTTATTTATTAATTTATTTAAAATGTAAAATATGGATATAAACATATGAGATGGACCATAGCAATGACAAATTATGAAACAAGAATAAATGACAATTGGGATCAGGTTGCACTTAAAAGCATGCATTTTTGTTTCTTTTCTCTTTTTCATTTTATTCATTGTTCTGTGCCAAACTTTGTTCTGCAAAACAACTGTGTTAAGCATAAATGGAGAAAGATGGTATAGTTTTGACATTTACCAGCAGGTGGCAATGGGGCTATGCTAACCAGTCAAACCTCGACTCCTAGGTCATAGAAGGAGGATGTACTGTTTCGCATTATTATTATTGTGCTCACATACTGCACCCTATTGCCTGTGCTAATTACTTTCATTTTCAAGCTCTGTGTTTAAATATCAGTGTTATATGTACTTCTTTTTGTGCATTGCAACACTTTCAGTACTGAAAGTGTTGGACAAATGAACTCTAAACTTCCAAGATAAATGTATTTTTATAATATGTATTGGATAGTCATAGACATGTTGGTTTAAAACCAACTGAAGTACTAAATAAAAGTGCTGGTGCTCTCTGACCTTTGACCTGAGGACAGTGCCAAACAGAGATTTCTTGCGTTTAATACACTTTTCATCATCCTGAGTTTCACAGTCGCCAGCTCCCAAAGTCCCAGACTCCGTTCTGTGGAAGATGACATTCAGTTAGAGATCTGGAGATTGAGGATTCGGTTTAAAGTTCAGATAAATGCACAAAGAGCAAAGACAGCAAACAAAAAAGTGGCCTCGAGTTTACCATGTGGCGCCAACGCTCGAGTCAGTCAGCCAAAACGACAAGAATGTACAACATTAAATGATCTGTCTTTCCTAAGACAAACAGTTCATCCAAATACAGGTTATTAATTTTCTTCAAAAATATACCGTCACCGGAAACCTGCTGCATACTTTCAGAGAACAAGATGTGGACAGACAACATACACTAAAACACATGCACTTACTAACACAAACACACCCACCGTACAGCACCACCTAAAATAACTTAAGTAAAGTGGGTGCAAATCAAGGGTGAATACAGTCATCCAGGCAGGATTTCAGGCAGCAGCGCATCATGGCTCTGATTCACCTTCTTAACGAACACAATGGCCTAATTGTGTGCCATTACAACGTTCTTATAATATCTCAGCTCTGATTTGGCCAGCATTAAACAAGAAATATTAAGGTGGAACAGGTGCATCCAAAAGTCGCCATCATGAAGGAAAGGAAGCAATCACATTTTTTAAAGTGAATCATCAAACGTAAGAGTTTCGCTCTGTGTGATGGAAGAGAGTAAGCATGCAGTGTGGCCAGTTCCTGTAGGGATTACCATATCATTTGCTGGTAGCACAAAAGACTAACTCGAAAGAAAAAATGCATTGATGTCATGTAGAGTTATATTCATTTTTTTAAATAGCGAGGCAAGAAATGGATTCCTTGACTTTACATTTATTTTACAGAGCACAGGAAACTTGACAGATAATTTAGCTATAAAATTAATAAAATCTAAATAAATAATCTTTTCAACAGTTTTATTTAATTATTTTCATTTTATGGCTGATAACTATGGAAGCCGTTTCTGCCACTGAATAAAAATAATTAAAAGGTAATTGCGACTTTTTATCTCACAATTCTGACCTTTTTCTCGCAATTGTGAGTATACATCTTATAATTCTGAATTTGTTCTCAGAATTGTGAAATATAAACTTGCATTTGCAAATTATAAAGTTAGAATTGAGAAATATACACTCACAAATCGGAGAAATGAAGACAGAATTGTGATATATAAACTCAAAACTGCGAGAAATAAAGTCAGTTTTTGTAAGATAATGTCTTAATTCTGACTTTTTTAAATCGCAATTGCAAGTTTATATCTCGCATTTTTTTTCAGAATAGTAATATATAAACTCAATAATAGTCTTTCTTGTTCTGTCCTATCTATCATATGTTGCTGCCTTATTACTGTGCTATACATCTAAAAGGAATGTATTTTAATTTTATAGTGGTTTTACACCACATTAATTTAAACATATAGCCTACAAAATGACACAAAGTGAAATTAACATGGTATTTTTGGGTTATGACACCAACCAAGGTGACTGTTAATGAAATGTGGAAACTGCTCCTGAATAGAATGAATATCATACCGTCATGCAAATCCTTCCCAGCAAACACACGCAGTACAAGTTTTGTGATTTATTAGTACTGTACTTTTATTTCACGTGCTGCATGCTTGTAGTTTCTGCACTTTAGTGAAGTGATATACAGCGCTACCAGCACAGCATCTGGCAGGACAGGATAGTTTGTTTTTCTGAGGTGAGAGACTTTTTATTTCATAACAAGTTACGAAAAAAACGATAGAATAATGACACATTAAACCTGTCAACATCTCATCTGACCGCAGACCGCGTTTTTCTCAGGCACTCTTTCTTTACTTAAACTGCATCTGACAGAAGTGTCAACAGCTTTCATGTACGTCTTTTAAAATAAAAGTCTCGCATCAGAAAAGCATTTAGAAGTATGTTTTTGTTGATTATGTCATTTCTTTGGCTTTATACAATCCGCGACCCACAGGGCTGGCCCTGGGCATAGGCGGAATAGGCAAATGCTAGGGGCGCGCCAAAATGAATGAAGATTATTTGTATTTATTTTTATTACCAATTCTACTTCAATACTATACATTTTAAATGTTTAAAAAAAAAACTATTTTATTGCTCTTCTCAGTTCGACGCATGATCTTCCCCCGCACAGCCGCACTTCCTCATACATCAGTTACCTGATTGTAAAAGATGTTCACTTATAAATTATCACTGTGTCCAATAGACCGAAGCCCTCTGGTGCCCAGGTGGAGGGTGTAGGGGGGAATAAGAGAAGAAAAACGGGACAAAGACCGAGGTAATATGATGTAATGAATGATGATGATCAAATAAACTAGCCTTTAAATGCATGAATGTTTCGCCAATCATGATATTCGTGTCTTTAGAGATCCATATACATATCCAGCACGGGCCAATCTCTAACTGCTGCAATAGCAAAAAAATAAGTAAATAAATAGAATAAAAAACTCTATTTAAAACAAATTTAGTCATGTTTGTATAGGCCTATAACGGGGCTTATTAAACTAATGTAAAATTCACTTTAAAGATATACGTTTCTCAGTAGACTATAATTCATGGTGAATGCATTAGAATGGGCTTGTAGAACATTGCTGCATCTACTGGAAATACAACACTTTTCAAATGTATTTTGAAAATTAAACAGTAGCCTACTGTATGCTAATACAGTTTTGTGCAGGAATACCAGATGTAATTATTCTTAATGTTTAATTGTGTTTAATTTATAAAGTGACTTATACAGCACCTACATTTTTATAGTTTCACTGGAAAAAATGTAAAATAAGGTTAAATGTCAATGAATAACTCTAACAAAAATAATAAATACTGTTGTACAAATGTATTGTTCATTGTTAGTTCAAGTTAGTTTATATTCACTAATGTGAGGCAAGGGGCACCGGGTAAAATCTTGCCTAGGGCAGCAAATTAGCCAGGGCCGGCCCTGACGACCCTCTCAGAACGGTCTCGCGACCCACTTTTGGGCTGCATACCCAGCACTTTTGACCTACCAGTTGAGAAACACTGTAATAAATTGTGTTTAACATACAGAAGAGTGACTATAAGGTCAACACAGAGAAGTGTAGAAATTCTACATTGATTAAAAAAAAAACCTGCGCTGGTATCGGATTGGATTGGTATCGGCCGATCCTCAGAATTTTCGGTATCGGATCGAAAAAATTGTATCATTGTATCCCTATGCACAATCAGCTTGTAACACTCCCAAGAGAAAGCAAAATTTGAAATCGCATCATATGACCCCTTTAAAAAAGTGAAATCGCAATCAACCACCCCTTTAAATAACTAAAACTTAAAACTTCAGCTAAGAGTGAAAATCTACTCAAAAGCTTCTCTCTGGCTGTGAGCGATATCTGCAGCTGGATTCTCAGCTAACAAACCCATATATGTTGACCCATATAGCACAGACTACACATTGTGGTCTACTATCCAAGACAATTATAAACTACGTTGAGTCTGTCTAAACTGGCAACATGATTGAGGATTTTAAATCTACTGCTGTCACATGACCTCATGTGAATACACAGTTTGTTTGCCTTTGTGTCACAGTTTATTTGGGAATGGAGACACACGGCCAACAGTGTTTGAATAAAGCATCACAACGTATTGTGCCAAGCAAACAGTGGAAAGATCCTGTCTGTTACAACAGACAGGTTATGAAGAACAGTCACATGTCAGGGTATTTTTATAAGTTTACAGCAGGTTGCTCACCTGAGGGAGGAGCTTTTTTGGACGTACAAATAACCTTTAATATTTAAGTACAAAAGCTGATTGTTGAGGGTTTTAATTAAAGACTAAGCTGTGTGAATGTGCAAATCCAAACAAACATGCTCTTCACACAGTATTGGGCCCTTTTGGATAGCAATTAAAGTGATTGATAATTTTACATGATTAAACTCAAATCACCCATTAACCTACATTCAGCCCAAACAAATATCTGGTATAAGTGTCACCATGATTGGCTGCATAATTTGTAGATTTGTCAACTCCAAAACCAGTAAATTACCAAAGTTTTACCACCCTTGAAATGATGGAACAATTTTAATCATTACATGACTACGAGTTACACTTATATGACTGAAAGGGACCATAAAGCAACACTACTGCTACCATTGACCTCTTTCTGAGCACATTCACCAGCTGACTAGTAGGTGAAGCTGAAGAGCATATTCAAACAGAAAGGGGTAGACTCAGCCAAAACTAATGCCAAAGTCCGCTGCATAACGTCAGAACTGTTTTTAAGTTACATGTGTACCATTTAAGCTCCCAAGTGTCCCATTTAAGCTCCCAAGTTGTCCCTACAAGGAAAATAACGTTGGTAAAAATCATGAATGCTCTCTTATCACAATTAATTCACTTAAAGGGATAGTTCACCAAAAAGTTGACTCATTGTTGTACTATTGTTGTTCAAAACCCGTAAGACCTTCGTTCATCTTTGGAACACAAAGTAAGATATTTTTGATGAAATTGGAGAGCTCTCTGACTCTGCATAGACAGCAATGCAACTGAAATGTTCTCAGACCCAGAAATGCAGTAAGGACATCGGTGGCTCAACGTCAATTTTGCAAAGCTCCAAAAATACTTTTTGTGTGCAGAGAAAACTAAAATAACGACTTTATTCAACAATTCTTCTCCCCGAGTTACCATCTTCTGCCATTTTGGAGAGTACCATGACATATGCGTGCGTTTTCCACAGTTGCCAACTCTCGCGAGACAAATAAGCAACCGCAGCTTCAAAAACAAGCCCAAAGCAAGTCCAATATTTTTTTTGATGATCTATTATCATCAATATTATTCATTATCAATTATTTTTTACTAATAAATGAGCCTGCAACATATTAAACTGAAACCACTCTTTTATCTGAAAAGCAAAAACTATACTATAAAATAAAAAATATTTAATTTAAAATTATAATAATTATTTAAAAAAATTATTAAGCTGTCATGTATGTGTCATGAATACAAAAGGTGATCTAATAATGTGGTCTAAGTTTAAATGTAAAAAAATAAATACATTTTAAGGCATTTTGCCATACCAGGTCATTCAAACCAAATGGATTTACTCTTAGAATTAGGATATGACTACTTGTTTTTTTATTACAGCCCATGATAATTAATACATTACAAAACATTGTAAAGATCAGACTAAAAGAACGTCATCCCACTCCTCTACGTACTTCTATCATCGCTTGGATTACAGCGTCACGCATCTTCTTTTTGAATGTGATTTTTCTCCAGTGAGGGGGCGGAACATATGACAAATTAAGCTACTGCACTTATATTATTGCACTGGTTGGCTATAAACTGCGAGCAGACAGAGTTTCAATCAATGCTTTGGAGAATACGGCGAACATAAATAAAGAAACGAAGTTGGTTGTCAGATTTCCCTAACAAGCAACCATCATTTTTTTTAAATAAGCCCAAAATACCACAACCCGCGACCAGGGATTTTTTCCCGCAACTTTACAAAAAACGAAGCCCAAAGTCGCGTATATTACAAGGACTTGGCAACTGTGGCATTTTCCCCTGAACGTAAACAACACTGATTACCTTAATTGTGTTCTGGGGAAGACGCGCACATGCGTCATAATAATCTCCAAAATGGTGGCAGGTGGTTAGGGAGAAGAATTGTTGAATTATGTTATGTTTGTTCTCTCTGCACACAAAAAGTATTCTCGTCCTTACTACGTTTCTGGGTCTGGGAACATTTCAGTTGCATTGCTGTCTATGCAGGGTAAGAGATCTCCCCAATTTAATCAAAAATATCTTCATTTGTGTTCTGAAGATAAACGGAGGTCTTACAGGTTTGGAACGACACGAGGGCAAGTAATTAATGACAGAATATTAATTTTGGGGTGAACTATCCCTTTAATGTTTTTTGTAAGATATTCAGTGGGTTCTTATGTAAGTTAGCCTATTTGGAACAATATGGGTCAATTATTTCTTAATAACCTACTTGGAAAAAAGGGTATTTTTTATTGATATTTGCATGATGTTTATCTTTTGTGGCTCAAGACACTTACTGAATATTTTAATTTAGCCTACAATAGAATAGTCCCAAAAATTTGTATTAACTTTGCGGTGTTCTATTACACCAATCTCCATCACCCATGCAGTGTGAGCTACAGATACTTATGTAATCGATCTTTTTAAATTAAGCAATGTCACAAGCACAGGAGTGTTACTGATTTTTTATATCAGAAAGGATATATAATCGCCCACAAGCGCAAAGCCATAGGCCGAGTAACATTACAGGTAAGCCTAATCACAGCCATGATGAGTATGGAGCCCAAAACACAATATTAAATCTGATATTGCTTTTACATTGTAGCTGTTTAAACAAACAATTATTAGTGATAAACTTAAATCTTGAGCAAAAACTAGACATTTCGTTAATTTCTTCTCCGCCATCGAAAATAGTTCCTTAAACAAATCACTCGTAAAGCAACGAGTGCCGCCATTGAGTCGGTCTGGATTACAATATCTGAGTGGAGCGGAGCGACTGACTTCGATTCGGAGTGAAAGCGTTCCGTAACCGCTCCGCTCTAGATCCATTCCGTGTTTTGGGACACTGAGATATAGTGTACATATAAAATATAGGTTCCAAATAAAAAGTAAAATCACAGTAACAAACATGTAGTCTACATTGTTCTCATTATTTTTTTTTTTATTTTACTTTATTTTAACGTAAAAGCGACAAGTGCCCGGTACATGGTCTTATTTAGGTCCCTTTACATCTGGACTAACCCTCAGCTGGAACAGAGTTCATTTTAATAGGTGTATGGTTTGTACATTCTGTATTATTTAAACCTAAGATGACATATATTGGGTTTAGACAGTCTGACAGAGATATGGTCAAATAATAAGCATGGATCATTCAGTAGCCCATAACTGCAAATATAATGAAATTATTTTTACCTTGCAGCCTTCAGATTCTCTTCTGAAGTCTCCGATTTCTTTGACTTCCATTTAAATGATTTGAGGATTCCTTTGCCGCTGTCATCTTTATCCACAGACTCTTTGAGATTTGCTTCACTTTTAGAAAACAAATTCCTCAAAGATTTCTTGGTGGAAAAACGATTTTTCGCCATGGCAAAACTTCAGAGGATCACTGCAGAAGCACGCGAATTAATTTAGTAAAAGTGTATTACGACGCACGTAGAAGTAGGCCTACCTGCCCTCTAGTACACAGCCAAACCTTGCTCTCTCGTGAACAGATGCTCTAGCTGTGTCAAAGCTAGTGAGACACCTACCGAGTGTTTTTGTATCGTAGGCGCGCTCAGCGGTTGCGCGCGCCCATGATTTAAATATGCGGTCAATATAGGCATTTCTTATAAGGTTATGAAATGCAGCCGAGGCTACTTCATTTCATGTGTTTTAGGGTTTTTGAGTCATTCAAGTGAATCGAATCTTTTTTGAATCAGATTAGTTCTCTAATTCGATCAGTGACCATTTGTGCAGGTTGTGTGTGTTAGCTGTGTGAGTAGGCACAGTGAATCATTCATTAATAATTCATTAAAAGCATGTCGTTAACGGTGGCCACAATTAGCTAGGTCTACAGTCATTTATGAAAATTAGTGTGTAAATTAACTAAGATACTTTTTTTTAAACAAACCTATACATTCTCTTCCACTCTGTCAAATGATCAGGTTCTGGCCACAAATAACAGCCTAAACTAATTAAGTGTTTCATTAACGTCATTTAAAGGTCACCAGTAATTTCCATAGTTCGAAAATGATTCGTTTATTATTATTATTATTATTATTAATAATACAATTTGTTTTTTATTTTATTTCTAGAAAATGTTCACATTTTACTTTAAATTTACTGTATAGTATTGTTAAGTCACCGTATACTTAACTTGGATGTATATACTGGATGTATATACTTTAAAATAACTATTTGGTCATTACATGATAGCCTACATACATCTTCAAATAACCTAATATAGGCTATCCATCACATTGAATGTTTAACTGACTAGCTAGCTAGCTGTAAAAAATAGTTGCCTGATGAAATTTAAATATATATACATCTTCATGACTAGATAGACACAGGTGAGTTTATCTTTACACGTTAGTTTTCTCTATAGCCTAGATGTGAGTCACTCAACCGTAACGTTAGGTAATCTCCTGTCAGATCGTCCATGCTTTACCTAACGTACAGGTCGGCCAATCTGGTTTCGTCCGTTAAAGTTTACTTATTTAAATAACAATAACGGTCCTACACAGTGAGTGATCTCACATATGCACGTACAATCTGATTTTCTCCACTAATTGTTAAAAAAAAGCTAACAAACTTCATAGCTAGCATTAGTAAAGCGGTCAGTGGAATATTTTTGCCTCCACGGTAGGCTCCGCCCACATTTAACGTCACAATGTTTACTAACAGAAAAAGGGTCTATTATTAGGCTAATATTATTATTAGGATATTCGCAACGATTTTTTTCAGGCTATAACATGAACAGATTTCAGCTGATTCATACTCTAAGCTTTTTCCTTTTCTTTCTTTCTTTCTTTCTTTTTTTTTTTTCTTTTTGCTGATGATGAGAAATAAATTTTTTTTTTTGGCACGAAGAGCAACTTATTCAGTACAGAATACATTTTCATCCAATACGAATAAAGCATACGAGTAAAAATCACGCTGGATATCAAGTATCAGGTTGGTGTTGCCAGTGCCTATTAGAAATAGCAAGTTTGGCATCTGCCAATAAAAAAAAATAAACAGAATTGGTAGGCTAAACGAAGGTTTGGTTCGGTTCAGTGATTCTTAAATAACCGATCTCTATTAAATGTATTAATATTAATACTGTTTCCTGGTGGAATGACCTGCCTAACTCAATCCGAGCAGCTGAATCCTTACCCTTCAAGAAACGGCTAAAAACACATCTCTTCCATCTTTATTTGACCCTCTAACTCTAGCACTCTCTATTCTAATGTTTTTATTTTTTTAAACACACACATTTGACCCTCTATCAATTGCATATGTATTCTCTAACTGCTATCTTTTCTTGTAAAACTAACACTAAGTTTCTTTTTTCTATATTCTATATACTCGTTTTAAAAAAGAAAACCTTCCTACGTGTACTGCGTTAGGCTAACCAGGACTTGTAATAGCACTTGCATGTTGTTGCTCTTTTGTTGGTTTTGATTGCTTCTATAATGTCCTCATTTGTAAGTCGCTTTGAATAAAAGCGTTCTGCTAAATTACTAAATAAATAAATAATAAAATGTCTGTTCACTGTATAAATATTTAGTTAGGCTACTATTTTATCACCCTAACGTCTGATTTAGGTCTGAGATACTAAATACTTGTTTCATTCTAGCATTGTTAGTTTATGTAGGGTGAATTCAGGTTTAAGCTTGATTGTACTGTGCTCAATGGGTTTACACCTTCAGAGCATAACAATGATCTTTAGTTAAAGGAACACTATTTCTCTAAATGCTAAAAAACGTTTTGGTTGATTGCAATATGGCATCAAAGGAGGACTGCTCCATGGGGACAGATAGGAAACCCTTTGACGTAAGATTTTCACTTGTAATGTATAAGGTTGCTCATCACATGTAAACAATTTTTATTTTGTGACACTTCCTGTTTTGTTTGACATACAGTTAACAGGGAATAAATGCAAAGAAGAATATTGGAAATCAGGTAAAGTGGGTGACCTTTATCCTTCACTAATTATGCACAAATGTTTAAATTGGTATTCATTATTGTATACCTAGCATGAATAATCTACTTTTTATTTATGTATTCATTTAGAAAACAGCTATTCGGAAAATGAACTCAGAGATGGAAGAAAAGAAAGAAAGAATAGAAAGGAAGGCGAGGCAAAAGTTCAGTCTATGAAGTCAAAAAAGGATGAAAAGTGCGTTTAAATACATTTAAAGTGTTTAGAGAACATATAGATATGTTTTTATTTAACCGTGTAATCCCAATTTTTTTTCCAGACATGAAAATATCCAAATGATGTGTCATAAGTAACCATTTGAAATAATCAATATACAATTATTTGTAGAATTATTTTGGGAAAAGTGTGTGAAAAATTGTGTTTTATGTTCGGTCACAATTGTGACCAGTGAGAAAATGTGTGCACTGAAATCACATATTTCTGCAGTCATAAAACTGTTATATATCTTAGCCCAGCTATTTTAAACTGTTTGATCACATTCTAGGGTTACTATTATGCATTTAAAACCTTATGCAACATTGATAGGAACACTGAGATAAAAAACAAAAACAAATTCAACCATCACCGCATTTCAAAATTGTTAATTTTTGTAAAATATAACATACATTTTTTATATTAATGCTATGAGTATTAAAACATCATTATTGTAAATATTTTGTAACATTTGAATTTTTCAATTTAGTGCAACATTTTGTCATTGCAACATTTTATTGTCATTTTCACTAGCAACTGCAAATGGATTTATATTGTATACCTAAGTTCACTGTTATCCCATATTGTGACCGTCAACATGTTTACTCATTTTATGACCACACTCAACACAAACTAAATATACGCGAATGCATATATTAATACTAGACACCCTAAAGATCATGTGTATCAAAAATCTTTGTCATATCTTTGTTAACATACTTTCATAGCCTTTTGTTTTTGGAGCTTTAATGCAGTCCTCATCTTCTCATGGTGCAAACAGGAATTAAACTGCTTTGGTCTTGTGAAAGTTTGCACTAATCATGTGAAACTGCACATATTTCATTGAGACCCTTTATTTTTCCATATTTACAGGAAGTGCACTAAAACATCAGTCATTAATGGTCATCACTATTGTGACGGTGGGATTAAATGGGTTAAGATACAGGATCATATTTGATAAATCAGGGATGGCTTACTTTACCAGACCAGCTGGCCCACACCTGAAAACCAATTTGTCTGGAGTGCATGATCTCAAAAAGTTTAGTGGTACCGATACCTTGCCAATAACACATTATATAAACTGTATCAAAATGTTCAAACTGAAATATTATAGCTGTACCTTAAAGTTAAAAGTAAAGAAAAAATATCTAGGCAGCTAAAATATACGTTTTACAAAAACTGGCCCACATGACCTAAATTCACCTTATTATTTTCAGTTCACTTAGTATATCGGTTATTTTGTTGGTGTTAATTTCCTTGTACAGAACTTTGGGATACATTAGCGGTAGGGCTATTAGAAATGTGCTCATAAATATAAGTGACATTGACTATTCAACTACTGTCCCTCAGTACTACTATTTGCTACAGTAATTTTTGTAAAATCTCTTTTGCGTTAATCTTTTTTGAACAACTATCAAAACATTTGTTTATTTTGTCTATTTATTTGAGTCTATGCCTCTCATGTGGACTTTCTAAGCAGCACTTTGAAAAACAAGTGTGTTGTAGCCATATTTGAAAATATAACAGAAATAGGCCTAATTATTCAAGCAATATGACTGCACCCATACTGCTACTTGTGCTTCCTGTTCCACATGAAGTAATGATATTTATTGGTCAGCAGATGGAGCCACACTATTGAACAATATTTTTTAGCATGCGCATTCACATGAAGAGGTAACCACTTTATTTAAAAATATCAGAGGTGGAAAGAGTACAAAAATATTCTACTCAAGTAAAAGTACCATTACATTACTGAAATTTTACTTAAGTACAAGTAAAAGTACCAGTCTAAAAATATACTCAAGTAAAAGTAAAAAGTAGCTCATTTAAAATTTACTCTGAGTAAAAATTACTTAGTTACATTTTAACAATGGGAGGGAGGAAAAAATGGGATAGACCAAAGGTGTCAAACTCAGTTCCTGGAGGGCCACAGCCCTACACAGTGTAGATATTACCCTAATTAAACACATCTGATCCAGCTAAACTAATCATTTAGGCTTATTTGAAAACTACATGGTGTGTGTATTGGAGCAGGGTTGGAACTAAACTTTTTAGGGCTGTGGCCCTCCAGGAACTGAGTTTGACACACCTGTGATATGGGCCTATACATCTCAAACTAGGTGTTTTTAATTAAAGGAATCGGTTAATTAGAATAATAAGACATTTGGGCTGTTACCAGGCAAATCATCTTTGCAATGCAGAGGAAACGCAGAAGCTTCATCTGAAGTGGCATAGATGTATTTACACACTGACATGAATGAATTTAGCCTGCAGTTACAAATGCAGAAATAATGTTTTGATAAATAAGACATAAAATATGACCCTGAACCACAAAACCATAAGGGTCCATTTTCCTAAATTGAGATTTATACATCATCTGAAAGCTGAATAAATCATATTTCCATTGATGTATGGTTTGTTATGATAGGACAATATTTGAAAATATGGAATCTGAGGGTGCAAAAAATCCAAATATTGAGAAAATCTCTTTAAAAGTTGTTCAAATTAAGCTCTTAGTTTTGATATATTTACAGTAGGAAATTTACAAAATATATTAATGGAACATGATCTTTACTTAATATGCTTATGATTTTTGGCATAAAAGAAAAATTTATAATTTTAACCCATACAATGTATTGTTGGCTATCACTACAAATATACCCCAGCGACTTAAGACTGGTTTTGTGCTCCAGGCCAGGGTCACAAATGTTAAATAGTCATTTGAAATAAAAAAAAAAAATCAAAAGATATTTTAAATGTTAAATTAGAACCACCAGTAGGTGTCAGCAAGTCACTGATAAGTGAGTCATTGCGATTGAACAGAATCATTTAAACGGTTAATTAATTCAAGGAACAAAACACCGTCATTGCTCAGAGTCAGAGACGCAAAACTGTGTATGGTGGCTGTGTTTGGAATTATTTTTGTTGTCGAAATAGAGCAAAAACAGGCAATATGGTGTCTAAAACGTAAGTCTCTTAATTAACTTCTTGTTTTTTGAACTGTTGTAAAAAGAAAAACTACAGGCATATACAATCATGGTGATTTTTTGAGAAAAACGGCATTCTTCATGTGATGTTGACTTACTATATTAAATTATATAAATGTTCTGCTAATATATCTTCAATTTTGTGATCATTCTAAACGCATTTTAACAGACTGAATCACGCAGTGAAAGAAAGCACTCCAAATGCTCGCGGAGTCTAATCTACTAGATTTCACGGCACACTGTTTAGAGTGTTTTGTTTGGTTTTTGGCAAAATACTGATAATGTCAAATCGCACATCGTTAAAACAACAATTACTATATTATAGCAGACGATATCGCACACCCTGCACCACTGCCTTTTTGGCTAATTTGTGCAAAACCTTTTGTTAAACTGTTAAAGCTTCATTTTAACCACCAATGCAACGATGCAAGTATTTACCTTACGTTACCTCTACATGCTTGCGAAGGGTTGATGTCGAGATTTTATAAGCTGCTAGTTCGGTCTCCCGAGGCAAACACAGCTTACACTGCATAATAGAGCATGAATATATGGCCAGGGGTTCACTTCATTCCTTCGAGTTCAACTTCAGCAGAGTACGACGGGGTTTGGTTTTCAGCTGGGTCTGCACCATTAACGCCTGTCTTGTCCGTCTGCATATTTCTTGTGATTTTAGCGCCAGTTTCTTCTTCTGCCCATTATTTACTGCAGTTGTTTCCACGGAGCGATTTTTTTTTTTACTCAGTAATGAATGTTTTAAAATGTAGCGAAGTACAATACTTCACACAAAATATACTTAAGTAAAATTACAGATTAAAAAAATGACTTAAAGTACAAGTACACAAAAAAGCTACTCAATTACAGTAACGCGAGTAAATGTAATTCGTTACTTTCCACCTCTGAAAAATATATATATTTTTATATTTATTTATGTTTTTAAAAACAAGTTTTAATCAATTAAATACATTTAAAGTGTTTAGAGAACATATAGATATGTTTTTATTTAACCGTGTAATCCCAATCTTTTTTCCAGACATGAAAATATCCAAATGATGTGTCATAAGTAACCGTTTGAAATAATCAATATACAATTATTTGTAGAATTATTTTGGGAAAAGTGTGTGAAAATTTCTTAAGAGATTGTTTCCAAAAAATAGGCCTAATAATTCATTGATATTATTCATATATCAAGTAGCAACAACTAGTGTGGCCTAATTATATAACATGTAGACAACAATGCATAAATATGAAAGTGATTATACTACCAGCAGTCAAAAACAATGATCATTACACACACCTATGGTTACTCATATGTATTCAAAACCGGGTTGAAGTGGTTCTTTTTCAGCAGTTACTGACATAATTCAGTCTCTGGTGTAACTGAAATAAATTCTATAGTATTGACAGAGCTTGTTTGCAGGATAACACCCATCCATCTGAACCATGAAAGAAGAATGTTTAAACAGGAATGCATGTTGAAAAATATATTTAAATGATAAAAACGATGAATATAAGTCCAAATGTATTGCTCTGATTAGAAGCATATACATTAAAACCGAGGAGAAATAAAAGCAGCGCCTCTCATACCAAATCAAAGTTGACTGAGTTCAACTTCCTTACTCTGTATTATTACTCAACTGATAAAGATTGTAATATCAACTAAGGTGGTTGCTGCTAAATTCACTTTGATTTGGCACAAGAGGCACTGCTTTGAGTCTGAATGTATTATTTTAGACAGACACTTTTCCACTACAACACTTGAAGTACGTGGAAAAACAAGGTCCATTAAATAATAAATTCTCAATAGCAAATGACACGGCAGATTGAGAAACATGACATGACATTTGCACCACTTAGTCATGAGAATTTGATTGGCAGGAGTGTGAACATTTGAACAAGTCGATGACTAAATGGTGTGTGAAAAACAGAACGATGCTGCCGATTTGACATACCAAAGTGTGTCTGGACCGTTAAAAAACAAAGATCAAACAATAAATGTAATGCAGGTATGATTATTGTTTCATGGTCCAGTTATTGAAACTTTCTGGTCACACTACAGTTCACTGACATTAACAACATAATTTCCAACGATGGAGGCAGCTGTATTAAAAGGGTATAACAGGTACACAGAAATGTCTGTTACGTGGAAGTCTTGTTACAAGGTAAAACTCTTTCTCTGGAAAAGTAGGAGTGGTATATGTGAATCTTTGTTGTTTGTGTATACCTGGTCTAGGAGTCGCATCATGTCTTCATTTACGGTATTTTAAAGTCTGTATTTGTTATGACAAGATATAGGATCAGTTGGTTTATGGTAGTTGTGATGAGATGCAACAATCAGCAGGTACCACCTGCAATACTTAATTCATAAAAGGAATTATTAATAAAAAAATAATTGTATTAAAGTGCATTTAAATAAATAAAAAAAGAGATAAATAAAATAATGTAAAAATTTTAATGGAACAACGTTAAATTGAGCAAAAGTGCTTTATTGTTGCATAAAATGTAAGTTGTTTATGTATGTTGTTTTTTTTTTACATTGTGGTAAGGAAAATGAGATTGTGAAAGTACCCACTCATGCTTATTGATGTACTTTGTTGTTTTGCATGCTGAGGAATAATAGAAACAGAAAAAAAAATTTCATTGGAGTTCAAACTGAGATAAACCAGGACGCACGGCACAAAAATTCTTGATCTTGTTTGTGCAACTGAGTGCGTCCAGTTGTACAAAGCTGATCAGATTACACAGAAGGAAACAAATCCTTTTACCACCTAAAATAAAAAGAAAGTAGAAAGGTCAGTTACGCAAATTACCTGTCAGTCATTCCACCTTTTAATGTTGCTGTAACTAAAACAGGTTAAGCAGTCAATCCCTGCCCAGTTATCTGGAAGTAAACCTGTCGTCTTTTTGATCCAAATTAGGTGTGAAAATTTTCTAGTGAAGATTGTTGTTGAAATGTTTGACTAGGAACATGCTTGTTGTTTAATAATCTCTGTTTGCTTTGAAATATATATCTTTTTTTAGTTTCTTCAGTACACTTCACAACTATTTTGTGAAAAAAAATTAACAAAAAAAATAAAATTGCATGCCTTCATGGTTATGTACATTTTTGAGGTAACAACACTAGGTTTTATGCATTTAAACTTGCCCCAGTGCTGCACTGGTCACTGTTGACAGGAACTAAGCTTCTGATTTTCAGAGAATGACTTACTAGCAATTACTGAATGCATGCAATTTTAAGTCAGGACGGCAATGCAAGTACTCCGAATATGTCACACACACACACCCACAGTGACACACACATACACACTCCTCATGTCATTTACAGCAAGTCAATTTCCACTCTTTCTTTCTTTCTTTCTCTGTGGTGTGTTTTTACATGCTTCTCTCTGTTTCTTTCTCCTTTCTGCCATAAAAGGGCCTCTTGCAACTTCTCCTAAAATGTATTCAAAGTGGTGGTTTGACATGCTGTCAATGACAGATGTAGTCTTTCTCTCACTTGTTGTCTGTCGTTCTCTCACACATACCCTGCTGAGGTGTGTTTGTTCTGGTCTGAGGTGTGTGTGTGGCGTGGGGCTCTCCCTTCATGTGTGCACCCTTGAGGGGAGAAGAGGGGAGGCTGTAACAAAAGGAAACAGATAAGAGAGGACAGAGAAGCCGTGAGGCATTACTTACTGTAACTGCTTTGTCTTCCGTTCCTGACATTTATGTTGATCATACCAGTTTTACTTGCTTATAGAGACTAGAAGAGCGGTTTGGTAAAAAGTACAGGTCAGCATTGCACGGGAATGGTGACTGAGTGCGATGTAAACTGCCAGATAAGTTACTCAAATTAGTGCTTTGCTTCATATTAACCTCCAGTTTCACAAATAGAAAAACTGTGTTACTTTTACATAGTTATATAATTGCAAGCTCATCTGAACACAACTGTATTTTTAAAGGGGTAATATGATGCAATTTCAAGTTTTCCTTTCTCTTTGGAGTGTTACAAGTTGATTGAGCATAGATAAGATCCCTGAAGTTGCAAAGACTAAAGTCTCAAAACCAAAGAGATATTCTTTATCAAAGTTAAGACTCTGCCACGCCCCACTAAAACGGCTCATTCAAACACGCCCCCACATTTTTACGTCACGATGTGGGAATATTTGCATAATGCAGCCCAAATGTTCACACAAAGAAAGAAGCCATGATTTCAGTAACCACAGTATTGTTGATGAAGCCATGACAGGGAGACACTGTGTGTTTCTAGGCGAAAGAATAATTACTTTAGTTGGCCTTCTGAAAGTAGACGCATTTAAGAATCATTAAGATTGCTTACAACAGAACATCACAACCCAGATGTTATCACAACGCATTTTATGGACGACCGTTTCGTGAACCTAGGAGAGGAGGTTATTCTGACTTTGCTATGACAATCAGGTGCTTCTGAATCAGCGACTGTATGTTTTGTTATTAGTTTAAGTATTTGCTATTGACTGGTCAAATGCAGAGTTTTGCACGTCGTATGGGTGTGAGAGAGGGAGACAAGGTCACATCACAACTGCGGCTTGTGTGCAAACACATACGAGCATCATCACTGTGTCTGTCACGCAACTCTTATCCCCTTGAACTGATGGTAAAACTAAGGACATTATTAACTGTCTTTACATTTATTTTGAAAGCTAAAGCTTGTGATTATGGAAGGGGGCGTTACATTTCCGACTCGTGCTTGTGGTGTTCGGCCAATCACAATGCTCTGGGTCAGTTTGCCAATCAGAGCAGACTGTGCTTGTCAGAAGGAGGGACTTTGTAGAAAATGAAGCATTTGAGAGAGGCGGGGCATAGAGGACCTACAATAATGTACAGTATTTGAAAAATAATGTGTTTTTTGAACATTAAAGCATGTCAACATATTCTGTTATACCAAAGACACAAAATAATGATCTTTAAAAAAGCATCATTGGACCCCTTTAAGGCTAGTTCAACAAAATTTGCCATGTTTTGTTAGGAGCGGTGCAAACCATCATTTATGTTTCAGAAAGTCCACAATTAACTTGAACTGATGTCAAAGTTTCTCCAGTAATAAAAAACTGGAGATAATCATTTATTATTTAATAGCTAAGAGGAGTTAGTTTGAAACTAAAACTGTAAATTTCACTGTAAAATAAGAGTAGGTAAAGGTTAAAGGTGGTTTTATTTGTATTTTTTTCTTGTCAAAATGAAAAACAGCGTTGCATGTGATGGTGGGCAGTTTTTGATCAGTCCTAGCTGATGAGCAACAATTTCAGTTCCTCTACTTTCTAGAAATACGACCACAGAGATCAACTTCATGTGGGACTTTCAAACGAATAAGCCTGATGGGTGTTGTATGAGTGTGTGGGTGTGAAAACTTGATTCTATTGACATAGTAAAGTCATTAACACCATAAGACAGAAAGAGCGTGGTCTTAGACAAGTAATGTTTAATGTGCTACATTATAAAAGTTTGTCAAAAATAGGTTCTCACATATAAAGTATCAACATCTTCAAAATGTACTAGGATAACAAAAGAACTGTACAAAAAGTTACTAAGTAATGGAACAGTCTCGTTTCTAAACCCTGCTTGTGACTAACAATCAATTATCTTGCACTTGGATCTAGTTCCTGCTTTTTCCAGTGCTGACATAAAATAAATTAAAACAGCATAAAATTCGAACCTAACAATTTAACTTTTTAGTATGAGGTACTGTTGTGTCTGTAGTTCTGTAGTCTTTTAAAAAAGTATTGCAATCTTCATGATTGGCAAAATCAGTTCCAGCTACATCGATTTGATCATTTTCATAGTGCTAACAATACTTGTTTGGATTAAAGAGACAACAGTAAACAATGGTAGACACAACCAAGTAACAATAAAACTAAGAAAACAAAGAATATTTATCTTATTTAAAATATTAAATTAAAGGTGAGGCATGTTCTCTTTCCAATGTCCAAAGGGTTTGTCTTCTGCTATACTATACTTAGAAGCTACAGTGAATCATCCCTTGAAAAGATTCTGACAGTCAATTTTTATATCTTTTCATGAAGGATCACATCCAGAATTTTTTAACACCATACACACATGCTCATACTGTTCACATTCGCACCCACAATGAATGGAATGGACGGGAAAATCCAGTCCTTTTTGGGACTGTAACATAGTGTCCATAGTGGGATTAACACATTATTCCTGAGAATCCCAGTATATATATATATATATATATATTAAAGACAAACAACAACAACAAAAAAAACCTTAAACATTAAGTCATACACACAAAAAAACAGAAGCACACATATAAACAAGTATTTGATACAGTGCTCAAATAAGAAAGAACTCAACAATAAGTTAAGACAAACTCACACAAATAGTCTTTCACATCGTTTTGAAAACCAGATGAAGTATGAGGACATTATATCTTCATTCTATAAAAGCTCAGAGGGTAGAAGTGCAATCACTTGACACGATCTTCAAGTCTTTGGAAACACTATTTGTTTGGTGTGGCTTTCATTGGCTTGGTTTATGCATTTTCTCTCTAATTTATCTCTCACACTACCAGGGAAGAGAACATTTTTGGTGTCAACTAGGGAATGCTCTGTGCATAGATTGTAAAATGTTGGGTTTCTGAAAGACCTGAACAAGCTATATTCTCCCTCATCTACTCCTCTTCAGTCTTTATAGAGGGCCGGTGGCTGAAGTGTACCACGCTGGCTCTCTCTTGGTGATGACCCATGGCGGTTACCCTATGAAGTACTGCAGCAACAGCTTTGAGGAATCCAATGTCCTCCTTCCCCTCGCCACTCTCCAAACTTCTAGCCAACCACTTTTCCAAGGCAGCATCCACCTGAGCCTCTCCAGCACTCTCAGGTAGAGACTCGGCCTCCTGACTGGCATCAAAGCGTGCTACCAGCTCTGCTGCATGCCTCGGCTCTGGGATTTCAGGACGGGCGGCAGGGCAGAAGCCAGAACGCTGATGGAGGTTCAGTGAGAAGCGATGGATGAAGCTACTAGTGCAGGCTTGGCAGGAGTGGGGCCGGTCATGAGCGCTGTGCAGTCGACGGTGGAGTTTGAGGTGAATGTACTGGGTGAACTTCACCCCACACATCTTACACTGATACGGCTTCTCCCCGGAGTGCAGGCGTAGGTGGGTTTTCAGGTTGCTGGTGCTGCTGAAACGTTTGTGGCACACCTGTAGACATTCAAAGAGAACATTAAAATATCATGTAATTCAAAAGTTAACAAGAGGAATAACATAATTGTCTCGTTGTTGCTTTGGTATGCAGACAGCAAGCCAGATGTGTTTTTTCACTAAAGGACTGTATTTATTTTCAGTGGTCAAGATGAATGAGTAGCACAGGCTGACGCCACTGTCACACCCTCTCTAGTTACAGTACAAAGCATTTATCTTAAAGGAAACAGGAGTGACAAGGTAAAGGTTCTGTCAGAGATAAGCAATGTTATGTGTGTGTGCGTCATCACATTTTAACAGAGTATAACTGTCATCTGATGCTCTTTATCTTGAGTTTCTTTCACAGCATACACACTCACCTGACACTCATGTGGTTTCTCTCCTGTGTGGACCAAGTGATGTTTCTGTAGGTGGGCGAGTTGGGTGAAACTCTTTTTGCACAAGTTGCAGTTGAATGGCCTCTCTCCACTGTGGACCCTCAAGTGCACCTTTAAAATCAACATACAGTCTTTAGTCTTACTCAGATAATTCCATATCTTTCAAAAACAAGACTCAAGTACAGTCTACTCACTTTGAGGTTGGACAGTTGTCCGAATGTCTTGAGACAGACATTGCATTCATACTTGATTTTGCCGTTTTGCTTCTTGAGTGGGTACGGGAGAGACTTGTACCCAGGTGCCGGTGGAGAGAATGAGGATGAAGGTGACACGCTCTTGGGTGTAGCCAAGCTGAGGTTGATGGCCTCTTCGGAATACTCCTCTTTCTGGAATGTTTGCTGAGGGGATTGTTTTGGCTGAGGGGAGAGTTCGGGTGTTGCAGGGGCTCCTCGGGGTGGAGTATTTGGTATTCTTTCCCTCAGACCTCCATGAAGTGGGGTAGGATAGGGCAGTGTGACTGGTAACAGACCTGGTTGGGGTATGGAAGGGTAGGACAAGCCATCACTACCCAGGAATCCGTTGTACCGGAGACCCCCTTTCAAGGGCAACATGGAAGGGAAGGGAGGGGAGTGTGGAGGCAAGAGGAGCCGTGAATAATGAGGGCTGTATGGTGGTAATAAGGGATATGGAGCTTGCAGGGGTCTAGGTGAGGGCAATGAAGGGTATGAGATAAGACCTTCTGGATGACGATAGAGGCCATGTAAGTGGAGCGGAATGTCTTGTGGTGGGGACAGGGTGGGATATGGGTGAATGCTTATGTTAATCTCTTTCTGGTTGGGATGTGGAGAATGGACAGGCTCTAGCGAAGCAGCTTTGTGGATCTTCTTGCTGAAATCCACGACCTGTTCATCTGGTGTGTCAGGTGGCGTGTCCCTCTCAATAACCTCTACGTCGATCTTTTCGTCCACCTCATCTTCCTGTCCCTCACTGTGGAGTTTGTGTGGGCTTGGGGGCTGTTTAGGGTAGTAGGTGTACTGAGGTAGGGGCTGCTTCTGATACTCAATATCAGGTATGTACTCTGGAGAAAGAGAGAGAGAGAAGGTCATACAGTGCAAGGTGAACTGTGAACACTGACAGACAACAAAAGGTGAGAACCCAAGTATGAGATTTGTTCAACAAATCTTCTATCGCTGACATTGACTGAGCAGGTCAGAGTCTTTGCAGAGCAACATTGGTCATGTCTGTATGCCTGTATGTCATACACCTACTCATAACCTTCCTCCTCAAACGCTCACTTATGGTAAATGGCAGCTCTTTCAGTTTAAAGCTGACAGGCAGAAGGTATCTGACTGGTTTCTGTTTGACAAATAGATAGTACTGCTTTCACTCAGCACCTAGATTACAACCATGTGGGGGTTCGAAGTGTGGGTGTGTGTATGTCTGTGAGGTGTAGGGGCATATGTATGTATCGGAAGAAAGGAGCCTCGTGTGACAGCGATACTTCTTACTCAGAAACTACTCTGACTCACCATAACAGCAGATGTCCTCAACCATGGGAAAATACTATGATACCGCTTCAGCTCTAACTGTTACTTACTGTTATACAGGGAATCGAGATAAGGTCAAATTATTACTGTCCTTTCACTCTATAGATTGTAAAAAGAAAGCCACAACAGCTAGCTTCTTTCAGTAAACTTTGAGGTGACTCAGACAAAACCTGCTAAATCATGGAGAGTGGTACAAGGCTCAGCTGTGTCACACAGCAGTGGGAAGATTACACAAACACATTATAACCCTTGTGGTCAAAGCTTGGTTCCTCAAACCTGATGTAAACCAATCTGGTGCAACATTTACAGGCATCGTCTAGGCATTTCCTAACTACCGCGAGGAAAGTGAAAATGGATATTTGAAACTCTGAAGAGAACAACAGCACAAAACATAATGCAACTTACCAAAATTAATAAATATGTTTCCAAATTCTAAACGATGGAGGAATACAGATGAACAGAAACACCAGGCATTTTACTATGTTTTAAGTTAGACTAAATATCAGCATACATAGTCCATACAATTTTTTAATGATGCAATATCACGCTTTCTAAAACTGAAAATACTGATTTCTTTAAACCTCACACCGGAAGTAGAACTTGTTAAAGCAGACTGAATGATACAAAATGAAAAAAGTGGCTCTAAAAAGGCTATTGTGCTTCGCAGTGCCTGTCTTTCTAAAGAGGGATATTTAATAATCAGGTGTACTGTAATTATTCAGTAAAAGCTTAAGAGTGTACGTGTCAACATGACTCAGGTAATGGTCCTTAACAACAGCACACACAAAATTAACACAGACATACATACATTCTGAGGAGTGAATAAGACCGGAAATAGCATAGTCTCGGAGTGAGATTGAATCAATGTGACATAGGTAGTATCGCATGACCTCTCTTTAGAAAGAAAATCCAGATGGTCCATCATTTTGTCATAAACATACATACGCTCACAGACTGTACACAGTTTAATTTACAGTCACTTTCATTGCTTACCATCTCTAAAATGTTAAACTACATTTAAATAAAGTGTGTGTTACATTATATATTAGATCAAACTTACATTACATAAAATGTTTTTAAGAACAGACTTATCAACGAATAAAAGCCTGGTACCACTTTAACTGTGTGACTGGTGAATGCTGTTGGTGGCATAATATCATAATTGTCAAACCTATATAAGACGCAGCCCAAAAAAAACAAGAAAAATAAAAGAACACAAAACACAATATCAACATCCTTCCATTATATGCTGTATATCAACAAAACTAATGTACACAGAAGAACCGAGGGTGTCCATTATTTACTGATCTCTTAGAATAAACGCATTCAAATCACCTGATTCAGAAATAGAGGAAAAGATAACAGAATAAACGGCACAAAATAAACACTGTCTTGGTTGAGAGTGCGCAGGAGGGGTAAAATACAATAAAAAGGTAGCTGAGGTGACTAATAATTCCATAGTTTCAAGAAAGTCAGGGAGAAAGCAATAAAGATATAAAATGAATAGGAAAAGAAGTCAAAGAAAAAAAATCACACTATCTACATAAAAAAAACTATATTTTATCAAAATTTTCCCTCCCCAGTGCCAAATAATAGTGGGACAGTTCTGGAGCCCATGACTCACTTGGCTTTAGGCTATCTGGTTGCTCTTGCTGGCCACATAGTCTCTGGGAGAACTCCGGATTGTACCACACCAACAGCTCCTGCTTGGGCTCCACGGGCCGGACGGTGTAGAAGAAGATCTCCTGGCCGTTTTGACAGGCCACCAGGTTCTGTTCGGCCAGCGATCGTGCTGGGTTGGCATACCGCATCCAGTTGCTGCGGTGGACATCGTAGCCATCAATGAAGTGGTTTAGGTGGCCACCACTGTAGATCTGGATGGAGAGAAAGGAAACCGTGTTAATGCTTCCTGCTAGTCTGCAGAAAATAGATTAACAATTAAACATTACAACTTAAAAAATGTTACCTTGTAAAAAATCTTAAATTAAAATCAGTTTTAAAATTTTCATTGAAAATATATCAATTTTGAAAATTGAAAAAAAATGTACAAATGACTCTTCACCTCTGCCATGAACAGAACGCTCTTCTAACAGCTGTTTATATAAACTCCTCTGTGCCTTCTAACCTGTGAAAGTGTGTGTGTGGCTTGTCCTGCAGAAGATGTGTGACTAACTTTGTGTGTCAATGATGTCAAGCGCTTTATAAAGCGTTGGGCGTCAAAACGATCTACACATGCTGCTGGTCACACGCACTTCTCCGCCCTTTCTCCTCCCACTTTCATTCTCATTTGTACATGGGGGAATTCACTGCTGAGACGTGCCAGGGCATGCTAGCTCCCCTATCTCTGACACTCCTTTTACCAGCTACACCCTTGAAGACTCATAAACACAAACACACTTTCACCCACACGAACAGCCTTCATTTTTACATCCGTCCACCTGCCTTTGTTCACGTGACATGCAGCGTCATTTCATTGCTTTATGGCAACAGGAAGCCAGTTTGGATTTACAGGAAACGGAGAAAGGAAAGGACAGCTCAGACTAGGAAAACCCACAGTGACACACACGAATGTGTGCATGTGCACACACTCCAAGACACTCGTGCGTGTGTACATGTATGCCCTTATATGCACGATGCCACACATATAAACACACACATATATATATCTAGTACACTTGGCAGGGAGATAAAGAGACTGAAGTTCGCTTGCGTGCTGATATGAAAACAGAAGTGTAAGAACTGAAAAGAAAGTGATTGTGTGTGTGTGTGTGTGTATGCGTGCGTATGCCACTTTGTCTCTGTCTGTGCAGGAATCCCAACTTCTCTAAAACCTGGCCACCAAAACAGAGACTTGCGCTATCCTTTCTAAATAGTTATACTTTTATAACTTCTGCTGAGTAAACGATTGTATGAGAACAAAGTAGGAATCTACAACAAACAGGATCAAATCTCTCAGAGATTCCTCTGTGTTTTCCAAGTAAGCTCCTGAGTGTTCAGCAAACTAAGCCTAATATAAATAATTACACTGAGTGCATGTGTGTGTCTGAACATATTCAAGTATTTGAAAGAAAGACAATCGTGTTGAAGAAGCCAATGCATATTTGGATGTATTCAAGCAGGAATGAATATTCTTCCGGCTCCTTTCTGCTAAAATTCTGTGGAAAGTCAGTCATGACCGGTTTGGCAGCTTTTCACTCAGTAGAATTGGTGTCCCTGAAAGATTAGATCAACAATGAAGTCACTTACCCTCCAAAAATATTTCCTGTTGGTCTGAAAGGGCACATTTTCTTTGGTGTAAATAACTCCTTGAAGAGGTCCGAACCGTGTACCTTGAGGTATGTACTCTTTGCTGAAAACACCAGTCACCTGCAAGAATCAAGAGTTACACTTAGTCAGGGGAGGAATTAAAATAAATTATTATTGATCTGTCTATTTTGAACAGGAAACTGCATTGCACGAGGTGTGTTTGGTTGGTGAGCGTCATAGGCGACCTAAGGCAGCACACTAACCTTGCAGGTTAACGAGTTAAGTAAATAGACTTATACTTTCCCTGCTCTACTTGGACCCTGACCTAGAAATATACAGCTGTCCTCAATAACGATTTACATTTTTATGCATTTAGCAGATGCTTTTATCCAAAGCGACTTACAGTACATTCAGGTTATACATTTTTTGTCAGTATGTGTGTTCCCTGGGAATTGAACCCACAACATTTGCGCTGCTAACGCAATGCTCTACCACTGAGCCACAGGAACATTGTTGTGTGGTATTGACAAACAATCATGTCTGAGGTCCTAAAAAGACAAAAAAAGAAAAGCAGAGGGAAAACAAAAGACAAAGTGGAGCAGGTGGTCCACTCTCAATGCTCTGTAGAAACCATAAACTAGGCCTGTAAATAGGTCACACTATCGCATGGGGGTCAGTGGCCCCATTTATACTATTAAGCCACTCCTGCACTTCTTGAACTATTACGATAAGTTTACATGCTAAAATTTTAGATTGAAAGTCCACTTAAAGCAATGTTATGATGGCTGAAACCTGATTTGAGGCAATAGAAAGGAATGATGGATTCCAAGAAGTACGAAAAGGAAGGATGGGTTGGGAGGCACAGTTATTGGCTGGAGACGAGAGCTGCGGTGACAGTAGAATTGTGCATCGTTAGCGTTGCGTGACTAATTGGTAAGTCTTTAGTGATTAACTGCTCAGAATAGGTTTAGGGAGTAAGAGGAGGGGGGCAGGGAGGTGAGTGTCACCATTTGACAAGACCAACGGCACCAGGCTGCCCCAACGCACACGCTGGAGCACTCCACCCTCCATCCAGACAAGACACCCCCCCCCCCCCAAACTGTCCGAGGATCTTCGGTCCAAACGAAAGTTAATCAGTCAAGCTTAACCTACTTCCTTTGGCTGAGATTCTGTGAGTGTGTGTGTTTGCTCGTTTGTGTCCTTCCTGTCCCATCACAGATCACCCCATCTGCCACGTGTCCCCATAGTTAGGCACACTTCTCAAGCTAAGGGTCAGGGAGCATTATTTATACACCCCCCCCCCCCCTTGTTGAGTAAATTTGTACCGTTGCCTGCTAACACCTTCTATAAACTTGTTAGCTCCGATTTAGTTTGCAGTTTGAAATTAAAGATAAAAGTAAATGCACTAACAACATGTTAAAGCAGCAATACACAGACTTTCACAAAAACAGAAACTTTGGAATGTGTACGTTAGCATCACAGAAACTATATAGCGTATGACTAGCAGCCTAGTCACCATGAGACTAGCTTTCTGACATCCCTAAAGTCTTTCATCTCTTCCTTCCAATAAAAATGTGTTGTCGGTTATAGAGGCCCTCCGGGAACTGACACACTGAATGTGGGTTTTCCTGTCCATAGCTAACGCCATTGACAACGTAAGAGCAATGCTTTTTACAGAATCAGCAGAGATAAGAGGAATAGCTTGCGCAGAAATGGGAAGTGTGTAATGGCTCTCGAAGTATTTGTAAATTTCAACTAGTGCGAGTACAGAGATCTGCTGTTAGTAAAAGTTTTTTTAACATGTATCTTACAGCGATTCTAGTTGTGTCTCAGTCTATCGCGACAGGAAATATGCTGTTGTATGTTTGTTTTTATCTCCATGCTTAAAAAAGTAGAGTCAGCGTGGGAAAAGAATATGAGGGCTAGAATATGAACCAAAGACATAAAAGAATGTGTGAAAGAAAAGGGGAAGAGAAAGAAACACTTTAGTGCAGACCAAATAGTCCATTGTGCGGTCAATGAGAATATAAAATAGGGTAACACTTTAATTTCAATTTCAAGTTTATTTACGATACAATCGTTGCAAAGCAGCTTTGCAGGAAATTAAGTTTCTACAATAGATTTATATATTGTAGAAACGTAATATATTTAACTTATGGCAAAAAACTGTACTTTAGTACAGTGACCAATTCTTACTATGCTTAGTAGCTTATTATTAACATGCCTATTACTTACACATTAGCTATTTATTAATACTTATAACTCACATATTATGCATGACTATATTCTACATCCATAACCCTACATCCCAATACCTAAACTTAACATCTACCTTACTAACTATTAATAAGCAGCAAATTAGGATTTTGTTCAGGGAAAAGTCGTAATTAATTGTTTATAAATAGGGAGAAGTGGACCTTAAAATAAAGTGTGACCAAAAATGGTTATATATATATATATATATATATATATATATTCAGTCACTCCTTCAGTGTTTAACTGAAGAAAGAAAATCAGGCTTAAAAGGACATGCGGGTAAAATAAATAACAGAACCTTGACGGAGGTCAAGTTCTTAACACAAACTGAAAAATGTTCACACATTTTTCCGTCTTAGCACATTTTTTTAGATAGACCAATGTATATGCATGTGTGCATATGCATCCTCCCTGAGCCGATGACCACAATTTCACACCTTCAGCATGAACTTAAAAAGAGCAGGGGCAATAGAAAGAGGAACTGACTTTCACCTGCGAACGAGGGAAATTGGATCATGCAGAAGACAAACAGCACAGCGACGGAGTGCATGAAGAAGATGCAAAACAAACCACAGTAAAGGGATGAAGAATGACACAGTCAAATATGTCTAAACAAGACAGAGATAGAGATAAGAACGCTGATCAAAAAACACAAATAGAGAATGTTTAATAATGCATCTTGTTAAATTTAATTGACAGCACTGCAGTTATCTTATTTTAATACTAAATTTACAGTTTGCTAAATACGCCACAGTTAAAAGTAAATAGGTCAGTCAACAAAATAAACTCAACAAGATGTTCAGATCATCCTGAAAGAGTTTATTGCGATAATGACTGGTAAAAATAACGGGTTGCGAAAAATAAGTCTGATATTTTTTAATGAAAAATATATTGTTTTGAACATTTAAAGAAAAAGTATAGTATATTAAACTGGATGCTAGGATGCAAAATCCCTTCACTGACCAATCAGAATCAAATATAACAGAAAGCCATGTAATATAACCTTATAAGACACACCGCAATAAAAACAAATAAATAGTCAATCGAAGCTCTCCACCATGTGCAAGCTCATTGATAGCAGAGTGAGTATGTAATGTCAGGTAGAGAAAGAGTTAATGTGATTAAGCGGTCACCTCATAGGTCCTCTAACTGCCTGATCCCTGACATCGTCACACTGACCTACTGAACCACACCTTGCAGCGCCCCATACCACACAAAATTATGTCAAGACATGTTTACGTTATCTGATCATTTGAATTGAACAATCTCATTTCATGGAACTTTATTTTTATACATTTAAATGTAAAACCCTATGAAGTGAAAGCAGTGTTGCACAAGCTGCTTTAGGCAACATGTGTCTATTAAATGATGACTAATCAACAGTCTGTTGAAATAAGGGAATTGGGAATATTGTGTACACAGCCTAAAGCGGCAGACTGTACCTGATTGTCCGTGCTGTACTGGAAGGTGAGGTTCCGTGGAATGGAGGTCATGGCCTTGGGTAGGCTGAAGTTTGGTTCGGATGCCTGGTCGTGGACGATGTAGGTGCAATTCAGGGCAAAGTCCACCTCCCTCCACTCACTCATGTCCTCTAGAGATGCCTTCAACTTCATTTCTCTCTTTCCCTTTTCAGTTGCTTCTTATGTGGTATTGTGCCCGTAGATTGTCTTGTATGAGCGGTTTTGTATATTCTCCTTTGGTTTGTGTTGCTTTGGTTCGCTGTTGGAGATTTCCTCCTTTTGCTTTATTTGTTAGTTAAAGATCTAAAGAAACACCAAAAAAATGTATTTAGACATTTGATTTATGGTGTGCAAAGTACAATACACGCCTTGTATAATACGTTTTGTAACATGTATTCTTATAATGTGTACCATCCATATGGCTATAAATGTCACATACACCTAGTCAGAAACACACACTTCTTCAGAAGTAGTGAACAATAACAATGGTTACATGCAATCACATAAAACTATTAGATGACTAATTAATGACTGAGAATAAATGAGGCATGACAGATGTATGATGCCAAATGTTGTAAACCTGACTTTTATGAGAAATACATTGTTTTCTTTTATGAGCGGAGTCACAACTAATCACTGACATAAAACATTTAGCGCTGTTATTGTATCTGTAGGCAGAAATAGGTGTATTTTTAAGCTTTATTTAGGTAATTATATCATATTAATCTGTGATCTCTCTTTGACTAAATCAGATTAAGTCAATTGTACTAGTTTGTGAAGGAACATTTGGGCGAATCCAGAAAAAATAAAAAAATAAATTAAGTGCCATGCCAGTGAGGTTAATGAACTATAGAGCCATTCACAAAAGCTTGTAACTTTATCAAATTACAACTCAATCAACAACAATGACGCCAAATAAGGGAGCAAACCAGACCTGAAGATCACAATATGTTTTTTATGAATAAAACAAACAAATAAAAAAGTAATATCCCAAACTCACTTCACATTCATTCATCCTCAATATCTTTGGTTAGGTCATCGCTGCATTCCCGTTGCTCAGTCACTCTGTCATCTTGTTTGATTTCTCTCCAGTTTCCATAAAGTCCAAAAAACCTTCCAACAGCAATTCCCCTCTGATATCTTGAACTCTCTTGCCCGTTGGCTTCTGTTACTCAAACTGTCCACTCTGCGCTGTGCCAGACTTTTGAGTTGCGAAGACTAACCAATCAGCATCTGGCTTTAATCATGTGACCACCAGGATTAGTCGAAGGTGATCCAATTGGGACACTAGAAGCGTTTCGGACACAGCAAGCCCAAACGTACACATCAACACCTCCAGCAGACAAAGGATGTTCTTGGACAATCTGAATGGAGTTGAACAACTAAGTCAAAAACAGATGGTTGGATCACTGAAAACACACCAATGGACTTTTGCTTGGATGGGCTCTTAATAAGCAATCTGGTCCCAGCCCAATTAGACCCCCCTCCCTCGAAACACACACACACACAAGTGCGCAACAAGCAACTCTGTGACCTAGATCTAGACCTGGCCTGGTGTGTGATACTCTGCGGTGGCCAGTAATGGAAGAGACGGAGACAGGAAACAAAGCAGGTCAAACTGAAGAGGTTCTCCGACACCTTTCTGAAGGGTTTCATCACCCTGGCAGGATGCCACATGCACCAGTTCTGACACGGAGACCTCGGTCCAGTCTAAACTCATCAGTTCTGACCTGGAACATTCGGTCCATGAAAATTAGTCAACCCTTTCATGAAAACTTGTGAACATCAGTCAGCTATGCTCTGAAAGAAAGGGGAAATCAAACAGCATGAAAAAAGAATGAGTCTTATACAATATTAAATAAGAATATTCATATTTTTTTATATAAAAATGTCAATAATACTTTTATTATTTAAAGCGGGATCTAAAACCAGGATGCAATTACTTGGAGTCTTCTATGGGGAGTCTTTATTTACTAAACTATTGGCAGACATTTTTCTTGTTTTAAGCATGTGATACATTTTTCAGTAAACACTTAATATCTTCAGTCATTTTGCTTAAATGTAAATGTATCTTGATTGCTTAATGTTTAGATATTTGTACTGGAAAACACAAATACTAAAAAAATAAATCATTTTTTGCAATGAAAATTAACTTAATTAAGCCTAAATAAGACCAAACATAAAGATAAATATATGATAGAAAAAAGACAGCATAATATAAAATAATCATTAAAATATATTTCAGATTGTGCACTATATAGGTTTCTAATTTAATAAATGCGGGGCATTAAAACACAAAAACCCTAATTTCTACTCAAATCATGCTTTATAACAAGATGTTATTGTGATAATATCAATAAAAAAAGAAGCAACATTTATGTATTTAGGCTAGTGGCCTCCAATTTTTGGACACCACTGTAATCGTGCATGCTATATATAATTTTTTTTAGCTATATTGCTATGAAAAGTAAACATACACCTGTCAAACGAATAGGAATGGGGAAAAAAAGAAAACCAGAGGAAGGGTGAAGCATAAATACTTTAGTTTTGTTTGATTGAAGCAGTGCCAAATGTGGTATCGGGTGGCATTCAGCAGAACTTTTGGGGTGGGTGGAAATGTAAATATTCACATGTTATGAATTCACGCTTCAGAACAAAGTGAAAGAGCTGCTTCATGTTAGGAACGTTTGTGGAAATTCTCTTCCTCATGTTTCACCACCTAATAAGGAACTTCTTGTTACTGCCCATAATAAGTAAAATAAAAAAAGCTCTTCTAAGACTAAATAAATATTTGAAAGTGTTCATCACACAACAATGACTTAACTTCAGGCAAAGAATTTACTACTGCCCTGTAATACTGGAAAGGACATGTTACATAAAAACAATAACACTCAATCTCTACCATGTTCATTAACATCAACTGCATGTCCATCTTACTCGTCTTCACCCATGAAGTGAAACGGCCAGTAAATTGGCTGCCATATGGCTCTCGTGGCTATTTTGGAGACGCATGTGGGCCGTATGGCGTAAGTGTGCCTCTCTTTTCACTGGGCTAATTTCTCTAATTTGCAGACAGTCTGGGCTGAGGCTCAGCCCGACGCGGCGTGAGCAGAGCTGATCATTGCAGGGCGTTGCTCTATTTGCACTTTTACAGGGGAGGGTTCACCCCACGGGGGCAGCGTGAGGTCAGATGGAGGTGGTTAAGGGGGGTTATAAGGATGGAGGTAATGAGACATGGTGAAAAGCAAGGAGACAGTCAAAAGAGAGAACCAGTGTGACGAGCTACACAACCTGTGCGTACTAATGCACTTTAACACACAGCACACTGCTTTGACGGACAGTTATCTGTCACATATATTTGAGATCTCGCATGTTTCAGATTCATACACATTATGGTAACTGAAAGCAGCATGTGTGACGTTTGTGACAACACCCACTATGCTAACGGAGGAGTTTAAGAATGCAGCATTAACAAGGTGACAAAACAGATTCCTTTAGTTGTGCAATGGCTTTCTAACTGCCAGTTGCTCATGTGAATGATGACACATGGTTTTATTCAGTGAAAGAGAAATCAATGATAGAAAATGAACCTCCGTCAGTACTAGGCTATCAAGTTTGTTGGATTCTCCCTGTGTTAAGTGTTAAACTGTGCTTTAGTTTGTAGCGCTGAATTATGTGGCGTGGCAAACGTCCGTTAATTCTGACCATGTCTGCTTGTGAGTCAGTATTTTCAATTCTGAACAAATCAAGGTCATTCAGCGTTCACCGGTCCTCTCAAATATCTGAGAACTGTCTGTGCTCCACCAGGCGAAAATGTGCAATAATTTCCAGACATGGAAAGGCTCGTTTTTTCCTGACTCATTGTGAGGGTTACTGTACAAATAATTTTTAGGTTTAAAATGCATTTCTTATATAAAATATAAATAATTTGTTAGTGGTCAAAATTTACGTTATAATCCATGCTGTTTGCTATTTTGTGTTTGGTTACTTTAATCTGTAAATATTTCTGCTGAAGGGCACATGCAGCTAAATATGTCATTTATTATGGGTTCATATAAAGATTGTTTTAAGTTAACTTAAATTAGAAGTTAAGTCTAGTAAATGTTCAAATTGATAGCCCTCAATGCTACTGTAATGCTGAATGGCTACACTCAATGTTAAAATATTAAGGGGAAAAACTTTTTTTTAGAGACATATTGATATCAATGATGCTGGCCTTCAATCATAAAAAAGATGCCATTAAGGAAATTTAAAAAAAATATACTGTCTTTATGTTGTTTGTACATTGTATATTTGAAGATTGAATGTGAAATTATTTTAAATTATACTTTTATCAATTTTTTTATGGTTTAACGAATGGTTTTATACTGTACAAGAACAACCACTTTATTGCATTTTATTTTCTCATCAGTATATTTATAAAAATTATGACACTGAAAATGTCCTCATAAATCACCTATAATACCTATGTCATATGTCAATAATATAAATAAACACACATGGTGTTTTTTTGCTGATAATGGTTTTATACTGTACAAACTGTATTTTCTATCGCCCTACAACATCCCTACACTTAAATCTACCCCTTACAGAAAACTTTGTGCATTTTTACTTTCTCAAAAAAACTCATTCTGTATGATTTATAAGCCTTTTGAATTATGGGGACACTGAAATTGTCCTCATAAATCACCTTCTCCTTGTAATACCTATGTCATACCCATGTCATTATACAAATTTGTGTCCTCATAAACCACATAAACATGCACACACACACACACCACCCACACACACAGATTGGATCTCCATGTTGTATGGGGACATTCCACTGGTATAATGGTTTTTATGGACTTGCAGAGGACAGAACGTCTCATTTCAGGTTTATAATACAGTATGCACTTTTCTTTGTCCATATTACTGGGATGTTTTACGCCGCTGTGCTGACTAATAAACAAAGTAATACACTGAATAGAAAATAAAGTGATTCCAGTCTTGATGAAATCTCCTGCCAAATTTCATCAGGGTAACAACCTCAAATCCCAGACTAGGTCCTTCAGAGTGAGTTAAAGGCCAAAAACAGCTTTGAATCACAGATGTTTGAGCTTCCTAGAAACTTTCCTCCAGCTTGAAAATAGTATAAACAATTCATGAGAAGAGGCTTATCAGAATAAAACAAATAACAGAAGTGGCATAACAGAACAAACACTGAATAACATTTGATTAAAAGAAAAGGAAATTCCTCCTGAAAGTAAAACATGAAAATAAATGTTGTTATTTGTGCATCATGGTATGTGCTTATGATCTAGTCATGCGTCCCAGATCACATTTAATGCATGAGGCTCAAAAAGCCCCCAGTGTCAGAGGAAGACCCTTTAATTAAAGAAATAGCTGTATATGTCCAATATTGTAACAACAATACCCTTAGAAATGTCTCTTCCCGCCGCAAAAGCATGTCTTCTCTTCCCTAGTTCCATAGCCAATAGTAAACAGACTGTATTCCTCAAGGGAGATGGATTAATATCTGTTTGTGTATTGTTCTCTGCTTTACAACTATTACAAACCCTGTTGCCTCCCTGGCAACAACCCCACTCACTGCAAACACCGCCGGCCAGTGGTTTCACAGCCAGCGGATGGTGCGTCAACACGCCGTTTAACCACTTTGTTTACTGTCTTTGCTCGGCTTAAGGCGAGCGCACATCCTCCTAAACACAGATTATCTGCTCCATCGGACCCTAAATACATATGATTACATTGTTCACTCTCATCGCCAAAAGTGCTTGGGATTTTTCGTTTCATTTTCTGCTCTGTTTTGGCTGTTGTTTTTCCCGTGTGATGTTGACATGTTTTTGAGGAAGTTCCCCTCCTTGTGAGGAAAGAGAAGATGAGTAGGCTGCAGAGTAAATATGACTCTGACATAATCGAGAAGAGAGCAGTGACCGAAGCCACATACTAACATGCACCGACATGTAGTTCAGTTAGATTGTGTAAAGGAAACCAAAATGAAAAGCAGTTTTAATTATTATCGTCATTATTGCATGGTTACAGAAGGCCTGCTTACTCAATAGTCTCACAGTCATGCTGAACTGACTGCTTATCATGTGTTGTGGTGTAAAAGCTTTGTGGGATAAATACGCACTGTCATGAGGATTGTTTTAACAATGCATATGATTATTATAATTGTAGTCCAAAAAAACTTCCTCTTCTGTGCTTTTTATATGGATGAAAGGAAAGTCATACACTATATATCTCATTTGAATCTCATCAAAAGCAAAGCAATTACATTGTCAAATGCTGTTTGGGTTTCTAGCAATTCATCATGCACACATCTCGGAAACTAAGGGGAACAACAAACACAGTCTTACTGTACATTCACACCGGACGCGGCGAGAGCGTCAAAGTGGCCGGAAGTCATTCATTTTCAATGAGAGCCGGCGGCGAGCTCCGGCGAGAATCAGCTCAACTTTATGGTAATGAGCTATGCCGCGGTTGGGCGGCAACCAATCAGAATGTAGAAGTCCTCCGCTTGAAAGGATTCCAGAGAACGCAGCCCGTAAACTTTGGTTCCGACCGCATTAGTTCCCAGGCAAAATGGAGGAGAAGTTAATAATTGCTGTGGCGGGTTTCCCGGTCATATATGACGTGTCCCTGTTTGCGTACACAATTAATTTGCTCAAAAGAGGCTAGTAAATGTCTCCTATAATGTTGAAATTAGACTAGCACTTAACCATGAACACAAATCCACACCACACAAATGGCTTTTAATTGTTTATTTAGTGCAAACATGTGTTCTTTACATCGTGTGTGTGTGTCAACAAGCTGTGTGTGTGTGTCACAGCGTGTGCGTTGCTGGCAGGGCGGCCAGGGTGACTTTTGACGCTCTCGCCGCGTGGTGTGAACGTACAGTTAGAGGGACATTTCACACAAAAAAAGTATGACTTCCTTCTTTCTTCTGTGGAACACAAAATAAGTGAGTGTGTGTGTGTGTGTGTGTGTGTTTGTGTGCAAAATGCAAGTCAACAGGGTCCAATGTTGTTTGAACCAGGGTTGTTGCTATTGTTAACTTAAATTATTAAACTTATTAAATCATTGAAAAAAAAAATGCACACACTGGTATATATATATATACAGTGCAGTGAAAAGTTTTTTTGCCCCCTTCCTGTTTTTAATATTTTACATATTTGTCATACTTAAAATATTCAGATCATCAAACTAATTTTTATATTACACAAAGATAATGCAAGTAAATACAAAATGCAGTTTTTAAATGATGATTTCATTTATTTAGGGATAAAACCTGTCCAAACCTACTTAGCCTGTACAAACCTGTATTGCCCCCTCCTGATTAAATCATGAAAGAACTGTGATTAACCACATTATTTTAGAAAGCTGAGTTAAATTTCACTATCCTAACCCAAGCCTGATTACTGCCAGACCTGTTGAATCAAGAAATCACTTAAATAGAAGTGATTTCTGACAAAAATATTCTGACAAAGTGAAGCATGCTTAAAGAGCAATCCGTCATGCCGCGATCTAAAGAAATCCAAGAACAGATGAGAAACAAAATATCTGACATGTCAGTCTGGAAAGGGTTATAAAGCCATTTCTAAGGCTTTGGGACTCAAGAGAACCATGGTCAGAGCCATTATCTACAAATGGAGAAAACTTGGAACAGTGGTGAACCTTCCCAGGAGTGGCTGGCCTACCAAAATTACTCCAAGAGCACAATGACGACTCATCCAGGAGGTCATAAAAGAACCCAGAACAACATCTAAAGAATTGCAGGCCTCACTTGCCTCAATTAAGGTCAGTGTTCATGAATCAACAATAAGAAAGAAACTTGGCAAAAACAGCATCCATGGGAGAACTCCCAGGCAAGAGCCATTGCGGACCAAAAATAACACAAAGGCTCATCTCACATTTGCCAAAAAATATCTTGATTATCCCCAAGACTTTGGGGCACTCATTCTGTGGACTGATAAGACAAAAATTGATATTTTTGGAAGGTGCGAGTCCCATTACATCTGGCATAAAATCAACACAGGATTTCATAAAAAGAACATCACACCAACAGTCACAACATGGTGGTGGTAGTGTGATTGTCTGGAGCTTTGCAGCTTCAGGACCTGGACAACTTTCCATAATTGATGGAAGCAAGAATCTGCACTCTATCAGAAAATCCTGAAGGAGAATATCCGGCCATCAGTTTGTGAAATTCCCCCACAGCGATGTAAAAGACTCATTGCCAGTTATCTCAAATGCTTGATTGTAGTTGTTGCTGCAAAGGGTGGCACAACCAGTTATTAGATTTAGGGGGCAATTACATTTTCATGTAGGGTCAGGCAGATTTGGACAGCATTTTTCCCTTAATAAATGAAATCATTAGAGATCGACCGATATATCGATTTACCGATATGTTTCCCGATATTTAAGCATTTTTATCATAATCGGATATCGGTTTTGTAGTATCGGATTCACCGATAAATGCCGCCGTCTTGTGGGTGTTTTGAGAATTGCCACCGCATGTAACTTTTAACAAGATTCACTTGTTTAAAACACCCTAAATTGTAGTAATATTTACTATGTAACCATTATTTCGCTAATAAACATAAATAAATACAACTCTATAGAAATGTATTATTTATTATCTCCGCGAGCGATCACAGTTTGAGTATAGTTCTGTGTTAATGCATAGATGAATCGCTCTGTCAGCAGACATTTCATAATCTTGAAGGACAAAAACATTTCATTAATGTACTGATATAAGAAATGCAATTAAAATACGATAGGTTAGTGGTGGCACATAGGTTTTATGGTGACAGTACACATATTTGGAGCATCACCTTATATCCTGGGATCCACTCATTTTAACTCCCATCCGAAACAGGATTAATACATATATTTATATTTTATATTTTATCTCAAGCTAGTAATAAAAACGAATTCAAAATATGAATAACAACAATAGTCCCTTATTTCCCATTTCTGAAGTAAATTGTTGCAATGACCTCAGATGTTCCTTAAAATGTATCTTTTGACTGTTCCCCTGACAGAGGAAAGTCAGTCATTGCCAAAAAAATGACATGAATAGGATGACATGAATAGTAATATGTAACAGTAAATGATAACAGAATTGTCAATTTAGGGTGAACTATCCCTTTAATATTTTCATCATCTGAGTGCCTGCATGTCAGCCATTGGAAATAGTATCTTTTATCTCAAGGGCTGGCAAATAAACACCCGCAACACCACTGATCCGTCTTTTGAGCCAAAACCTCCGTCTGTTTCATGATTGGCATCATACGCTGGGAATAGTTTTCCTGTTCCTGATTACTTCCTCTGTCTTTGTTCTAATTTCATTTTCTTATGTCTCTGAGACCCCTTCACCGGGACAGCTCAGTCTGAGTGTGCAAGGGAAGCAGTGCACAGGCTTCTCTGAATGGAGGAGAATGTAAGTGACGTAAAATGAAGGAAACATCTGGAGTGAAGAGAAAAACAGAAGCTACATGGAACACATAACACATCTCATTCATCAAAATGGATAAATCTGCTACTAAGCAGATGCGACGGAGGGATACAAATCACAAACATGCAGCTTAAGCACAACAATCTCATTTCTGAAATAAAAATCCAGTTTATGTATAAACATTTTTTTAGTGCTTCTTATCAATTGCCAAATTTGATTACTGAGCAGAAAATGCTAGAAAAGTTACACACTAATGTATGGCTTGACCATAACTGAATACCTTTGTCTAATTTTTTTTTAAACAAAAGGAAAATGACACTGGACATGCTGAAATCTGAAAATACAAAAAAGTGTTATGAAAATATATTGCTGAAGTATTGCTAGTACAAAGTAATTGTTTTGAAATAGAAGATAAAACAAAGATTGCTGGAGTATGTTTTACAAAAAATAAATAATAATAATAATTCAGATTTTTTTATTGCACAATTTCTGAGTAAATAACAGTTTCTACACCATTTTTTCAGTGTGTTATCAATTGGTGAAATTGTTTCCTTGTAAAATACTACTGAAAGTCACTGAAAACTATGTTTGGTAAACCTTCAGTATGCAGAGAATTACAAGAATATGGTTGTACACAACTAAGATACTGTCTTCATATTCAGACCAATGCAAATGTGATAGTGCTTCTATAAAAATAAAAGTTCAATAAACAATATACTAATAAAGCGTAAGTTATCTTGGCCATTTGGCATGTGGAAATCTGGAAAGTTTTCATAGGTGCACACTTCACCCCAAAATGAACATTTTGACATCATTTACTCACCCTCAAGTTGTTCCAAACCTGGTATACTGTAGAAGTCAAAAGCAAGCGTTAACCAACATTCTTCAAAAAGAGAAGAAACAAATTCATGCAGGTTTGCAATTAGTGAAGGGGGACTGGGGGAGTAAATGATACAAATTTAAATTTGTGGGTGAACTATCCCTTTAAGAAATTCGATTGTTGCAACTTGTTTCAAGTTTTCACTTTTCCCAGCAGAAGGGCACATTTCCTGCTTCTGTCAAACCAAATGAGCTATACGTCAGTGCTAACTCACACTTTCACACTTTAACAGACACAAACACCTAAAAAAAGGAAGCGGAGGCAGCAAATCATGAGACAGTCGGAGCAATAGTTCAATCAGCTGCAGAATTCACACCTTCATCTGAAAAGCGAGAAAGAGGAAGTCTATTCATATGATCTTATCTCAATCATCTGCAGTCGGTTTACACCGCTCAAAATATCTCCTGCAAGCTCTCAGACTGGCTCCTAAGTTCAGGCCGCCAGCAGAAATACTGTGTCCCTGTGAACAGAGTTCTGGACTGTGACTGTGGTTTATGATTTATTAGTGCATTATATCTACACTCTTTTCCTTGCATCACTCTTCCAGTTATTTTTGTCATTTCAACCCCTCTCTACACTGAACACAGCAGGCTCCTGATCTTGAACCTTCACCCACTGTAATGACGCTACAAGGAGGAGTTTTAATTCGCAGTATAAAATAAATATTTGCATAAAAGTCCTCATATTTTATTCTACTATTCTATGTCATACAAAAATATGTAAACAAAAGCAAATTTCATACATCTGCATTGAAAATCGTGGTATAATAAATATTTTAAAGCATAATATCTTAATAGATTATGGCAATTTTTTTTTATAAATTAAATAAATTATATGTATATTAATAATTATTAAAATAATCTAGTTATTTGTATTATATTGTCGATATTTCAAACACTGAAACTAAAATTATTCAGGTCACTGCAAGCACAGTCACTATTAGTGATGCACAGATGAGCTAATTTCTTCGAGTTAAAAAGTCACCCGTGTATTTGACAATGGTTTTCTCACAGCTTCAAATTAATTATCTTGAGTATGTAGTACATGACACAACGCCAACCACCCAAACAGATTATATTTTTATATAGCAGTGTTTTTTCCTTTAATGACACTAGACCATGTAGTGATTTGACTCTGATTTTCAAATAACCGCCATTCGCATTGCATTGTCATGACTGGATTCTGTTCACTCCGCATCATATAAGACTTTAACCTTAAGTCATGAACAAATATACATGAGACAGTTTTTGTGAACATAGGACAAATAAGCTAGCTTTAAACTGCCACTCGGCCTATGTTGTCTCGGCACGTATTGAAACAACTGCAAACCAAATACCGTAGAAAAGCAAATATCGTAATAAATAATAAAAGGAACATTACTGAGAAACATAAACTAGTTTTAAGGCCTGAAACAACTAAAACAAATGCCATATGCAAAACACTTGCTGTAAGTCTATGGGACTTTCATTGTTTACTGTTTTTTTTTCCTGTCACAACATTACCACTGGTTTACTATTTAAAGCAATTAGTAATATATTTTCCATTGCCTTGAATGGTTAAATCCATCTACAAGCTTTAGCAGGTTACGCATACTTTTATAGCATATATTAGCAAACGAGGAAGCAGCACAAAGAGACAGAGCAAACGTACTCTAATGCACCCTAATGACTAATTGTGCGACATATTGTGAAGGGCAAAGCCTTGATGATGCTGGTGGTTGCACTGTGTGCAACAGGTGGGCAAGGGTTGGCTAGGGGGCAAAACCCCCCTCCTTAGACCTCCTCCCAAAAGATTTGAACACAGATCCGTCTGACAGACAAGAGGGTTTTCCTCAAATCCATTTGAATCAATAAGCATGTCTGCTAATTAAGATAAAGCGGGGGAGAAGGAGTGAATAAGGGAGGTCACGACACACAAATAGTGTATGCGGTGCTGATTCACAGACGTCTAGACCAAATAAAGCCTACAAGCAGCCACACCTGTAGAGCAGGGCAGGCACAGAGAGGATCAGGGATTTTACCTGGAATGCTCTCAATGAAAGTTCATCTGTTTCCGTCAGTGAGGGTAAATTTAGCATGCATCTCGCTTTCAGACGATTATTCATTTCCGTTTTCCAAGTTATTACCACCTTAACTTTGTAGCCCCTTCAGCAATCGTCACACCCAGACTGATATAAAGTGGTTGAAATATATATATATATATAACTTATTTTATTTAGGGCTATTTGTGCCAATAGTCATTTTCATTTAGTTTAAATGAAATATAAATATAATTTAATAAAATAAAAATGAATAAAAACAGTAGAATAATAACAGTAGAATAATGACAAAAACACACAACAAAGTTACTAAAACTTTAAAGTGAAAATAAAAATGGGGAAATATAAAAATAAAGACTAATTCAACAATATATTTTTGCATTTTTACAATAATTTATTATTTATGGAAAACCGGAAACATACATAAATGAGATTGAGAAATCTGACTGAAACAAAAGTCACTACCGAATAATATTTCCCTCCTAAAACGTGCTTCCTCCAACATATACTCTCTCTTTCTTCTTAGACTTAGTTAGTTTCTTCCAACCTTGATTCTCCATCCTTCCCTCCCTCCCATTTCTCCCGTTCATTACTTTGACCTAATTCTCTTTATTTAATCTTCTCTCCCTCCCAGTTCGGACAACAATCAACCCGACTAATTGCCTCAATCCTCGCAGTCTTTAAGTCCTGCTGTCTCGAGTACAGTCAATACAAAACAAACCCCCAGCTTGATGCAATCCATACTGTCATCGCCGCCGCAGTATTTTTCTTACAGTATCTGTGGCTCCTAAAAAGTTAATCTCACACCTACTGACGGCAAATTCATCTTCATCATCTGGATTATCAAAAATGAAACTATGAGCAAATATTTACTCAACAGGAAGAAGAGGAGTACGAAACCGTTTCACAATGATGATATGCAGTAAAAAATAGCGTGACCCAATAAAAACTTGCGACCCGTTCAAAGTTCCTGTTCCCAAGGCCAGTAATAGAAAGCTATTCGACATTGATTTTAGAAATACTTCCCTTTTTCTGATTCCATTTAGGTCACCCAGTTGCCTTTTAATCTAATTTAATTCGCCGTTTTCAACTTCTGCAAACAACAACAGTGGTTGTTATTCTACATCAGCATTTTTAGGCATTGCAATTACTTTCAAGCACTGAAAGAAAGATGGGGAGGATGAATGTAAGATGATTAAGTGGCAATAACTACACTGATCGTCAAGTTCCAAGGATTATAGAGGCATTATTGCATGTACCATCTGCTCATGTGATAATCAGTGTGTAATTGAACATGTACTCATGTAAATAACATAAGGATGTAAACAGATCGGAAATACTGAAAAGAGTCAAGCTTTGATTTGATAAGACCTTAAAAAAGAAGTGTGTTTTTAAAAAGAACACCAGTTTTCTATAAGTGAAGATCATAAATATGTTTATATACATTTTCTTTTATATACATGTCTTTTTAACGCTCTCGCCACCAACCCACACTGTTGGACAGTCCCATTCTATCTATAAGCTGGTTGGCTTACACAGTCTAAGATTGCCAGGATACCTGTCTCTTTAGCTCATTAGTCTATGTGCATGGCATTATGGGAGATGTGTCGGTCTGAAGCCTTTCGTAATGGTCCATCTGCTAGCCTAGTCCACTTTCTAGTTATCCTCTCACCTGTCTAGACACAAACAGCAAAATAAAATGTTTGATTTCTTTGTTTCTGCTTTAATTATCATCATTAAAAGACCAAAATGCCCAATATATAAATATTAAAAATATGCAAATAAATGTGTATTTAAATAAAAATACTGATAAAAATTGATATATTTAGATAATTATTTATAAATGCATAAAATATCAATAGAATAAAACGTATAAACAAATATTTAAATAAACATACAATTTGTCTTATAATTCAAATAAATAAATATATTTCAATACATAAATAACTTAACATATATAATTTATCAAATTGTCCTGTTCTGTCCCTATTCAATTCCCCCTCACTCTGCTATTAATAAGATAAAATAAATAACATAAATATTAAAACAATATAAATATAAACACATAATTATTTATTTAAAACATTTTTTAAATACAATGATTAAAATAAATGCATTTAGATAAATAAAAAAATATTAAATACAATTTAAAACCTTTCCATGAACAATTTTCAGTAAGGACATTACTTTTGGTTTCCTCTTACTACCGCTGAGCTTTAAAATAAATGAACCAATTTCTCAAAATGCTTCTGTCAATACTACATTTCAAGAATAAGATCCTAAAACCACTTTTTATAGAAATGAAAGTTTAAATGTGAAATTGAATTGAATAACTTAAGACTGTGACGAATTCAGCTTGGTGAATGATGAGGCCATCCTTTTACTCTCTCTTCCTCATGTGCCCTAGCTCACAATTAGCAGATGAGAAACCATTCAAGTTAAGATGCTCTTGCCACTTCCCAATACGCTGTCTCCCACCGGACGCCTTTCCCAGTCACTGAGATTAGTCAAACTCAAAACCGATTTTTCTTCTTTTCTCTGATGTAATGAATTAGCCCATTCGTTCTATTTATTTATTTATTTGTGCTATTTACACAATGTTTAAGGTTTTTTTTCAAGTTTGTAGGTGTCCAGGTACAGAAACGGAATAATCAAATGTAACATAGCACTGCATAGTCTTCACTGTAAAAAATAAATATACAGTCAAACCTAAATTTATTCAGACACCTTCAACATTTCTCACATTATCACGGTTTATTTGCTATAGTTTAGATAGAAAATGGTCAGAACAAATGAATCTTGATAATGTCAGATAACTTTGATAGAAAGTTATGTAATGAATTACCATCATCCAAAAATTCAGATAACTGTTAAGGCCTGTTCACACCAAGCACAATAACGATAAAGATAACTATAAAGATAACGATATTAGCGTCCACATCAGCGAACGATAACGTCTGTTTATTCTAAGCGCACATGCGTCTGCTTCTTTAAATTCTCGAGCACATTATAGCAGGATTGATTCTGATTGGCTGTCAGTGTATTTATCATTCATCAGCTGGAAAAGAATAGTTCTGGAAGTGATTCCAATGATATCGTTTCTTTGTGCTTTTATCGTTATAGTTGTGGTATGAACGCTGCTATTCTTTAATATTGAAAACGATTTTTAGGACTATATCTTTATCGTTATCTTTATTGTTATCGTGCTTGGTGTGAACGGGCCTTTAGTATGACAATATACACAACTATCAATGCTTTGTTGACCAAGCACTTACCAAGCAATGCTTAATAATGTTCAGTCTGTGGTGTTAAAAGTTTGCATTAGCAATAAAAAAAAAAAAAAAAACACTTAAGCAAAACAAGGTCAGGTCAAAGTGTCTGAAACATTTTTGGTACCAAATTTTTTATCAATTTTAGTCCACTGTAGGAAGAATTTTTGGGTAAAATATATCACAGTTGACTTTATTTTGCTATACACACTTACTATAACTATAGTGTCCTGCACCTACTTGTAAAAAAAAATATATCAAAAATATTCTATCTGATTTCTGAATCTGCATGGACTTGTAATTATTGTTAAAACCAGGGGCGTCATGCACTCATTATTTTTGAGGGGGCACGAGAGGGACAGGGGGGACGGGGGGGACGGGTGTCATTCAAAACATTCCCAAATGCATTAACTATATCATGAAATATCTCAATTGTCACCTAATTACGATGGTCAAAGTAGCCTAATAATGTAGTCTATTAATAAAACCTATCTGTTTACTTAAGTAAACATGCCATGACATATTTTTAATTCGACTGACTTTATATTTAATATGAATATTAAAAACATTGTAAATTAGGCTACTTATCATAACACTTTCATTTCATTAAAGTAATTTAGGTAAGTAATTTCATTTCATCGAGTAATTTAGGCACGGTCAATATAAGAGACAATGCATCCAATATAATGATGCACATCCAATTTCTAGTAAAACTGTTTACTTTCACTTAAGACATAACTGACAGAATTTTCGAGGATACTCTCCTATTATGACATAATTTTGTATGTCATTGTAATTTTGTCGGTACAAGAGCAATAAAAGTCAAATTTGGTGTTCAAGCGATTTGAGATGTGTCTCTCTGCGTGCGCCCTGTGCACACAGAACACCGCACATGGGTGCTGAATTGGGCTCTTTAACATCTTTTTTTGTTTGCATGTTTAAACTGCGATTTTTATTTGTTTGTTCAGGTGCAGGAGGAGGCGAAGGAGAGCTTGGTTCAGTCTTGCTGTATGTGAGACGTGGCTCTCTGCGTGTGCACCGAACATGACGTGTGAGTAGGCTACTCAGTTTAGCTTTTCCGCATCTTGTGTTTGAATGCTTTAAACTCTTTTGAATTTTTAAATTGGCAAAGCTTAAGAACACGTGCAAATGATAAGTTTTCGTGAAGATGCACAGCAGTGGCCCATCAACTGTCCTGAGCATCTTTTTAAGCTGGCCTCAGCCAGTCCGTTGAGAACTGGGGGGCCCCCCCCCCCTCAGCCGTGGGCTCTATAATCGTCACCACTTTTCACCCCACTAGCGACGGCCCTACTCATTGTGCATGTTTGCCGTATAGGTTTAAGATCATTGCACACTGAGTCCGAAATTTTCGTGCTAAATTTTCGCACGCTAAAAAATAAATACGACCTCATGTTATGTCAATCACATTTGCACACTGCCTCCGAAACTTTTGTCCATTAAACAAAAATAAAAATTCTGATCAGGTTTGATTTCCTACTTTATAAAGCCTTAAACAGATTTCACACTGAAACACACTCACCCACTCTTTTATCTACAATGATAGCAAGGCTGTCAGAACGTGTGAGAACAGAATTTAGAGCCCCAGACAAAGAACTTCAGACAGCCATTCAATGATTTTTTGTTATCTTTCATGATAACTTTCCTGACTAATTGCCTTAACATACTGAAAGTGCTGAGTTGTTGACTGTAGGTGTATAGATTTACAGAGTGATTTATTATTATGTGGGAGTGGTGAACTGTTATAGAACAGGTGACTGGTCTGAGTCATTGGCAGAATGCATGACATGTGCTTTCCACTGTTTCTTAAAATGATATGACTTCACTTCACGTAAGGTGAAAGGTAGAAGCAACATTATAAGATAACAGATATGCTTCCTGATGCAAACGTTTCAAATTACCTAGTTTGACCTGGTTTTAAGGCAGCACTGCACGTATCGTTTTGGAGAAGAAAATCCAAATGCATTGTGAAGAGCTCAGTGTAAAAATAAATATATAGAGAGAGATGTAGATTATAAGTAATTAATCGGTAAGTATAATTAAGTGTTATTACATATTATTATATTTATATAGTCGTAGAGCATTCCAAACCTATCACTTATTAGGTTTCTCAGTGGTTAGGATTCTGTCTTACGGTGTGGTCACATTTACCATTGTTCAGTGAATTTAACGAGTGAAATGTAATTATTTCAGTAGGAATACGCAGGAAACTGGAATTTTGCCAGAGGGCGAAAGATTTCCCCTCATAGTATTTTGCAACTTGTGCTTGTTTTGAAAGTGGCCCCTGTGTGAGCTATGATTCATATAGGCTATCAATTCACTAATGACAGGTGCCTTTTTTTTGGAAATGTTTCTGTGTTTGTAAACCTCAGAGTATCATGACCAGATGTATGTCTGTTTGTGAGGGGTGACACATTACTTCCTGGGCTGCCCAGAAAGAATGAAGGCCATAAAGGGGAAACCACAGACTTTTTTGCCTTGCAGCAACATCAGATGAGAGAAACTGTCCAGACTGACACATACGAGGAAATATATGCAAAATATTTCAGTAACACTTTATTTTGATGGTCCCTTTGGAACATTCTGTCTACAATAAGTAACTTTGCAACTACACGTCAATAAACTCTCATTAGAATATTAGTAGACTGTCTGATTAATATCTGCTAACTCTTTATTGTGATGGCATCTCATTCTCATTTTACAGACTATAAGTAACTTTGCAAGTACATGTCGAATTACTCTAACCCTACCCATACCAGTCTACTAATACTCTACTAACACTAATGAGAGTCGGTAGATATGTAGGTGCAACGTTACTTATAGTCAACAGAATGTGTTAAAGGATCATCAAAATAAAGAGAAACCAATATTTCTGTCAATACTAAACAATGCAAATACAGGAAGTCTTAACTCAAACAAAATGCTTTTTTACTGAATTGCTCTTTTTTAATATTAAGAAAGTTTACAATTTAATGTTAAGAAATATACTTAAATTTGACATGAAATGGAAATGTACCCCACTTTATAAATGCATACTATTGATCTAATTGTGAATAATGCAATTTTTTTATGTAATTTTTAATCAAAACTCAATTTTCTGACAGATGACTTCTTGCCGATGACTTCTCCACTTATTTAATATGCATAAATCCTTCCTGATTCTTATAATCAGCATTCAGATGTGCCTCAATTCAATCATCAACCGATAGACAAAAGTAAGCCTTCACCCTACTTTTTTCTCTTTTTGATAATCCATTTCACTCTGATGTGTGTCACATAACGGAAGAAACGATCTGTCACTACTTCTGTTACATTGCGACTTTAAAGAGACCGGCTTTACTGGCTTTTTTCTTTCTAGAGACATTGGGCCTTATTTATGAATCATTTACGAAACACCCAATTTTCGGTCGTAAGGTCGTTTCTACGCAAAATTTGGAATGTATCAATATGGACGTGAGCAAACCAACGTGTTGTGCATTTTATAATGAGTTTATTTATTATAGCCTATAAAAGCCTTCAAAGTGGTGAAAAATAAAAATGCAATACATATTTTGTCCTTTATAAAATAATATTATTTACAGGAAAAACCCTAGCCCCTTCATCTTCCTGTAGTCTACCTGATCTGTATATTCTAATGCCAAAATGTATGCAGGTTGTTTGTAAATGGCTGACATTAATTGCTTAGTAAAAAAAAAAGTCCTACCCGAGCTTCCTGCTGTATCTTGCTCTCTCATTGGCTGTAGGTCATCGCCTATGTAGTTTTCAGCCAGAACTCATTCACACAGCAGGATTGTGAATTGCAGACAGCTCCAGATATTTAGCATGCCAAATAGCCTATTTCCCAGGTGTCGGCGACGCATCAGCGATTCCCTCAGATCGCGTCTGTGATAATTCACACTGCGCGATAGTCACGTGAACGAGCACCGATTTGCCTCCGATTTCGGGCATTTGTCGGCGATTTATCAAAACCTGTCGGCGAGTTAAAAATCAGGCTAAAATCATGCAGTGTGAACTTGGCATAAGTTAGCATCCACTCACAGATCAAAATGCCTACTTTTTGTCAAGTGCTGAGTTCTGCAAGGTCGGGAATCATCTCATTATAACAAAGTGTAGATACGATGTAAATCAGAGATTAATTGTGCAGTGTAGAGCTTATTAACGGAGATCGCAATTAATTGAAGTGAGTGACAGCAATAGTGATTATGAGGGAGCGCTTTTTGCGCGCATTCTAGGCTGTCTGACTGTCTCAGAACAGAGATATTCACATCAATAAAGAAAGTATTGTGTTTCAATTCATAATTTTATATTGATGTTTCGGCGCACCGGCGCAAACTGCAGGATTAGTTCACTTTCAAATAAATATTTCCTGATAATTTACTCACCCCTATGTCATCCAAGATATTTATGTATTTATTTCCACGTAGGCGGAAGTACCGAGTCAATGTTTACAAGTTGAACGTGCAAATACAAGTCAAACGCCGTTTACAAAAAAATGGAGTTACAACTCAATGAGTTTACAAGGTAAAACAACGATGACGGACAATTTTAAACTTGTGGTGCTTTTCCACTGCATGGAACGGCACGGTAAGGTTCACTTTTGGGGGGTTTTCCACTGGGTACTGTACCTGGTACCTGGTACTTTTTGGCGCTTTTCCACTGCATGGTAGGCACGGTACAGTTCGGTTCGGTACGGTTCACTTTTGGGGGGTTTTCACTGGGTACTGTACCTGTATACTGGTACTTTTTTTACCACCTCAGCGAGGTTCCAAGCGATCCGTACCGTTACCAAAACGTGACGTGTAAACTCTGCTGTCACTGATGGCAGATAATCGTCATTACTGCGTCACTGAACTTGCGACATGAGACCGCTAGATTTAAATCAGCACAGCCAGCGAAGGATCGGACGCAACTTTGTTTGAACAAACTCACCTTTTTGCATCAACCACAATTATCTGTTCATTGTCTGTTGAGGAAGTTCAACGTTCCTCGCGTTGATAGCCGAGGAGCGGATCCAATGAGAGCTTGGTGGCGAGCCGAAGGAAAAGACCCTTATGTATATACTTTTGAACTTGCTATATTTTCAGAGTATGTATTCTGTTTATATTTTTACCTTTGTATCTGTGTTTTGCTTCAATTAAAAACAATCTGATCGAATAAGTGTACCTCCAGACTATATTAATATTGTATTATTGTAATGAGCACGTAATGAACCTCTTGAAAAGACAAATGATTAATGCCACGATTATAAAAAACATCACATAAATAAAAAAAACAAGGGGTACATTGTAAATTTTGAAATATTCAAAGTTTATTGATAATTCACTTTACAGAACACGCTACATGAGTAGTTAACTAATCAGTAACGCAGCACACCTGCCCTCCTCCTCTACAGCCCGTGGCACTGCCACCACAGTCTTCTGTGGGGGTAATTCCAAGCATTCTCAGACCTCTACATTGTTGTTAAAACATCCACATGCCGAGAATGAAGATCACCATTCCTTTTCTTTCTTTGTTGTGAGTTTGTTTGTTGCGCGTTTATGATGATGTCATGGCAGTTAGAGGCGGCGAGCTCTAACGACACGTGATGAATAATCCCACCCGCTCTATAGCGGTACTAAACTGCAGTGGAAACGCAAACCGACCCGAACTGAGCCGTACCACACCGAGCCGTGCCGAACCGTACCGTACCATGCAGTGGAAAAGCGCATAGAGGAGAAGATGAGATGAATCCTACGTCAAGCGTGACTTTTTCAACGTCATTACAGTGTATGTGAAGTCTGGGACGCGTATCAAAAACAGGCGAGGAATTGTGTGTTTATAAAGCAGATACATTTATTTATTTATTTTTTAAATGACCGATCGTTTCGCTAGATAAGACCCTTATTCATCGTCTGGTATCATTTATACCCCTTTGAAGCTGCACTGAAACTGTAATTTTGACCTTCAACCGTTTGGAGTCCATTGGAGCTAACTATATGGATACAAATCCTGGAATGTTCATCAAAAACCTAATTTTCTTCGACTGAAGAAATAAATACATAAAGATCTTGGATGACATGGGGTTGAGTAAGTTATCAGGAAATTTTATTTTGAAAGTGAACTAATCCTTTAAGAATAAACACATGGAATATGGAATGAGTTGCATGGGATAGTTTTATGTTTGTAAAAAGATTGGACATTTTAAATTTATTAAATGGACAAGTGCATGCATTTTTCTTTTTTTTCTTTTGATAATGTTTTCCTTTTGTGATCCGAAAAAAAAGGTAGCCTAATTTGGCTTTAGAACAGAAGCAGGTTGACTAATTACTGGTTGTGAAGGGATAAATAAACTAGAGCTAGCGAACAAAATAAGGGTTAAGCATAAAAGTACACATAGTTATATTGTGTGGGGGCCCCATAACTGGAATTTGCTTAGGGCCCCCAAATCACTAAGTCCGCCCCTGCGGACACTGATACTAAGAACTCAACAAAAGCATCAAGCTGTAATGGTTGAGTTGTACTGAATGCCTTAAGGGCCCTCCTTGGCCTCACTTTGGCCCCAATAGTCTAGTCCATAATCCAGCCCCGGCCACATTCAAACCCACTGTAATATAGCTAACATACACCACAATAATCCACATTAATCTAACATTATTCTGGGTCTACAGATTAAACACATTATGTGTCATTGCAGCAAGTTACTTGACATTCTAGTTAGGATAATGATCTCCTCATGTCTGTCCTAACCTTGACTTTTTTCCATAAAGAATTACCTAACAGTCTAGTTCAGAATTATCATCTATAAAATTAACATATGGTAGTGCTCACACAAGGATGAATATTACTACCTTGTCTGTGTATGAGAAAAATGAGTTTATTGAGCAATTCCTGTTTTAAGTTGTTCATGAGTTCCAGACAAGTAATTTAAGAGTGAGCACAGGTTGACACGCAAACCATTGATCTACCGTAGGTTACTCAGTTTGGGACTCTCCAGGATTGGTTTCAACCCCAGTGATGTAAGCAACAGAGTTCGTGATACATGTTCGTGTTTCAAATCGCACTCCCCTGTCTGGTGCCTTCGGATTCTTCCCATAATGAAGTGACAAAATCAATCCTGCTTCACCCACTCGTCTCAGAATCAAGCTTCCCATCAGTGCAGCTGTATGGGTAGTATGGGATTCCCCCTTGAATCATATTCCTTTGGAAGCAGAGGGTTCATTTCTTAGTCTCTGACACTTTGACCCCCGGCTACCATATGATTTTATGCCAGAAGATTGGTTACAGCTTGTCTTATTGTTTGCCTTCAGCATATGTTTTGCTGTTTTGCAACAGGTTACCAATAAGTCAAGGCAGTTAACCTCTTAAAGGAACAAGTTCAACCGACACAAGTTATGGCTCAGTGGCGGAGCTAGAGGGGTGTCCAGTGCGTCACACATTTGTTTTCTTACGGAGTGAAAAACATTGCAGAGTAGAGAGGACACAGACAACGAGCTGACGGACACAACAGAGCAGGTCACTTTTGATAATAGGAAACAACGTCTCAGCATTCAATTTATCTTATTAAGAATTTCAAATGATAAATAGTTTTGGTGCTTTTTAGTGGCGTGATGGATCATGCGCGCTCCCGCTTTGGCTAAGTTCAAGCGAAGCAGGAGTGCATTCTTATTAGCATGAAGTAAATGTTGAATGAACATCCTCTTCTGACAGTCTGAATAAAAAAAAAGACTGCTCCTTGTCATTTAAATAGTTGAATCTTTGATACAATTTATTTTCTGCACTGTTTGTTTGTTTGTTTATTTCTGATTTGCATATCTGCCATGTGCCTTATGCCACTTTATCCATTTTTTTATATTATTATTTGTATTTTTTTATTTAAGTTTTATTTTTTTTTCATGTCCTTATTTGTTATTTGTAATAGTTGCATTTTTGTGTATGTTTTGTGTGTATATATATGTATATATACTATATACAATGAGTGTTTATATAATATATATTGATTTGTACATCTGTATGTTTGCGTTCATGTTAGTGTTTAGTGATCTGTAAAGACAGGGAGTAAGAGAGTAACAATTTCAATTCTCTGTTATGTATGTACTACATGTGGCAATTGAATAAAGCTGACTGTTTGACTTTTGACTTTGATCCATGTTGAATAATACACTAAAACTTACTGAATGCAGAAATGTATCCAGTGTCCCTTGGAAAAATAGCAGAAAATAGTGTCCACAAACTAGAAAAAATGTACACTAGATATAATTTAGCAAAAATTACATTTATATATTTACTCATAATTGCTCTTTTTTATTATAATTAATAAAAATGTATAAATATAAAGTTATTATAAAAAAATGGTTTATACAAACCAACTGTTACTTTTAACCTTAACAATCGGGTTCCTATATAGTTTAATTTAGAATTTTTTTTTGAAAAATAAAGTGTACATTACCAGTCAATACTTTTTGAACAGTTTAATGTTTTTTTTTTTTAAGAATTCTCTTCTGCTCACCAAGCCTGCATTATTTTTTATCCAAAATACAACAAAAGCAGTAATTGTCACGGTGCTGCACGGGGATCCAGGAGACGGGGATTATAACAAACAGGGTATTTAATGCAGAACAGGCGGAGGAGACACAGGAACACAGGTAAGGACATCTATACAAGCTTTACACATTTGACATTAACAATAACCGACAGGAAACATGGGGCAGAGCAGACTATAAATAGGGAGACTTAACAAGACACACCTGGAACTAAATCAAGACACAGACGGGGACTAATAAACTAATGATGACAGGAAACAGGAAGGACCAAATATGGGCACATAACACAAGGGTAAGGAAACACAAGGCAGAGGGAGACAAAGTCTGACACTAATAGTGTGAAATATTTTTACTATTTAAAATAACTGCTTTCTATTTGACTATATTTTAAAATGTAAATTATTCCTGTGATAAAAGCTAAATTTTCAGCATCATTACTCCAGTCTTCTGTGACACATGATCTTTCAGAAATCATTCTAATATATTTGCTGCTCAAGAAACATTTTATTATTATTGTTATTATCATAAATATTTAAAACAGTTGAGTAAAATTTGTTCAGGATTCTTGTCAAAGATCAGCATTTATCTGAAATAAAAAGCTTTTGTAACATTATACACTATACCATTCAAAAGCTTGGACTTTTTTATTTAAATTTTTTGGGGGAGAAATACATTATAGAAATGAATACTTTTATTTAGCTCTCAACGCTTATATGGACTTGATTAATCATGATTAATCGCAAATATAAAATACAGTATAATTTTTGAAATGGAAATGAATGACAAACATAGTAAGAAAACAGAACCTTTCACACTTCGGCAGATTGGACATCCTTATTATTATTTTATCATTATTCATTTGTTTTTATTCAGAAAGCCTTTATTCTGGCAATAAAACTACCAAGCCACATCACTTCAATCCCAGTATACATTTACCCAACTATTATCAGAAGTATTTCTAAATAATACAACAAAATATTTTCTTGACCTTATGTGAAGTATTATGACAAAATATTATGAAGAAGTTTGGACCTGCTGCAGCTGCATTAGAGCTAAAATGCTTCTTCAAAGAAAAATTGAGATTAATAGTCTTTACTCAATCACTTAAAACCAACATTGAGTGTTTGTAATAACTTCCTTTTGTGAACATGTGGATTTGGTCGTTCATGTGGTTAAAATATGCTATAAGCCTTTTATATCACTGCAAAAAGCATTTCAGATACAAATCAAAAACAGATTCTTCACACAATAATAGATAACTCACGCGCTGCAAGAAGGAAGAAGTTGGGGTCAAACCTTATCCAGTTCTAGACTGGGTGAATCCCAATTCTCTGTCTTACCCCTTCCCCTTATTTTGCGCGTTCATGAGAGTAAGGGCTGTCCCAATTCTCGTTTTGATCGAGGGGTAGGGCTAAGGGGAAGGGTAGATAGATACCCCTTAAAACCAAGAATTTTCCCGAGCTTTGAAACCAAGGGGTCAGAACACACTGGGCCAATATCCAAGAGTTTTTCGGCTTAATAATTTATTTAAATTTCACAGTTTTTTTGTGCTCTAAAGTCCTGTATATATTTTGCAAATGTTCTTAATTGAAAGTTTTAAAAATCGCTATTTTTTCACGTAACGTATTTTGGTTTGCAAACAGTCCCGCATTTCTCCGTAGAGAAAAACAACTTAAACCCACGCAATACAAACACACACACTTGCAGATCAAATTTGTGATCAACACTTGTCGCCTCTGGTGATAGCAGCCAGCTACGACGACATGGGGTATGTTTTCACCCCTTCGCTTGCTGTTTCGAGGGACAAGGGCTAGGGGTAAGACGAAGGGGAAGGGGTAAGACAGAGAAATGGGTGATCTTTTTGCACTGGTGCGCCAATTTTTTTCTTAGGTGCAAGCACAAAAGTAAGGGCAACCAATTTTCATATGGCTTGACTAGTAAACGATTAACTAACAATCTGCAACATAAAGTTCTTTATTTGAGAGTTCTACAAGAAAGGTAACTTACTGAAAAAGTTTGGTGCTTAAAGTGCTTCACTGACAGATTTAAACAAAACATCTCAAAAAGAACATCTGAACATACTGTCAATCATGGAATCCTCCATTGCGTCACATGCCCCTGATGACCAACTCCTGGTTTGTCCTTCTTGAGTGGCCTACTAAACCAGCTGGCCAATTCTCTAGCATCAACATCTTCCAGACTTGCTTCTACACTGTTCTTAATTTCCATTGTGTCTGAATGAATGGTTGCTCTAGTGCAGTGCTTCTCAAACTTCTTTGGTCCCCCCCCCCCTTAAACATTAAAAAAAATCCGGCACCCCCCCTCACTCAGACACCAAATAATTTCAGTAAACATTATAAAAAAAAAAGAAAGTATTTACTGAAAAAAATCTGTTCTGTTCTGTCTAATTGTGTCCTCTGTTCTCACTGTATTTTAATGCAGCCAAATTCTCAATAAAATTGTTTTTACTTTATATATTTTACTGTTTCTTTTATCAGTCAACGATAAATATGAAATAGTACTGAACCACAGCCCTAGAACTGCACACAATCCTAATTTATAATTTTATTGAGCCGTTTCAATAAATAATACACAAGACAAGATAACAGACAAATTTTCCTGTGCTGTGATTTTGGCTATATTTGTTAAATTTAGAGAAGCAATAATATCTCTTTTAACTGAACGTGCTCCTCTCAGGCTCACTGAACAGAGCAGATGGGGGGGGGGTCTCCTGCCCTTCATATCTGATTGGTTTAGACCACGATTTGGGCCTATGGGTCTTTTGTAACACAGGGAGACTTTCAGTGTCGCAAGACTTTTTTCTTTTTCCTCGAACGGCTCTGGTGCACCTCATTTGTTTTAGTCGCACCATAGAAATTAGGTCGCATGCGACCAAATTGGTTGCATCTAGAGCCCTGTTAATATGATTCTTTGCGTTAAAAAAATCTTAATGAAGATTTTTAGATTTAAACAGCGTTAACGCTTTAATGGACCCCTACTTTTATTCAACGAGAAGGCTTATTGCTTTAAATTAAAATTTTCACTAATGATTTTCTATTTTTTGAGCAGCAAATCATGATTTCTAAAGAAACTCGGAGTAATTGGTAAAATATCAGCTTTGATCACAGGAATAAATTCATTTGAAAATCTATTCAAATAGAAAGCGGTTAATTTAAATAGTAAATCTATTTCACAATATTACTGCTTTTGCTGTATTTTGGATCAAATAAATATATATATATATATTATATTAAGCCAGATGAGCTTTATTTGGCCACCAATTATACAGAGTATAATCAGCAGTGAAATGTGTTTCTGCATACCCGTCCAAGTGCACACACACTTGGAGCTTGGGCAGCGACACTCCGCCGGGGACTGGGGTTGTGGCATTCCTGCGGAGCCGATGAACCCACAACCTCGGGTTACAAGTCCGACGCTTACTAGAGCAACTGCCCCAAAACCGGCTTGGTGAGCAGAACAGTTATTCTTTAAAAACACATTACAAATCTTACTGTTAAAAACGTTGGACTTTTCTTTCGCTGGCTTGTAAATTATTCCTCAAATTCTCACTCCAGGCTGCTCCAACCACCGGTTAACGAGGTAAGAAGTAAGAGAAATATGTTCAGACTAACATTTGAAGTTACGAGGAATGTATAGTGGGGTAGGAAGTAATGCAAATGAAGTACATTGGCATGTCACTATATTCTAATTGGTTGAAGTGAATGAGGCCTATATTTTTAAGGACTTAAAATCATAAATGTGAAGCTTATGATAGTACTTACATTCGTTTTTCTTATAAATCCTCCTCACAGAAAAACTTACATATGGACCCTATTCACTTCCATTTTAAGTGCATCACTGTAACCCAGACTTGTGCTTTTTTTAAAGAAAAGAACAGACCAGATTAAAAACTTATTTGTGCCAATCAACATATGCCACACATGTTGTCGACTGAGCTTAATTTGCACTAAACATTTTCTGCTTTCTTGTTGTTATATCTTTACAGATATTACTCTCTTACAAATACACTAATAACATTTTAACTGCTAAAACAATCTAAGGATGATATTTACGTGATGGCTAAAGCAGAATGAAATTTTCATGATAGGAAATATGTCAAAACAAGCTTTTGAAAAGCACACCGGAACCACCTCGGGGTATGTGATTATCTGAGGGTTTGTGTGTGTCATTAAAGGTCCTGTCATAGAGGAATATAAATGGAGAGCAGTGACAGCTATCACACCGCAGGCACGTAAAGTGCGACCTAAGTCCACATAAACACGCTCAAAGTGTAGGATACCTTTTACAAACCTGCTGAAAAACATCACTTGCCTTGTAATTAAGTGCCGGACAAAACATTTTCTCTTTCTTTCTTTCTTTCTTTCTTTCTTTCTTTCTTTCTTTCTTTCTTTCTTTTCTTTCTTTCTTTCTTTCTTTCTTTTCCTTTCTTTCTTTCTTTTTTCTTTCTTTCTTTCTTTCTTTCTTTCAGGCCTTGCGCTTTCCACACTCTATTTTGTGACGAGACAGGCTGTCTGTCAGCATATGCCTGTTTTGACTGAGCTAAACCTGTATTACTGCCGGGAACTCAAATGCCTGTCAACAAAGCTCTATGAACAAATGCACGGAATAGGCTGGGTGTGATGTTTTTGTGCACGTCAAAATGGTAACATAATGATGTACAAATTATTGCTTTTGTACAAGTAAAAGTAGTAGATCATCTTCACAATCCCTGGTGACATTAAAGTTTCAAAGCCGGAGACCAAAATTTCCAAACTTAAAATATCCTTTGTTTTTGTTCAGTCAATAAGACCACTACACAATGGATGAAGATCACTAAATCATTCATATTTCCACTGAAATTCAACGGTGTGATCAGTAATGTGTTGTTTATGTTGCATGCCATTCCGAAAATGCACCATTGGCAGTCAGCCATGATTAAATTTATTCCACAAACAAAATTCTCCAATAACAGTGGTATTATAATGATAAAGTTCTTAGTATTGTGATCCAGCGCTTTTACTGTTCACTCTAAAAAATAAAGGTTCTTTATGGGAATCTGTGGTTCAATTACGAACCTTGAACATCCATAAATCTTTTCTGATGCACAAAAGGTTCCTCAGATTATTAAAATGTTCTAATGTTCTTCATACTAAGAAAGTAATGGTCCTGTGATTAAGCTCTTTTGAGAACCAATAATGGTTCTTAATTAATAACAGGATTAAGAACCACTGTTGTACGGCATAACTGAAAAAAAACACTTTAAAAGTGTTAGCTAAAATGGTTAAAATTGGTTTGGTTAATTAAAATAAAGCCGAAGTAAAATAAATATGATAAAAAAAAACTTTAACTTTACCTTGTCAATTAACTGAAATAACATAAGTTTCAGTTGAAATGTTAAATTACTACAAATAAAATAAAAATAAATGAAAGCTAAAAAAAATAGCACAGATAAAACAAAGCACATAATAAAATTACTAAAATGTAAACTGAAATATAAAAATACATGTTATATATGGTAATAAATAATATAAGACACTACAGAGCCATTCATGGGGTGGTGCAGCTAGGCCCTATGCCAGTATGGGACAGCCCTGAGACATAATACTACAATATCATAGTTGGCTGCAGATTTTAAGACAACATTTAATACATTATAATATATGAATGATGTGAAATCCTAATCGTTTGAATGAAAAATGATCAGAAAATGTAAACAACATTTAATCAAAATATTTAAAAACGTACTTTGGAAAACTTGTTTGCTTAAATTAAATTTGATCATTATTTAGCACAATGTTTATTCAAAATTTCGTCAAATAAAATAAATATACATTAAAATTAAATATATTTAACAAATAAATTCTGGAAACATTTGCTCAAAGTTCACTCAGAAATATTAGAAAATTCTATGCATTACTCATTGCTAATGATCTCTGTACACAGTGGAACTGACACAAGTTGGCAAAGCAGGCATGGTTTTGGCTGATGCTGATAATCTCAAAATCTGCTGCCTCTGGGTGACACACTTAATGTTAGAATACACACTACTGATATGACTGACATGACATCTACTGTAAATCATTTTATTATGTCTTACTCCCCCCCCCCATTTTATATTACTAATTTGTTATGTAAGAAAGTTTTTAATAAGTAATGAGTAAAAAAAATTCAATAAAACATTCTTAAAATCAAAGCACAACACAAACTGTAGTGAACTGTGTGAGATTCTAACTCCGCCCACTTTGGGTTGACCAATCCAGTGTGAAATAATTTCCTGCCTGAAGAGCTGCCTTGTTGTGTAATCAGGAGAGTGAGAGAGCGCAGAGAGAGAGAGAAGAGAGAGAGAGAGAGAGGAGAGAGAGAGAGAGAGAGAGAGAGAGAGAGAGAGAGAGAGAGAGACGTGTTTGATTTCACTTTCACTTTTCAGAGCTGACTCACCCGGGCGTGAAACACACGGACAAACACAAAAATATACACAGAATTACAAAAAAACCCTATCAAAACACACCCAGCATGGCTTTCATATACCCTGAAGCACGGCGGGATGCCAGTAAGGTCAGTGGTATTTTCACTTGGGGTTTAGCACATCTAGTCCTTTCATTCATTCGCTCTTCCTCTTTCTTTAAGACACATGAAATGCAAAAACAGAAAGCGCGGACACAAAAGATTGACTGGAACACACGAGCGAGCTTTTGCCATGAGAGTGGAAGAGTTTGATGTCTGTGAAGATATCTAGTGGTTATGTGTCAGAAGTTGCATATGGTAGCTGATGATGCATTATGGGTAGCTTGCAGCGCGGGTTTGCCTCAAGGCCTGGTTTAACACATACGCAACTACCTGGAAACCGAATGTGTCTTGTTTCTATTTTCTCCCAGTACAGACATGCCTGCTGCTCCTAACTTTGGTGTTTTGTTTCAAAGGTGGATGATTATCATGGAGTAAAGATCTCAGATCCATACCACTGGCTGGAGGACCCTGACAGTGAGGAGACTAAGGTGACCCACACACGTGACCCCCTTTATATCACGATGGACCTTTTTTATTTTTTTAATGGGCTTTTCATCATTACAGGGATAGGATAGCAGAGGAGTGACAGGACATGATTAGAAAAAGAGGGAGGGCTGGTATGGGGAAATAACCAGAGAGGATTTAAACTTGGGTCACCCTCAAAATATTGGAAAATGTGCAATTCTCACCAGGCAACCTCTCAATGACTTCTGTTAGGCTTTGACTAAAATTACTACTCCCTAAAAACAGATAACTTTTGGCAACTTTTTTTTCATATGAAAAAGGATGATGACTGATATTTTACATACATGAAATAAGACTTGTTTACATTTATGCATTTAGCAAACGCTTTTATCCAAAGAGACTAGGATTGTAATTTTTGTTGTCTTGTGACTCAAGCCCTCAAGGACTCAAGACCTATTAGGATTGTAATTGCTTCTCATGGGGACGTCTGTTAAAATAAACTGATGTGCACAGTTACATGATTGTCAGCTGTAAACAATGTATTTTATTGCTTGGGAAATTAATACATTCATATTTAATTTAATAATAGAAAAATGTATCATATTTATTATTTGATTATTTAAATATCCTATTTAAAGAGGGAAAACTGACATGCTACAGACTAAATGGCTTCAAAATGACGGATGTCATTTTACAAATGTGGAAATTTGCAGAAATAGTTAACGCAAACTCTTAAAATTTGACATGAAGGAAATTTACCTATTAGTAAAAATAATTACTTGTGGAAGCCCTAATTTATATAAATGTATATTATTTTTTAATTACTGCATACCATAATAATGGCCGATTTCAAAAGCTTACATGATTTTGTTGTGTATTTTTTTCCTTCTTAACATCTCTCGCTCACTGTAGTAGAGAGGTGATGTAACAATATTCTTGTTAACGATTTCCAGCATTTCATTAATAAAAATGTCCATATTAAAAACGTGTGCACATTATCACAAAGCGCAACAGTTACCATATGGTGCTTTGCAGTGTTTTACAAAAAAATCCCTTCTTGTAAATGCCACAGAGATGTGGATTCAGGTAATAATTATATTAAAACACACGACATTACCTTGTATATGTCAAAAAAAAAAACACGTGTTGAGGGAGAAAACACCAACGTTCTGTAGTCAGGTGGCAATGAAATCACCAACTAGCCCCTGTAAATGTTAAATTTATCTTGCGTCTCCATGAGAAACAATTACCGTTCGAATAGTGCTTTAGTGGCTTTATGCTTGATCACTGCTGCACTGTTGGCATTTGGTCAACAAAACTTAATTTAAAGATGGCCAAAATTGTTACTCTGTCTCTTTAAAGGTGCACACTATTTTTCCTCCAGTATTAGTTTAAGAAAAATGTTTTAATTCTGCATAAAGCAAGTTTCCCCCTCATGGGCGCTGCCATGTTGACATCCCATGACTAGCTCATGCAATTGACTACTAATGTCACAATCAGTCACTCCCTTTCCAGCATAAGCCACCAACAATCCACCAAAAATATAATTAAAACTGAATCCAAGAATGTCCATTGTGTACATATTATAATAGAGAGAAAAACCGTTTGTAAAAACTAACTTCATGTCGGCCAACAGTTGGTGTGTAGAGTCCAGCCTTTAGTATTGATTAGGACAAATAAGACACAGCTAAACGTAAGCAAAAATGTATTTCCATATTCCCACAGTGCCAATGTATAGTATACTTAATTATTCAATGCTGTTAATAAGATGAGATTCAATTCCCAATCAGATTTTTCTCTGTTTACAACCACACACAAATTCTATGCTACAAATGCAAATCACATACAAATTGTCTGCAATTGCAGACCTACATTAATGTTAAGGATTTATTTCTTTTCTAAGCCATGGTTGCAATAGAAATGCTGTTAGGACTGAACCAATTAGTTTAACAACCATTTCATACTAGAACTAAATGCAACATTACAATAAATTACAACAGGGTTTTTCCAAACTGGAGTTTGCAAACCCTTATGGTTCATCAGTTGATGAAAAGCTAATAATTAATGAAATCATACAAATGTAAAATTAATATAAATAAATAATTGTAAAATAATAAAACAATTCAAAACACCTGCTAAAACAATATTTTATAGAAAACTGATATATATGTTTTGGTCATGGGACTATTAACTGACCTCAGAGAACCACGAACATGCAAATGTTTTGTGAAATTATTAAAATATGAATATCTCAAGGGTTTAAGGTAAAGGTTTAAGTAAATAAAGGGGTTTGGCTGACAATGAAAGTCCTTGCAAAATCCTTTTTTAATCGTAGTACTGATGTCACACTGACATAATTTAACAGGATGACTGACAAAACAGTTACAAGCTTTCGTGAGCTAAAACGACTTTCTATTTCTTATCAGACAAGGTAAACAATACATACCACCATTTACGCTGTATTTTTAGGCTTACCCTGTTTGGTTTCCTGGTCTCCACCCATGGCCCACATAACCAGAACAAAGAAATGTGTAGAAAAATGTACATATAAACAAGTTCTCTGTGTGCATGACAACGACCATTTTAACAGTGTCCCTCACCCGTCCTGCAGATGTTTGTTGAAGAGCAGAATAAAGTTGACCATGCCATTCCTGGAAAAGTGTGTGGTCAAAGAGCGGTTTCACCAGCGCCTCACAGAACTCTACAACTACCCCAAATACAGCTGTCCTTACAAGAGAGGAAAGAGGTAGCGATCAGACCAACAGACAACACCAAACACAGCCACGGCCCACCGCACAGAACACCAACTTCTCACACTGACAAGCATTTTTCACATTCAAAAGAGTTTACATTAAAATAAAAATAGCACACATAAAATGTCACCTTGTGTCATGCATATACCATCATATACTTAAATAATTGAAATTAAATGTATTTAATCAACATTCTATTTTAGATATTTCTATTTCCATAACGAGGGTCTGCAGAACCAGGATGTGCTCTATGTGCAGGACTCTTTAAAGAGTCCCGCGTCTGTGTTCTTTGACCCAAACACTCTCTCAGAGGACGGAACTGTGGCTCTCAAAAGTGAGTTTGATTGATTGATTGATTCATAATACATTTACACACACCTGTCTAATTTACAGTTATCACATTTTTCCTCAAATACAAATAATACAAATATTTTAAACTATCACTTACTGTACAGCTGTCATACTTTTTCATTTTCACACTCTCCCAGCCTCTTTTATCCTTTCTTTACATGTCCTGACAGGTTTCATTCCTGTTTAAAAAGAGACAAGATATCCAGAGTCAGACCACAAACAAATATAAACATACATTTGGGGAATAATGATAATAAATGAGTGCATAACAACAACACAATTATAACTACTTAAAATTAAAGAATGTTAGAACATTATCGAAAGAAACCAGTTAGAATGAAAGACTTTTAAAACGGTATATACTGTACTAATGGATTCTATACATGCAAATTAAATACATGAATAAATCACAGACTGACTGTATATCTCTTGATTTATGCATTTTTCTCCATTCTATTTAAGTGTCTAATTTTACAGTAGATATCTGGATATGAAGGCTTTTCTCTCCAAATAGTTTACAAAATAATACAAATATTTTTAAACCAGATCATTTCCATAAATGGTAAACCAGACTACTTTCCCTTCTCAGTCTCTTCCTGGAGTGGCTGCTTTAATAGTTTACTGATGTCTTTGTTGAACAGGTTTGGAGGCAAGCTTCAGCCCCGAGGGACCGTGCGTCCTTCAGTAAAATATACAGCTGGAATTTTTAAGTTATGCAAATCCGCACTGCCTAAAGGCAATTTCATAAATGACTCATGTTAATGAAATCAATTTAATTCAACTGCCTGTTCATACAGGTGACAATGTTTTTTTCTTTAATCATTACCTGTAAATCTAATGTTGATAAACTTCTGATAGCAGAGGAATACCCGCAGCTTTTTATTACTGTAAACCCGACAGCACTTAGTAACAGCACACCAAGAATCCTCATTCCTTTCCTCATTATTTTGTCTTTCATCCCTTTGAGCTCTTTCTATCTGTCTTTCTTACTTTTTTGCACACCCTCTATCAAACAGCTCTGTTTTGAACACATAAATATTCTTTGTTGATATTTGCCATTTAGAGTCCATTATAGCTTCAATCGCACTTCAATCAGAAGTTGACAATTCTGTGCTTAAATTACCAAATTTGGATTTCATCCTAGCTTGTTGAACATTTTCATGTCTGTTTTCTACTTGTTGATGTACAGTGGGTCGCCTGTCAGAAGAATGTGAGTATTTTGCATATGGCCTGAGCAGTGCGGGCTCTGATTGGGTGACTGTGCACTTCCTGAAGGCTGATGACCTCACCAAACTGCCAGATGTTCTGGAGAGGGTGAAGTTCAGTTGCTTGGCTTGGACCCATGATGCCAAAGGCATCTTCTACAACAGCTATCCTCGACAGGATGGTAAAGCTGATGGTAAGTGCACATCAATGGAACAATTACACTACTTTCCTTCTTCTCTGACATCACTTAAGCTATTTAGCTATACAGCCATTGTTTTAAGAAATGTGGAAAACACATTATTATATGGACCATTCTCACTATTAACTAGTTGTTTATTAGCAGCATGCCTATTATTAACACATTGGCTGTTTATTAGTACATATAAACTGTGTTGGGGAAAGTTACTTTTAAAAGTAATGCATTACAATATTGTGTTACTCTCTAAAAAGTAGCTAATTTCGTTGCTTGGTTATTTTTGAATTACTTTTTAAATACGGGCAGGGCTTGCTTGCTTGTTTTAATATAAAAACGTTCTTCTTTCTTCTTCTTTCAAATAATGCGTTACTTTACTAGTTACCTGATACCAACTAAACCAAGTTATTTTATTACGTACGTGCGAATGCTTTACCCCCAACACTGCTTATAAAGCACATATTCTGCATGACCATATTCTACATCCCTAATCCTACACAATACCTAAACTTAACAACTACCTTACTAACTATTACTACGCAGCATATTAGGAGTTTATTGAGGAAAAAGTCATAATTAATGGTTTGTTAATGGCAAGAATTGGACCCTAAAATGAAGTGTGACCAAAATGTATATTCGGTCTGCTTCCAATGTGATTTACTTGTCTTATGTCCGTTCTAGGCACTGAGACCACAACAAACCTAAACCAGAAGCTTTACTACCATGTTATTGGCACAAGCCAATCAGAAGACATCCTGGTGGCAGAATTTCCTGACAACCCAAAATGGCACAGTAAACTTACTGTAAGAGAACACCAAATTCATACAAAACTCCCTTTTTGGGAAGATAAAATTATGCAACTTGCTTATTCTTATGATTCACATAATGTGACAAAATATGTATAAATAATTTGACAAAATTACCTAGCCTAAAATTAATTGTTCTCCTTTTTTGTGTGTGTGTTCTCTTTTTCTTACACAATCCTTCCACCGTTTCTCCTTTTCTCCTCGTCTGTCCAGGTCTCTGATGATGGCAGGTATGCAGTGCTGTCCATCACTGAAGGTTGTGAGCCAGTCAACCGTCTGTGGTACTGCGACCTGCAGCAGCTGCCCAATGGCATCACAGGTCAGTCTGCATGTGGAAATGCTTGGGATGAGGGATGCCTAGTAGCAAACTAAAATGAAATGATAAAAAAAAAAAAAAACGTAATTTAAAAACATTGCAGGATCCACTATATTATATATATATATATATATATATATATATTATATATTTGTTTGTAGATGAGGTCTGTAAGATGTTTTTGCAAGAAGTCTCTTTCCTGCTCAGCAAGGCTGCACAGTAATATTACAAAAAAAGAGTAATAATGGGAAATATTATTACAATTCAAAAAACGTTTTTAAAGAAATATATATATATTAAGGCGAGACACAGCAGGTGAATACGGTAAAAAAACAACAACTAATAGTTATCGCCTTACTTACCCAACTGATTGATTACATTGATAATTGCAAACATTTTTTTGTATTACAAGTTTTCTAAAATGTTAGGTATAGATATGCAAATGAGTCATTATTTAATGAAATATGTGCTAATTTGCATAACTTTCTAGTACAAAAATCTAAACACTGGGTGATATCAGTTTCAAAATTCTTGTTTAATTGTTTTTGACATATTAGTGTCAAAAGTTTTTAAAGAGGGAATGTTGGGTGTCTCATTTTTGTCACGCCATAATTCAGAACGGACCAGAAAACACTATATTTTCACAATTTTGGGGGGATTAAAATGTTGTATATAATCAAGCAAATTATATATGAACAAATCCCTCTGTAAAAACCTTCAGGATATAGACAGGAATAAAAATGTAAAGTTTGGTGTGTGTAAGTGCCACTGAAGTGGAGATTTATGGCTCAGTGTAGGAGAAAAAAAACCTCATTTTGAGAAAATGCCAATTACAAATATGTATTGTAATTTAAATCTATTGACACAGATCGATATATTGCTAGAATAGAAACACTTAACAGTGTCTTTTGGATGTTTTCTTTCCACCTTATGAAAAACCAAAAAGCCCCAAATCTCAAACTTAACAGGTGCATGAAAAAACAGTGTTTTTGCCTGCGGTGTCTCCCCTTAAAATGTCATTTATTCTTGTGAAGCAAAGTTGTATTTTCAGCATCATTACTCCAATCTTCTGTCACATGATGCTTCAGAAATAATTATAATATACTGATTCAGTGCTTAAGAAACATTTCTTATTATTATCAATCACAGTTATGCTGCCTAATATTGTTGCTTAAGCCATTACATATTTTCAGGATTTTTGATGAATAGAAGTCAGTTTATTTGAAATAGAAATGTTTTGTAATAATGTAAAAGTCTTTACTGTCGCTTTCAATCAATTTGATGCATACTTGCTGAAAAAAGCATTAATTGAATAGTAATGTTATTCAAGGTTTACTGCCATGGGTGAAGCTGGTTGACACATTTGAAGCGCAGTACACATACATCACCAACGAGGGCACCGTCTTCACGTTACGCACCAACCTGGATTCTCCTCGTTACCGCCTCATCACCATAGACCTGCAGAAACCAGAGCAGATACACTGGAAAACCCTCATCCCCCAACACGAGAAGGACGTTCTTGGTAAAGGAACATTATTCTCTTGTCAACAAAAGAGATGTTTCTCTGTGGTTTTCCAACAAAATAAAACTCTATGGGTTTAATGTCTGAAAGCAAAGAAAACAAAAACAACCACCACCATAAATATTAGTATTGTAATTTTACTGTTGTTATAAATAATAATCATAATAATAACAATAAATAATAATTACAATTGTTATTATGATGAAACACTGATTTGTTTAATTGTATAATTTGATTAAATAATACTACTACTAAATAATATAAACAATTGAAAACACGTGTGTTTCCCCTAACTGTACTGCCTGTTTTTCTTTTTTTATGAAATAACAGCACATACTTTATGGCTGGTTATAAAATATTTATGGCTTGTCAATCTTCTCATGTCACCAGCCATTGGCAAGTGTGGCAAAATGTTAGCTTGAGACACTGGACACACACCTTAAAATCTTCATTAAAAAACAACAACAAGCTAAGCTTAAAATATTTTCACTGTTATTACTCCAAAACAATACAGTTCACAATCCATCAAGCAGAAATTACAATTAAAAAAGTATATGATTAAAACACTTAAAACTACCTTCTAAATATAGCTGAAACCAACAAACATAATCACTGCCAGGAAAAACACACATTTGTGTAATTGGACCTTTATCTCATCGTTACAGAGACAACTAGCCCTGGCTTCCCCTACATTTTTCCATGTAGAATGTTTCAGTTTAAACATTTTGGAAACAGAGTTAGCTCATATTTTCTTGGTATTCACAGTAGTCAACATCTGTGGGTGAAACTGTCACATGCCTCTACACACACACACACACACACACACACACACACACACACGCACACAGGCACGCACACACACTTCCTCTTCACCCACACTATCATTAACTCATTTCCAATAAAAACTGAGAACTGCAGCCTGACTGTGTTTATTTCTTGCTTGCAGGCTTCGTGGAGTGTGTGAACCAGCGCTATCTGCTGGTGAATTATGTGCATGACGTAAAGGACATTTTACAGCTGTATGAGCTGCAGTCAGGGAAACTGATCAGACACCTGCCGCTAGATGTGGGCACTGTAGTCGGCCTCAGCTGCAAGAAGAAGCACCCTGACTTCTTCTACAAGTTCACTTCATTTACTACGCCAGGTAAACACACTTAAATCATCAAATCATGCCAAAATACACTACATGACACCCCAGCATGTGCATTTACTTTGGCAGTAAAAAGGAGATCACATAGATTTCCAGAGCAGGAAAAGCATGTTTCTATTCTTCTTATCTAATCGTTCAGGCATAATCTACCACACTGTGTCATCCTCAACCAGACTCCCACTGGATGGCAGTACAGGCCATCGAGCCCATCTTAAGCAGGTGAAGTTAGGCAGTCAACCAGCGTCAGGTGACTGTACCAGACAACTCGGTCAGGCTGCATAAGCCACGAAAGAAATCACAACATATATCAAAGGCTGCAGACAAATACTATTACTAACATGACAAATATAGGAAAAAATAATACAAATGCTTTCAAATGCTGTTCCAAATAAGCTCTTTACTTTAATCATAATTCAGTGTTCAAAGACAAACAAAAAATCATTTATATGCTGAATGATGTGCACAAACAAACAAACAAAAAAGTGAACAACATTTTGTTTAGTTACTATCAGTGTTAAACAGTTTTACCTTGTTTAATATTTTTTTGTGAAAATGTTCTATTCATCAAAGAATCCTGAAAAAAATTCCACAAAATTTTTCCACAAAAATATTACGCTGTTTTCAGCATGGATGATAATAAGAAACGTATTAATACTCTTAAGCAAATCAGCATATTAGAATGATTTCTTAAGGGTCATATCATGTGACACTGAAGACTGGAGTAATGACTTCTGAAAATTAAATTACATTTTAAAGATATATTCAAATAGAAAGCTGTTATTTTAAAATATATGCAGTCATGGTGATCATAAGACACTTCTTAGAAATAATTTTTTTAAATTACTTCAAACTTTTGACTGTAAAAATACACCTTAAAGTATTTTGCATAACAGGTATTTTACCCCAGTAAAGATGGAACAAAGATCCCAATGTTCCTGGTACATGCACGTGGCATAGAAAGAGACGGCTCTCATCCAGTCTTTCTGTATGGTTATGGAGGCTTTGAGAACTCAATTCAGCCATATTACAAGTTAGTATAAAGCTCTCTGTTTGTGTTTGATTAAAGATAGCAAATGGAATAGGAAAATAGTATGTGAAAATATGAATATCCCAAGCTATTAACCAATTATTTCTCTATCTGTATGTGCAGTACTGCATACCTGCTCTTTATTAGACACCTGGGTGGGATCCTGGCTGTAGCAAACATCAGAGGAGGTGGAGAGTATGGCCAAACTTGGCACAAAGGTATCCTCACTTCATTCACGCTCAGATGTGTGTCCTTTTGAAAGATAAATCAAGGAATAGAAATTGAATTCAAAGCAGCTCTAATTAGTCGACATTTTTAACACTAGTCCAACTTGAAAATTGGTAAGGAAGGACTGGTCTGAAACTCGCAGAAGGTCGCTGACTACTTTGCATACAGTAAAAGTGAACTTAATGCCGGTGAAGTATCTGTTTGAGTCACTAGTCTGACGATCACTGGCCACTGGATTATGTGTTACCTGTTTGAAACCAAAATGTGTGAACTATTAAGACTGGTAGCTAATTTAGGTTCATGACCTAAATTATTATTTTCATGATTTAGTAATCAATCCGTCTGTTTTTAACATTAAACTATCACAAATATTTTAACAAACTGAAAATCGTGTTATGCATTAAAGAAGAAGTGAACACAGTATACTGTTAACCCGATTAATCCCATCTTTTTTCAGACATGAAAATATCCAGATGTGTCATTAGTAACCCTTTGAAATAATAAAAAAAAATTAAGTGTGTGAAAAATTATGTTCTATGGCCAGTCACAATTGTGACCCGTGCAATAATGTTTATAATGAATTAACATATAACTTCAGTCATATATTTTTTTATAAATCTCAGCTATTTTAAATTTCTGTTTCATCACATTTTATGGTTACTATCATGCATTAAAAACGCTTGTAAAATACTGATAGGGATATTGAGATAAAATACAAAAAATACAACCATCAACACATTTCAAAATTATTACTTTATTGTAACATAAATCATAAAATTGTTATATTAGTGCTACCAGTATTACAACATCAATATTGTAACGTATTTGTAACATTTGAACTTTTAATTTAGTGCAATATTTTGTTATTACAACATTTTAGTGCAGCTTTCACTAACAACTGCAATTGCATTTATAAGTATACCTAAATTCACTGTTATCTCACCGGTCACAATTGTGACCATCAATATTTTTTTACTTATTCTATGACAACACTCAACAAAACTTAATTGTGAATTCATATATTAATACTAGACACATTAAAGATAATGTGGACCAAAATGTTATGTTAACATACTTCATTACTTTTGTTTTTGGAGCTTTGATGCAGTCCTCATCTTCTCATGGTGCAAACAGGAATTAAACTGCTTTGGTCTTGGGACAGTTTGCTCTAATCATGTGAAACTGTACATTTTTAATTGAGACCCTTTCTTTTTTCCATATTTGCAGGCAATGCACTAAAACATCAGTCAGTAAGATTTTTAGAGCTTTAAAAATGAAAACCTTCTTTATGGTCACAATTATGACTGGTGGGATTAAATGGGTTTTGATCTAATAATAATAGTGTTTTCTAATTATTTTACATGCAGTCTTTATGAATGAATTATTATTATTATTAAAACTTACCATTCCACAGGACTAGGGGAAGTCGTGGCCTAATGCTAGAGAGTCGGACTCATAATCGAAAGGTTGTGAGTTCGAGTCTCGGTCCGGCAGGGATTGTCGGTGGGGGGAGAGAATGTACAGCGCTCTCTGCGCCCTCAATACCACGACTGAGGTGCCTCTTGAGCAAGCACCGAACCCCCAACTGCTCCCCGGGCTGCTTCGGGTGTGTGTGTTTAGAGCCGATCCTCCCAATACTCAGAATACGCAAGCTGCGTAGAGCCCCCGAAACACCAGGGGGTCCCTTGCTCCCAAAGATGTTTTAATTTTAGTTTCGTTTTGGAGTTTGGCCAGAGGTTATGAAAACATGGATGATCATTTATTTTAATGCGGTGCGCTGTCACCCTCTCTACGTAAAAATCAGTCAAATTATGTAACGTGAATATCGTAAAGTCTCTTGCTCGAGAAAAAAAAACAGAGTTGAAAGCGCTCGGAGCCGAGGAAGAGATGAGCGCTTTCCGCGATTCGAGACGGAAAAACACTCATGTGAATGTGACAAATGCGTTGCATCCATTCTTTCATCTCAACCACACACGCCAGCTCATGAAAAACACAAGCTGCGTGCCACTGAGCACAAGACATAACATGAATGCACGCAGCTGATAAAAACACGAAACACAACACACGTGAACAGCAGAGTGCGCGGCCGAGCGAACTCGAGACCGCACGCTCACACAACAAGACAGAACATGGAGCGCGAGTGTCCGAACCCCGACACGAAACCGAAACTCAAGATGTGAGTGCCGGGATCCGAACACTATGCTCCAGCACGAAACAAGGCATGCAGACTAGAGAGCGCACAGCTCGAGCACACTCGAAGTCGCGCACTCACATAAAAACAGGACATGATGGGAGTGTCAGGGCTCTGTCACAAAAAACATAAATGACACTGGACCGAAGTGACAGAACCCTGACACAAAGACCCAATAAACTTTTTTGTTACATCATTTTTTTCCTAAAAATAAAAAAACTAAATTGTTACAGTAGCTTAACCACATTCAAATATTACAAACCTTTTCTGGTCTAATGCAAGTACTGTACTTTCCAAAATATGAAATATTCTGCATCATGAAGTATTATTTTTATAATTGAATAGAATTTGTTTACATATAGCCAAAGGACTTATGTTACCCCTTACATGAGTAAAGTGTGAAATTATTTAGAGAAGTCATTGCTGTATCTTACATATACTTAAACTCTCAGTATATAGGAGAAATGTAATTACTAGCAAATATTACCTAATACCTCTTCCCCCTTGACTTCAGTACAAGTGGCACAGTTTACCCCGCTCCCCCTACTATGTGCTGCGTCAAACTGTATGTTTTTAAGAAAGATTTCTGATTTCAGCTGGCACTCTTGGAAACAAGCAGAACTGTTTTGATGACTTCCAGTGTGCTGCCGAATACCTCCTCCAGGAGGGATACACCACAGCCAGCCGGATCGCCATCAACGGAGCTTCCAACGGCGGCCTGCTCGTGGGTGAGTTTCTTGGTTTCTTGGTGAGTGGTCTGAGGAAGTCAGACAGACATGATCACTTCCAGCTAATGAAGAACACAACCAATAAGATTCGACTGTCTTAGCACACATACGCCGGCTTCGCACATGATTAAATTAGAGTGGAGCTGTAATGGAAACTTATGGACGTGCAGCTGTGCGGCCCTAATGATGTGTGCAATCTGTGCTGTTACTCATAGCTAGCTCATCTGTTGAGTAAACATGACATTGGCATTCACACTCAGTGATTTCTCACATACAGTAAGTCGCACACAGCAGCATTTGTGAGAGGCGAAGAAGCACTCGCTCAGTGAAAGACTTTGTCACTCTCATTAAAAGAGCACGTTTAGAAGGAGATGCAGTCGTGAGACAAGCGGCACTCGCCAGCTGCCAGTGCAGATACAGTTTCAATCTCTGTCTTATTCATAGGAGAGACAGGATTGAGTCAGTGCAGTTATTGAGAATAATTATGCAGGATTGTGTAGAATTCACGTGTGGTTGTTCGTGGGAGGCACGTGGAATTTGTTTAAACATTTTTTTTAGATTTTTTGCATTCAAGTCATTCCAAAAGATTTTACACGTTTCTAGTCTGTGTTCATTCAGATTATTTTATTTTTGCTTTAAAGTGCAACTGTGAATACTATCTATACCTGAAATGGGGGAAGAAATATATATGACATTTGAACAATCATATATTTGCTTGTACAGTATTTTTGTATATACAGTCAAACCAAAATTCAAACACTAGAATAATTGATATGTTTTACTAGTGGGTGAAGGACCTAAGTTCTTATAATTATAGTACAAATTCCGAGTATGGGTCCACCTTGTCACTCACTTTCATTAATTCATTTATGGGTTGTGCAAAATTTTACTCAGACTTTTCTGGAGGGACACATCCAGGTTTTGTTATTAAAACTCAAGGAAGGATCCCCACAGAAGAGAGGGCGAGGTTTGAAGAGATATGAACAAATGAGTCACTGTGAACAGAGGTGTTTTTGGCAAGGTAAAAAGGGTGTTGTTTTACACCACAGAGACCATAAAAGACCCTAAAGAATCAGATTTGTCCCCTTTGAAGCCAGCCACCATTAAAATCATGTTGAGGTTAAATACAGATTTAAAATCATAACAATAAATAATGATAATAATTATTATTAATTAATAATAGCTATGATACTGTTTTTTTAATCAAATATTTGCATAGCTATGACAGGAAACACTGGATATTACAATGCCTTAGAAAAAAATAAAGCATATATATAAACCGATATAGGAAAGAGTTATCGGATAAGCATGTTATAAACTTCTGAAACATTGGTGTTACATATTTTAGAGAAGTCACTGCAATTTATGAAAGACATCAATTCAATCTGTGGGAGTGTGTGTGAATAAAAAAATCAGATGTAACCCCCTTTGTAAACCTCATAAGTAACTGTAATTTAATTACACATTTTTTCTCAGTAACTGTAACTGATTACAATTACTTTTATTTTGTAATTAAATTACGTAATTCCGTTACATGTAAATAGTTACTCCCCAAGACTGTATACGCACGCACGCACGCACGCACGCACAACACACGCACCACGCACACACGCACACACACACACACACACACACACACAGAGAGGCCACTTTATTAGGTACACATTGCTAGTACTGGGCTGGACCCCCTTTTGCCTTCAGAACTGCCTTAATTCTTCGTGGCATAGATGCAACAAGGTGTTGGAAACATTCCTCAGAGATTTTGGCTCATATTGACATGATAGCTTCACGCAGTTGCTGCAGATTTGTCGGCTGCACATCCATGATGCAGATCTCCCGTTCCACCACATCCCAAAGGTGCTCTATTGGATTGAGATCTGGTGACTGTGGAGGCCATTTGAGTAAAGTGAACTCATTTTCATGTTCAAGAAACCAGTCTGAGATAATTTGAGCTTTGTGACATGGTGCATTATCCTGCTGTAAGTAGCCATCAGAAGATGGGTACACTGTAGTCATAAAGGGATGGACATGGTCAGCAACAATACTCAGGAAGGCTGTGGCTAAATTGGTACTAAGGGGCCCAAAGTGTGCCAAGAAAATATCACCCACACCATTACACCACCACCACCAGCAAGATGAATCCATGCTTTCATGTTCTTTACGCCAAATTCTATTCAAATTCTGAATAGCTGACAGGAGCGGCACCCGGTCTGGTCTTCTGCTGCTGTAGCCCATCTGCTTCAGTGTTCGACGTGTTGTGCGTTCAGAGATGGTATTCTGCATACCTTGGTTGTAACGAGTGGTTATTTGAGTTACTGTTGCCTTTCTATCATCTCTAACCAGTCTGTCCATTCTCCTCTGACCTCTGACATCAACAAGGCATTTTTGTCCACTCAACTGCCGCTCACTGGATATTTTCTTTTTTCAGACCATTCTCTGTAAACACTAGAGATGGTTGTGCGTGAAAATCCCAGTAGATCAGCAGTTTTTGAAATACTCAGACCAGCCAGTCTGGCACCAACAACCATTCCACGTTCAAAGTCACTTAAATCCCCTTTCTTCCCCATTCTGATGCTCGGTTTGAACTTCAGCAAGTCGTCTTCACCACATCTAGATGCCTAAATGTATTGAGTTGCTGCCATGTGATTGGCTGATTAGCTATTTGTGTTACCAAGCAATTGAACAGGTGTCCCTAATAAAGTGGCCGGTGAGTGTACATGCACACACAAAATATATAATTCAAGTAAATATTTAATTCAATATTTAATGAAAATGTTAATAAAATAATAAATGTTATTAATAATTATTAATAAGGTATTCACTATTTAAAAAAGTATAAATTAACCTGACCCCTTTTCTTCATTTTCACCTCATGTATCCTAAACAAAGAAAGAAATAAAGAATAAAAATAATAATATTAATAAAATTATCAAAATAATTCAAAATAAGAAGGTAAAATAAAGAAAATTATTGGATTTGTTTTGTTACACAGCATTTGTTTTGTTACACAAAAATATGTAGAAAAACAAAACAACAACAAAAACTAAACACCTTGCCATTCAGGGCATTCACGAATAGCATGGTTGTATTCAGCTCAGCTTACCACATTTGACCATATTTTTCATGCCGCAAAAATTTAATAAATTTCCCCTAGAAATTCTAGCCAAAACATTTGCAGATTCCATCTGCACCTGGCTGTGGGTTACTGGTGTGTGTAGATGTGTGGGTGTGAGGTAACAATCAGAACAAGATAAAGGTGTGTAGGCGGTGCACCGGTTTGAAAACATTGGCGGTGAATACATTACTAAGCATTTGAAAAAAGCTTCTTTATGCTGAATGTGCTAGCTAGGTTAGTATTTCTGTGTTGATCCCTATGTTTAGTCACAGTGTAGTTACGTGGCCTTTAAAAATGTGAGGTGTGTCAAATCGGGCTATTCTATCTGAGTAATCCAAAACATGTTTAAGCCCACTCATTTAAGAACAGGTGTATGAGTCAGTGCGTCTGGTAAATGCGGACTGTGTTTGGCCATTGTGTTCAATGGGAGAAGAGTGATCTGTGAGTTTGTTTTTTCAGGGGCATGTGTAAACCAACAGCCTGAGCTCTTCGGCTGTGCAGTAGCTGAGGTTGGGGTCATGGACATGCTCAAGTTCCACAAATTCACCATCGGTCACGCCTGGACTACTGACTACGGCTGTGCCGATGATCCTGAACAGTTCAAATGGCTCATCAAGTAGGGATTGCTCTTTTCTGAAAGCCCTAAACTACCGGTCAAAGTTTGCAATAAATACGATTTTTATTGTTTTTAGAAGAGGTCTTTTATGCTCACCAAGACTGCATTTATTTGATCTAATTTTCAGCAGAAATTGTATTATTGCAAATTATGAAAATGTTAAATACATTTTTTTTCAGCTATTACTTCAGTCTTCCGTGTCACATGTTCCTTCAGAAATCATTCTAATATGCTGATTTGGTACTCTAATATTATTAGAGCTCGGTGGCTATTATTATTATCATCAAGTGCTTGAAATAGGTTATGATTAGCACCAAAACTGTTTCTGCAATGAGAAATGATTTCTATTAGAAGGATCATGTGACTTTGAAGACTTAAGTAATGGCTGGTGAAAAATCAGCTTTGCCATTACAGGAATAAAATAAATTTTAAAATGGAAAACTGTTCTGTAATTGTAACAATATTTAACATATTTCTGTTTTTTTTTTTAAATGCAGCCTTCGTGAAACTTCAAAAACATAAAAAATTTGAATTATTCCAGACTGTTGACCACTAGTGTATAACTGCATAACAAACAAGTTACTGTAAATGTCATACTACAACACGTCCAAAAACAAAAATCAAAACCAAACTTTGACCTTTTCCTCCACAGGTACTCTCCTCTCCATAACCTTCCTCAGACCCCTCGAGATGGGACCCCTTACCCCGCGATGCTACTGTTGACGGCTGATCACGATGACCGTGTGGTTCCCCTGCACACTCTGAAATACGTGGCCACTCTCCAGCATGGTGTGGGCCGCAGACCCGGGCAAACCCAGCCGCTGCTGGTCAGAGTGGACACACGCAGTGGACATGGAGCCGGGAAACCCACCGCTAAAGCCATCCTAGAGGACACACACATCTTCTCCTTTATAGCTCAGACACTGAACCTCAGCTGGAGGGAATAAGAGAGAGAGAGATGCAGTAATCAGAATTAGCAATTTAAAGAAAATAGCACAAATTATATTATGATTTCTAAAGATATGTGGCTGTCTTTATGCAGGGACTGAGAGAGGAGAAGGGCATTTGGAGAGTAAGTGAATGGAGATATAAAACATGGAAGGCACTGAACTGATTTTTACTTTTGTTTCAGCACAGCAATGATCATTAAAGTATGGTTTTTATAAAAATAAACAACTGATTTTCTGATCGATCGATTCATTTATTAATTACAGCTGTTCAATTTTTTTGTAATACCTCAAACATACACTAAGGGGCAGTAAAGGACTACAGCAGCCCTTCCATTGCACACACAGGCCAGGGTGGACAACAGGGAACTGTCCCAGGCCGGCCTTCCTTAAGACAGATAATCATTGTTTAAACATTCACTATAGTGAAAGTGCTGTAGTAACAGTTTGTGGCAGAAATCACAAATTAATCATTTTTATAACCAGTTATGATTATGATTTAGCTTTATTATTTATATGGTTGAAATGCAAAGACCATAAACTATACTTACTGTAGTAAAACCCATGTTAAATTTGTAGTTACTAAATTCACTAAAATTAAATGATTGTAGCACACCATGGCTTAATGTTGATACTGTCATTTGCTATGTAAATATGATTGTGGTTACTGAAAAAACAACAAACACACGGTTGTACATTGGTGTTACTACGGACGGTTTTACTGAAAATATCAAAGCCAGATAGTATTTGGACACTTTCTGGTTGTCAAACGTTAACCTGTTGTTAAACCTGTGTGACCTTGATGATAAATTATTTCATTTTGGCTAAAAATGAACTTGGGACAGATCGATTAAAAGTAATTGCAGAAATAGCTCAGTAAAGTGAAGTTATCTCTGACCTCTGTAATTACTGCAGGAAATATCACAGACAGTTGAAGCTGTAGTCTTTCATTAGCAGAGCTGACCTGAGATCAGTTCAGATTTGCCCCTCTGGATCCACTGGTTATAATGGAAAGATTTCAAAAATATTGCAGAGAAAATTCAGGGGAATGCAGAAAACACTTCACATTGCATTGTTCATATTGCACATTAACATAATTACAATAGCGATAACTGTATGTAATTATAGACCGTCTCATAACATAATTACATACTAAGTGCGTGCTATTCATTACTAGTGTGCAGTGCTTTTGTAACTACACTGAATACTTGGATACTGAAGTGTAAAGCCTGACCTAGTTAGAGAGCCAAAATGAGGAGACATGAAAATAAATCGAAAATCAAAAGCGGATGCTACTTGTGTTCAATTGTGGTCACAGAAAGTTTAATCTGGGTGTAAGGGAGCCAGTGGTGTGTCAACTGCAGAAAAAAGAGCCCAAAAGATGTTCTGAAGAGCACAAGCACCACTGTTCCAAATGTACCGGCAGATGGAGGCGTAAAAATAAGGTGACGTGACAATGGAGTCAAAAGTTCAGAGTGTTTATTCCCAGGAGTGCAAAAATGAAGGTTTCCCTCTAGTGTGTCACAGATATTTACAATGAAAATTCAAAAACACACACACACATCATTTTCAAAACAGGGGCTGTCAAACGAATTGCCAAAAGACAGCGACTCCAAAATCATCTCACAACTCACTCTACGAGTTCCCTAACACATCTGAGAGGCCATCTTAAAAAGACAAAGCCCCTCCTACTTGAACTAAACCATTTGGTAATTAAAGGTAATAAAGAAACGTAAGAAAAACAAATAAATGTACTTTAACAGTAAAAACTGTTGTGATAACACAAAACACAGAAACCTGGAACAAAACAAACTCAATTAATTATTAATTCTTAACAATGCAAAACACATAATTAAGCAGATCACCAACATCCCCCTTCCTACATGAGTACAATGAACCATGCCATCTATTGGCGGGAATGGGATCTTCAAAATGGTCAGTATTAATTTTGACTGGGTTTTGTCTGTTTGGCATGGGAAACTGTTCCAGTAAGTAAGTATGTCTATTTATAATATGTGATTTGTTATACAGAAACAATAAACATGTAACCTGATCACCGGTCTCGCTTTACTTCTTAACAAAACACAACACAATACATAAATCAACATAAAATGTATGAATCATTAAATGTCTGACGTAGAAAGAAATGACATAAGGACAAGAACAACATGACATAACACATGATCAATGACCAACATATCTGTGTTAACTGGTGACGTATCTAGTCACTGGGCTTTGCCAAAACCTGAAAAATTAATCAGATGAAGTGTGAGGGGCTCTCGACAGGAGCCGAGAACTTTAGGGCTGCCGCTAATGACTATTTTTATTTCGATTAATCTATTGACTAATTTAGCGATTAATCGGTTAATCGAAACGATTAATTTCCCACAATTTTTTTTTACTTAAGAATATTTTATTAAACTATGTTATTAAACCAAATGAAATCCAAATTTCTATGAAATCCTTTTTTTAAAGAAAAAGTAATTTGCAACAGAGTGCAAGAACCAAGTTTCCAATACAAGTTCAGCATTGTAGTGTAAGAATGACAACATATCCACGTGTTCTAGTATAATAATACAATTATAATCAAAAACACTTTAAATGAGTATTTACAGAAATATATTTTACCAAATTTATTTAGGTGAAAAATGTAAATGTACAATTTCTGGAAAAAATAAAGAATATATATAAATATAAATACACATATATACACTAAATTGCCAAAAGTATTGGGTCACCCCCTTTAATGAAAGGTTTGACTACTTTAGTAATTTCCATGAGTACAAATCTTAATGTTTAAGCATATAATGATATTCTAGGGAATTGTGTGCTTCTAATTTTATAGCAACAGTTTGGACAGGACCCTTTTCTATTCTAACATGACAGTGTCTCTGTGTATAAGGCAAGGATCAAAGAGAAATGATGATTCAGTCAGTGTGGAAGAACTTGACTGGTCTGCAGAAAGACAAGTCCTAATCCCAGCTGAACACCTCTGGTGTGACTTTAAATGCAGACCTTGAGCCAAAAATTCATCACCAAACACCAATGACTTGTACATATGGGTCATTTCATACACTTCAAAACTGTTGCAACAGAGGTGGAAATTCAATTTTTAAGTACATTAATTTCTTTGTTGCCAGTTTGTAAAAGTGCCTTTTTCTCTTCTAAAGAAGGTGTCCCAGTACTCTGTCCATATAATGAATGTACAAGTCATTGGTGTTTGCTGATTAATTTTTGGCTCAAGGTCTGCATTTAAAGTTCAATTTTAAATAAATGTTCAGCTATTACTTCAGTCTTCCGTGTCACATGCTTCTTCAGAAATCATTCTAATAATCTGATTTGGTACACTATTATTATTAGTGCTTGATGGCTATTATTATTATCATCAATGTTGAAAACAGTCAGTTTTTGCTGCTTAATTTTATGCAAACTGTGATATTTTTTGTCTGGGTTTCTTGGATGAATAGAAAGTTTAAAGAACAGCATTTATTTTATAAAGACATCTTGATTTTTGTAAGAGATTTGTAATCCTACTATAGTTTCCACAAAATATTAAGCTTCAAAAACTGTTCTCAACATTAATAATAAGAAATGGTTATTTAGCACCAAACCAGCATATTAGAATGATTTCTGAAGGATCATGTGACTTTGAAGACTTAAGTAATGGCTGGTGAAAAATCAGCTTTGCCATCACAGGAATAAAATACATTTTAAAATGTAAACAAATAGAAAACAGGTCTGTAATTGTAACAATATTTTACATATTTCAGTAAAGCATTTTTTTAAATGCAGCCTTGATGAAACTTCAAGAACATAAAAATCATGAATTATTCCAAACTGTTGACCACTAGTGTATAACTGCATAAAAAACAAGTTACTGTAAATGTCATACTACAACGTCCAAAACAAAACAAAACCAAACTTTGACATTTTCCTCCACAGGTACTCTCCTCTCCATAACCTTCCTCAGACCCCTCGAGATGGGACCCCTTACCCCGCGATGCTACTGTTGACGGCTGATCACGATGACCGTGTGGTTCCCCTGCACTGTCTGAAATACGTGGCCACTCTCCAGCATGGCGTGGGCCGCAGACCCGGGCAAACCCAGCCGCTGCTGGTCAGAGTGGACACACGCAGTGCAGCTGAGGTTCAGTGTCTTAGCTAGAAAAGAAAAGATGTGTGTGTCCTCCAGGATGGCTTTAGCGGTGGGTTTCCCGGCTCCATGTCCACTGCATGTACGGATCGTTCACATGCTGCACACGCAAAAGAGCTGCTTCATCGTTCATAAACTTTAAATTATAGAAGACACTTGCAAGTACATTTGCAAACGACCCAGTCAGTAAGTGGACTGTCCTAATGTTTCGGACCTTTTTGCATACCCGTTTGACCGAGAAAGAGTGATTCATTCACAAATCTGGCATCACTGTTGTGATTCTAAACGGCTGATTTAAAAAAACAAAAAAAAAACATGAAACATGTTATTAAACTAAAGGATTTATCAAAACTATTTTACCGAGGGTCATGCACCAGTAAAAAGGGTCTAGCGACGCTCTCGTGGAAATAGTAATGGAATATTCTATAGGCTAATTCAGAAATGTTGTTCTTGTATCAATGTTTTGAAACATTGAAATACAACTGAAGACAGTAACTTACTATACTGGCATATCGATGTAACATTGAAAAAGCCACTTATGTATATATACACACACATACATACAGTAGGCCTATATATAATTTGTATGTGTATAGGCTATATAAATACACACAAAAACATGTCTGTTTACTTCAATCAGGCACGTCAATCAAAAATGAATGCATAATAATGATTCATTTTTAGCGTTTTAGCCTCCTTGAGCATTTAATCACGGTTCACTTTAAAGCCACTAAAAGCCCAGCAGGAATTCCAGAACACACTGTTCATCTGCTCCTTTCATGTGGCCCTCCTCAGAACAGAACTCGCTGTGTCATTTAAATACACTTGCACAGCTTTGACGTCTCTATCCTCATTCAATGAACTGAACTCCGTTTATAGAGCGGCGTTTGGACCTCAAGAGGCTAAATATTCTCGGAAAGAGGCTAGATCAAGCCCCACTCCACTTTGTTTGTTCACACTTGCTCCCAATCCGGATTAATTTCCCAAATCCGATTTGAAGCCTGGCCTTTGGATCAGACTTGTATTTGGAAACTTTCCCCTTCACACCGGTTTAGAGGTGGATCCTTCTTCTTACTATAGAGTATTTTACTTTTTCATATTACTATAGAGTAATTTCACACTTTCAGTTCTCCCCCATTATTATCTCCAAGGGATTTTTTAGTACTAAGATATGTGAAAGGAGAGAAACCCTTCGAATTAATACTGATATAAATGAGCACTTGTATTCACTAAAGCCAATAGATATCTTTAAATCTCTTAGAATGAATGACAAATTAATATCTAACAAAAGAATCAGGATTAGATACTGAAAATAAAACAATGGGGAAGACATAACATGAAATGTTAATAAATATATCCTGGTGTAATTTCATCCTGTCACTCTCATACAAAGATTATCTAGCTGGAAAGAAAATCATTTATTAAAAAGAAACCTTTAGATAAAAATAAAGAACACCTTTTTGCTTCCCGCTGTTTTTCCGAGAGTTGAAAGCTGACGGGAAATGCTTGATTGCCGTGCCTCGACATTGATTACACATGATTAAAATAGACTCCATACGTGTATGAATTCAGGCAGGTATGCTGGAAGCCAGGAGACAGCGAGCAAACACAATAAAGTCTAGGGTACCTGTATTGTATTTTTTTTAATAACATGTTTCAATATCGCAACAGCCATCTGTTTTTCTAACAGGTAAAAATCATGAAAAATTCCAACCGAAAAGAGAAAAATAAAACAAAAAAGGACTTGATTTCAAACAACCTTTCTTCGCGACTCGCCTAATTCAAACAATAAGTCATTTCAACACAGTGAGAGGATCTCATTCAACACATTATTATTCAAACAAATTATAAAAATAGATTGCATTTTCAAATACATATTTACAGTATCAAACAGAGATCAGAATGATACACTTAATGCAAAGGGGGAATCGAGTCTTTTTCATTAAAGAGCTGTTAAACATTACAGTACAGCATGTCTATGTCCTTTAGATTTTGAAATTATTATTAATTCGGGTTATGCCACGGTCAGATATGATATGGCTGCAATAATGACAAATGTGCATCTCTGTATGTGTGTAATTGTAAAACAGAGAGAGTGAAAATTATGCTCTTATCATTAAATTCCAAAAAGCTTTAATTTTTTATATCCTAAAATCAATAAGAACCTAATATGAGGGAAAAAAAACCAGTAATTTGTTTTGTACTATATATATATATATATATATATATATATATATGTGGAAAAATCCAGATCCAACCTGTTTGTTACGGTCTTTGTTGATGAGATTTGCACCAACCTGTTTCTATGATCAAACTGTAAATTAAGTTTTTACTCAATACTGCTTAAACACATCCAAGTCCAACCAAGTCTTGTTCACACGCTCACATCACACAGTAGTCTAAATTCAATAACACTAGAACATTCAGAACATTCTCGTTTAAGAAAAAATGCTTCCGTTGTATGAAATGCCAACATCAAGCACTAATCATGTCCGAGAGTTTCAGACACCTGCCGTTCCGGCGGGTAATGAAATCTGTGAGTGTGTGAATGTATATGTGTGCATACATCCCCGACACATCCACTCACTCACTCACTCACTTTCAAAGCGCGGGAAGAAATGAAATTACACAAACAAAATCGAAGAGCATTTTGATGAAATGACTGGTGAACGCCCAGATTCAGTGCTATGCTTTCAGTTTTCAAGCAATATTTTTGCATTCAAACTCCAGTAAGCATCTGTAAACGGATAAATAAATAATCTAATAAATATGGTACAAGTTTCAGAAAGTCATGGACGCTACAGTGCAAACATTGCCCCTATAGTAGACAGAACAAGAAAAACATTACGAGTACAGATGTCCGACAATACTAATTTAAACTCGGAAATTCAGAAATGAGTTTAAAGTGTGGAGGAAAGAAAGAAAAAAGAAAAATTAGACAGTAACCAAATCAAGAATACACACAGAGAAAGGGATTTACATATTATTTAAGATTCCTTACATCAGTACTCAACTTATTTCCTGAAGATACGGCGAGATGTTCTCCTCCTAGTCTGAGGAGAAAATGGATGACATGCTCTTGGTTTAGTCCACTTTATAGGAGGATCAGTGGCTACAAAGCACAGGTTCTTTTTCTTGGACAAAGAAAATAAATGTAACCCTTTTGATTGCTCTGAGATCGGTCACAGTCAAACTGGCCTTCTCCGGGGACAGTGACGGAGGGCATCGACCACCTTAAAGTCCTACTAAAAGGGACAGAGCCATGTCATTGTTGAACAGACGAAAAAAAGCAGGTCAAATTCAGCACGCAGGTTATTCTAGAGGAATCATTTTGCTTGTGATATTGTCCCCCTCAGAAAACAAGAACTTGTTTGTGAAAAAAGAACCAGTGTTCACCCAAAGAGAAGATAAAAGAATGAAAAGGGAAGATTAGAAAAAACAACACCATTTGCAGTGTCTTGGTTATCACCTCCTGACCGTTGAATGGCCTGCTGGGTAATTATGAGAACAGACACCCATATGTCTTTCCTCAGTAAGCCAGCGCACTGCTGTGGGTCTGTCAGACTTGCACTCCGCGGCCGTGCATCTGGATAACCTGCGCTCTGAGAGTCTGTATGGCAGACAGGATCTGTTTCTGGTGCTCCAGAGAGGTGATGCCAAGACTTAGCACATCCCTGCAAAAACAACAGCACCAGTTACATACAAACCGAATGAGAGAAACACGTTGTTTAGGACTTCATTTTAATGTTACTCACTGAACGGTCATGCGAGCCACTGACTCCAGGTAACAGTATCCAGCAGCAGTGAAGTTGTCTTTGTAGCGGCCCATGTCTACAGCTTCTAACCACTCTCCAACTGAACTAAACGAAGGGAAGGAGGGAAGCGTTCGTTCTGCTAGTGATACAGATGAGCCCAGGGTCCTGGAAAAACACAGAAAGAGACTTCCATCTTCAGAGTGACAAACAAACACTTACTGAAAAGTGAAAAAGGAATGATTTGTATGGAAATGGGAATCATGAGAAGCTCTTCAGTACCTGCGTCCCAGGGTGGAGGACCCGATGTTGTCCGGGCTCCTCATGGTCTTGCTGAGAGCGCTGTGGATCTGGGTGAAGGTGGGTCTCTCTGTCCTCTCCTTCTGCCAGCAATCCAGCATGAGCTGGTGCAGAGACGGTGGGCAGTTCACGGGAGCAGGTAACCGGAACCCATCCTCTATAGCTTTTATTACCTGTAATATCAATATACACAAATTTAAACACAAAAACATAATTATTGAATATTGACTATTTGGAGTAATAGAATATATTGATTATTGACCCATAAATAATGCAGAATCTTACATAGTCATTTTTTTTTCAAAATGATCAAACCCTCAAGGTTTCGGTTTATTTCCAGTTTGAAAACAGATTTTAAGTGTGAACTCAGACTTTTGAATGAATGAATCATTTATATAGCGCTTTTTTATTGTAAATTGCTGTATACCCAAAGCGCTTTACAATCATGTGGGGGGTCTCTCCTCAACCACCACCAGTGTGCAGCATCCACGTGGATGATGCGACGGCTGCCACAGCACAACGGCACCAGTGCGCTCACCACACACCAGCTACAGGTGGAGAGGAGAGAGAGTCATAGTCAACAAGAAGAAATGTTCTCGTTTATGGTATGGTGTTCTCGTTTACGGTATCAAGTGTATGGGTATTATTGGGAGGCCATGATTGACCAGGGCCAGTGGAGGGAATTTGGCCAGGACACCGGGGTTACACCCCTACTCTTTACGATGAGTGTCATGGGATTTTTAATGACCACCGAGAGTCAGGACCTTTGTTTACCGTCTCATCCAAAAGACAGTGCTTTTTTACAGTATAGTGTCCCCATCACTATACTGGGGTGTTAGGACACACATAGACCACAGGGTGAGCACCCCCTGCTGGCCTCACTAACACCTCTACCAACAGTAACCTAGTTTTCCCAGGAGGTCTCCCATCCAGGTACTGACCAGGCTCAACCCTGCTTAGCTTCCGTGTGCAACCGGTCTTTGGCTGCAGGGTGATATGGCTGTGGCTTTTGGACCCCATTGCACTCATCTGTACATTGGACACATACACATTCACAGGTCTGTCACAGTTTTTTCTTTTCTGTATATATTTTTCTTTTATTACTATTGTTATTCATAATTATTGTCTATTCTCTTCATTATTAGTGTTTTTTATTACCTTAATTATATGTTGTCTGCACTATGTTTGTACTTTCTGTACTGGAAGCTCCTAACACAAAGACAAATGCCTTGTGTGTGCAAACACACTTGGCAATAAAGCTCTTCTGATTCTATACACATCTCATTGAAGCAATTGCAATGAATTTTTCCAGGAAGCATTCTGTGTACTCAAAGCAATCAACACTAATAATGACATTTCTGAGACAAATTAGCAAATTAAATGATTTCATTGCAGTAGGCATTTCAAAATGTGTCCTTGACTGGCATTCCTCTACGATTTTCTTTTTATTAGATAATCCTAAATAATTTAATATATTTAAATTATTTATTTTAATTTAATAAAAGTACTACTTAAAAAGTCACGTATGACAACACAAACAATATTTAAACCAAATAAAAACCATGAAAGATGCATTAATGCCGTTCCCAAGAAATAATTAATTTAGCCATAAACATGGAAAAAGTTTAGCATTTCACTATTTGTAGTTAAAGATGGCCTCTTTTGTTTAAAATATTTACACGATGAGGTTCTTTAATTCATAATGACTTAATAGTTTGTTTTCTCTCATATACACAGAAGAAAAACAGATTTGGCCTTACAGTCATATCTTATCACATAAAACCAGTACACAATTTGTCAATACTAATATCCTTTTCATTCCAGTGTGCATTTAAAACGCGTCTTTGACTGGAAGCCCATTCCATTTCTAAAGTCTTGCTACAGATAGCTACACAATGGTGTAGTTTATTTGCATTTTTAAAGACTACATTATTATTGGGGTTCAAAAAGTGTGATGTCCTTCAGCCGGGGTATATTTCAGAGACTATGGGGATCCTTTCTGCAGGCGTGAAAAGGAGGCCACACGCCGCGTGACTTCTGAGTCTGATTGGTCACGGAGCTGAAGTGGACTTGAAGTCAAAGTGTACACACACATACACACACTCTTTATCTGGTGTCTTTAAAGGCCCCTCGCTTTAGCTACTTTAATTTTTTTTTTACAAATGCATAAGTCCTCACTTCACACAGGAAAATCCAATCCTACCAACAGAGAGAGGCAGGAAAGAGAGAGAGGGAGAGGATGAAAAAAAAGATTTTAAAATCACAAACTAACGTAAAAGGATTTTTTAGGGAGATCTAAAGGAGGAGAAAAAGCAGCCGCCCAAAAGAGAGAGCAAGAGATACAGAGAGAAAAGGTCTGAGAAAGAAACCAGAAGAAAAGCGATGCAGCTTTGCTCAGGTGGTGATACATTAGAAGAAATATAAAGCTACAGACGTACGTCTTGGTTGCCCATGTCCCAGTACGGTCTCTCCCCGAAGGACATGACTTCCCACATGACGATACCGAAGCTCCACACATCAGAAGCTGAGCTGTAACGATGGTACTGAATGGCCTCTGGAGCGGTCCACAACACCAAACTCTTCCCTCCGTGCTGAAAGATAGACAGACCCTGTTATGTCTAACAAATTGACACAAATGTACTCAGTCTTTATAGTTAGAGTACAACTAATTAGTAAGTGGTCAATGAGAAGAAGGTTTTATCTGATTTACAGTACACTAATTACAATGACAATCTCCACTGAAGCAACCTGAGGTTAAGTGACTTGCTCAAGGCTTCATGAACTGCTCAGTTTGAACCTACAACCTTTCAATTAGCAGCCCAGAGAAACGAGCTACAACAGGGACCATGATTTTGCTAATAGGACTTGTTCCTGAAATAAGCTCTTTTTTTGTTGAAACAAAGATACTAAAGAAGCAGAAATGGTACAAATCAGTTTGACAGATTTATAGCGCAACAATGTAAAAATAAAGAAAAGGAAAAGAAAGGAAAATACTAAGGGAAAGGACATTGCTTTGGAAATTACATCAGAGAGGAAACCAAGCAAAGAAAGCAACAAAAAAGAAAAAGGATAGGAAAGGAAAGAAGAAAAAATGCTGATTAAATGTTGATTCAGGAACACATCCTTGGCAAACACAAAAAACGTGATATCACAGTGTGAGTGTATTGTGTATTGTGGCATACTGTATCCTGATTCCTGACGTCCGTGTTCATCTTATCATAACAGAAGCATAAAGCACTGAAGCTTTCTTAAAATACACCGCATGTATTCAGCTGAGTACTTGCAAGAAAAAAAAACACATGAAAGTTTGATAAACTAGATAAGAGCTGTGCTTTGACTTTTAGAGAAATGCTGACTACCATTGGCTCTTCGAACTCATTCAGAAGAGTTTGAGAGTGCTGTGCTGCATTATGGTAAAATACTCACTAGTGTGCTGTAGACCGCCTCTATCTTGTCGTCCTGAAGAGGTCTGAAGCCTGACACTTTGCAGACCAGGCTGCTGTTCACCAGGACTTTGTGAGCGGCCAGTCGGCGATGGATAAAACCCATCTCTGTCAGATACTTCATCCCAGACGCCACTCCACTCAGCAAATCCACCAGCTGAAGAACAGTCAACTGACCTTCGTGTTTCTGTGCAGAAAAAAGAGGGAGAAAAAGAGAGAAAGAAATGAAGGAATGGCAAAAAGGTGGACAAGAGGAAAAGAAAGGACATTGAAGTAGACAGAAAGGGGGAAAAAGGAAACATAGGAAAAAGGAAAGAAAGAAAAAAAGGCATTGCAGAAGAAAATAAAAAGATACAGGAAAAGGAAAATATAACGGAGAGGGCAAAGAGGAAATTTGAAAAAGGAAGGAAAAAGGTAAAATGTAAAGTAAGGAAAGGAACATAATGGAGGAAGAAAAGTAAATTGAAATAAGGAACAATGAAAAGAAGGTAGGGTAAGGAAAGAAAAAAGAAAATAAAATAAAAAAGGGAATTGGAATTGGAAAACGGGAAGCAAACAACAGTTTAGAATATAAACACTTAAATATTTATGAAAACTTGGAACAAATAACTATCATATCACTTCCTTTCAAGAATATCACTTCATCTGAATCGGAGACAAGATAAAACGCCTCACTTGGCTTTTTCCTCTCATTTTCTATTTTTATCAACAAATCACATTTGCAGGTTTTGTAATGCACCTTAAATATTTCATATATATAATTTACTGTACTATCTCAGCATTTTGCATCTGATAAATATTATAGTCAGCAGAACAAACAGACACAAAAATACACTGTCTTACCCGCAGGAAAGAGTCCAGGGCTCCATTGGACATGCTCTCCACCACGATCATCATAGTGTTGCCTGCAGCAAAAAAACACACACATAAAGACTAAATTGGATCATGTGTTTGTTTAATGGTTCAGTGGGGAAAGAAGACATGCTGGGGTTGTCCAAGGGGCACAAAAAAAACACGTTTTCATAAAAGTGTGAGTGTTACGTTAGATATTACATGCAGTCAGCAAGTCACTGTAGATAGATAGAACAGTAGAGTAAAATAAAATACTAGAGATAGTAGGGGTGGCACGGCACATGTATTCGTATCGAATTGTCACGGTACGGGCTTCTCGGTTCGGTGCATGAGGCCTTACGACAAATTCAGGCAATTCACCCCCAATCAAGAAGGGGGCGCTCGCATTTATGTAACGCTGTTTGACAACCACCAGCAGAAGAACAGTGAATGCCAGCGAAAGCCGTGAGTTGCGCACTTGAAAAAAAAGCCCACTAGACAGTGACCATGTGCTGATTCTGAACGCGTCTCTCACATAGACTGACAAAGGAGTATACTTTAAACGCTTGCGCAATGTGCTTGTGTGTCCTGCCTCTCTCATTCGGCACAAATCCAAATAATCCATATCATTTCCATATTTGCGATGTAACGTATCTGAATGCGAAACTATTATTTATTATGCAAATGATTGGCTTGTACATCAGTCGCGTTCCAACGGTGACACAGAGGGGGGCGCTGATGTTTGGTTCACTGTATTTTATTTTGACTAAGTACCACTAATGCGTGTGTGTGTGTGTGTGTGTGTGTGTGTGCGCACTCTGGCGCAATCACTTCAACTGTTTCCTTATACCAGCAGAATCAACTTTAAACACTTATTGTCTTCTTAATAATGCATCACTGTATAACGGTCTGCTTTTATTTATGTACAATCACATTGAAAACAAAAAAGAAAACAAATAAGATGTTGCTTTCTGCCATTTGAGTTTCCTTTCTGTGAACAAATTAAGCATTACAAAAATGAATTGAAACTCATCAAATCTAGACTGTTACGTGTCACACTACCCCCCCTTGTTTATCTGTAAACTAAATCAAATATATTTCAAGAATTTATTCCTTGTGTGTATATATATAACATAATGTAATATTATATAGTATATTCACATCTAGGAGGAATTTTTTTAATTTGTACTAGTGTCTGTTCAAAAGAAATGAAAAGAAATCGAGCATAGTAGATTTGTTTTTTTCTCTCCGTTGTACCGAATCTGTGTACAGTGCCACCCCTAATAGATAGCCAGACAGAGACAGACAGCTATATAGACAGATAGATAGATAATATAGATTTAGATAATAAAATTGCAACTGACCAATCAGAATAAAGTATTCAATAGCACTGTGTAATAATCTGTCGTGTCTGTATTTCCAGTGAGCATTAGACAGTGAGTGATAGAAAGCGGCCCAAAGAAAGATGAGGGAAGAACGCTCCATTAGGGAGGTGGGTAGCGGTAAATCCCCAGGTGTTGGAGAGAGCAAGGAAGAGAGGTTGAAAGAGAGAGAGAGACAGATCCCTCAATCACGTACACCGACACCAACAATCTGCAGAATTCAATGACTAGCCCAATGAGCAGGAGGCTGCGCTATCAGTCTGATCAATCTACTGTCCCCAGCTCCATCACACCTCCTGCAGGGAGGAGCAGACATGCCTGACCAACCCCAATCAGAAGACCTCCTACTGGGCTCTCAGCTCTGGGTCCTTCCCACCTGAGGTGTGGAGGTGTGACAGGTGGGTGAAGAGGAGGGTGTGTAGCTTTCAGGAGGAAAACGGCAGAAAAAACAGGTTTGCAGGTGGAGGAGGAGAAGTCAAGGAGAAAGATTAGAGTCATTAAGGGGGCTTGCTGTGATTTGGCCACCAATTATTCCAACGTGAACATCTGCTGTTGCGCTCACTGCACGCACGCACACACGAACACACGCACACACGTTGGTTTTTATGGTTAACGGGGACTCTCATAGGAGTAATGGTTTTTATACTGTACAAACCGTATTTTCTATCGCCCTACAACAACCCTACACATAAACCTACCCCTTACAGGAAACTTTGTGCATTTTTACTTTCTCAAAAAAACTCATTCTGTATGATTTATAAGCCTTTTGAATTATGGGGACACTGAAATTGTCCTCATAAATCACCTCCTTGTAATACCTATGTCATAATACAAATTTGTGTCCTCATAAACACACACACACACACAGCATGCACACGCATGCACACACACACACACACACACACACACACACACACACCACCACACACACACACACACAGAGGCTAATTCAATCCCAAAATCCCAATTCATTGTTCTCTCCAAAACACTACTGAATAAATGGTCTCTTACTCTTCATTTAAAACAACAATTAAAACAAGAACAATTACACTTTGTTAACAAATCACAATATACATTTTAAATAGCTGAACATTTAAATGGAGATTTGATCTTACTCTAGTCAAATAATAGAGTTTTATGTACTAATATAGACATACGCCACCTTTCACATTTCAAAGCTCACCACCAAACCACCCACAGTCAGATCATTTATCAACACCTAAGTGGAAAAATTGGGTGAATAAGTATGCAGTACACTACCGTTCAAAAGTTTGGGGGTAAAAAGTGACAATAAAAGACATTTATAATGTTACAAAAGATTTCCATTTCAAATAAAGGCTGTTCTTTTGAAATTTCTATTCATCAAAGAATCGCAAATCAGCATATTAGAATAATCTCTAAAGGTTCGTGTGAAGCTGGAGCTGTGAAGCTGTGCCATCACAGCAATGCATTACATTTTAAAATATATTCAAATTAAAAAGCAGTTATTTTAAGTTGTAATAATATTTCACAAATGTTATTTTCATCCTGTATTTTTGAACAAAAATGTAGCCTTGGTGAGTAAAAGAACTGACCCCAACTTACTGACCCCAAACCTTTGAACAGCAGTTTACTTAGAGGCAATTTACATACGTTTTAAAGGTACAGTAGCAAAAAACAAGCGTTTAATTTTTGGGTTAGATAAAAAGAGGAAAGTTGTCACTGAAAACTAAATTTCCACTTTAGTTTAGACTTTAGAAGTAGACTTAAGCGTTGCAAAATTACAGAATGTTCCAAAGTGAATAATGCAATCAATCTCTTTGCATTTAAAAAAATAAATACATAAAAAATGCAAAAGAATAAAGAATAAGAGTAATGTATAATTTTTCATTATGCACTCTAACAAAGACTGAGATTCACAATTCTGCTGTTGTTTTTAGTTATGTAGTTCATGATTATGCTAATATATTTATACATTTGAAATTTTGAATTTAAATCCTCTTTATTATTTGCAACTATTTGGTACTGCATTGTATTGGCACTTGAAATTCTGGGTCCTGAAGGAAAACTAGTTGAGGACCACTTCTATAACATACACAATATCCAGCACACTTAATACTAGTGCTGGGCGGAATACCGGCTCATACCGAATACCGGTGTTTATTTTTCTTATGATATTAATTTTTAAAATACCGCAATACCGGTGTCATTTAAATAACATTCGTAACGCACTGTTAGGGAGGGGTCTCTTTTCACTATTGCATTTTGGCGAGGATACAGCAGTATGTGTTACTAAGCGTGAAAGTTCCGAAACTGAATCTGTAGCACTAGTAGAATGTGATGAGAGAGAAGTCGTCATCCACAATATCCACATCGACCGCCACAAATATCCACCGTCCGCTGCCATCAGCTCCCGCGTCTCGCTCACACACGAGCGCGACTTTAGCACTATATTTAACAACTTTCAGACCCTATTAGCGGCTTTTTTCCATAGAATATACAAACTGACAAACCTAGCAACTTTTTGGGATAAACCTTATGGTTCAGTTAGAAGATGTCGCCAGTGCTGCCCCGCGAGCGCGAAGTCTGACTCTCCCAGCACAGTGTTGCCTCTCTCTGCATCTGTTCTGTGCAGTGAGCTGAGCGGCAGAGAAGCAGTGCATTCAGCTGGCTATACTGCAGCAGAGCCGTCAGTAAAGGAGTACAAAACAGCGTTTCCAAGCACCTGTCACTTACGGACAGTTTGGACTTATAAATATGAGCATAGATCGTCTGAGAATATTATACCCTTTTTTTTTTTTTTTTGTTTGTTACTCCGACGCAGGCAGTGTGCTCTCAAAATCCACCGCATAGCCGCTCTTTAGTGTAACGTTAGATGCATGTTGATTTTATCAGACGATGTCGCGATTATAAATGAGAGTGGCTCCTGGTTAACATGTATTAATGGGTCGTGTTTAGTCACTATTTAGTGTGGAATTTTTATACAATATTCGCTCATTATGACACTAAAATATGGCATTGTAAGTCAATCTACTGCAGTTTTTTTCTCTCTCAGTCAGTGGAAAATGTGGTTAACAACCGGTCATGCATGAAAAAAATAAATACCGTCATATACCGTGAAACCGGGATAATTTTGACAAATACCGTGATATACATTTTTGGTCATACCGCCCGGCACCTCTTAATACTGTACGTCTCTTCATGCATGCATTCCTACCATTCTCTACATGTAGAATCAATGTTAAGACACAAACGTTAATAATTCCTTCAGTGCTAATACACAAAGTCCCAGACTAATATCAGCACTGCTAGTTCTTTACTTCATCCAATTTAGCTTCCCCTCTGGTCTTCCCAGGTCTCCAAAACACCTTCATCATCCCTAATCCCTTTTGGCAAGAACACGCTAGGCAAATCCATCTAGCTGTTTTATCTCCAGGAACATCACATCGATCAATCTAAAGATGGATCTGTTCTTCTCTCTCCGTACATTTCCACCCCGAGCCAAGTTTCCTTCCATCACGCTTGTTGACAGTTACCAGTTTCATTTAAGCTCGATTCTCCTCGTTCTGTCCTTCCTGGAGGTGATAACATCTACAGATCCTCGTTGTCTTTGATCCTCTACCTCTGACGATCATCCATCCTGCAAGTATCAACCTTTCAGTTCTTGCGCTTCTGAGGACTGGCCCATTTATTTAGGGGTCCACTTCCCAATAAACCGTCCAATCAATGGCTTATCATTCTCTTTTTCATTACTGCAGTGGGACAGCTGGTTCATCCCTCCTTCTTTCTTTTTCAATGGAGGGACATACCATCTATTCTGCTTCCTGAATCTCTTTCAGGTGAGGGCCATCAAATCCCTAATTCCTCTCGTTTATGTCTTTCCCTATCCTGCAAGGAATTGTCCCAATCGCCCTACAGCTTTCATTTTCTACAGAGGGACGTCCCATGCATCTCTCTTTTCTTCCTTACCATCCATTCATTGCACAATCTCTTTGTCTCTACTGACCTCTGGTGATGACTCCCTCCAGACGCACAATGTTGGCATTATCGAACTGTCCCAGAATTCCCGCCTCGCTGAGGAATGAGCGTCTCTGTTTTTCCGAGCAGCCCACACGAAGGGTCTTTATGGCCACAGGCAACTCGCGTTTGCTGGGAAGCTTCAGGCAACCTCGACACACCTCCCCAAAGTCTCCTAAAGAAGGAAAATATACACTTAATGTTGATTGTGTCTCATAAAATAGCATAAATGAGAAAACTGCTCATCATTTAAAGGAACAGTTACCTAAAATGAAAAATTTGACCCCATTTACTCGCCCTCATGTCATGAATAACAGCTTAAATGACATATGAACCACTTTTAAAATAATTTTATGATGCTTTTGCTTTTGTTTTGAAGCTTGAAAGCTCTTGTCCTCATTCATTGCAATTTTATGTGCAGTACATAACATTAGCTGTAATTATTTTCCAAATAAGATAAATATGAGTCAAATCAAATTGGTTTGGATAAAACAGGAGAGTGAGTAAATGATAACAGAACCTTTATTTTTGGAGATGAACCTAATGCCCAGTTTACGTAGATCTTGACACAGAAAAAAATTAAAAATTCTACTCAACCTGATGTTGTAAATATTGACTTAAATGACAAATGGACCATATTTATGATACTCCTATGGTGCTTTTGCTTCTTTTTGAAGCTTGAGAGCTCCTGTCCTCATTCTTTGTAATTTTATGGAAAAGATTAGCATTAAACGTTGTCTTCCAAAGAAGATAATGAAGTAATGTGCATTTTAACACAACATGAGAGTCGGTAAATGACAACAAAGCCTTCATTTCTGATATGAGTTAATTCCTAGTTTTCATAGATCTTAACACATAGCATTGAAAAACTATCACAAAAATGCAATGAATTTGCAGGAATATTATTAGGATATTGGGAAAAGTAAGGAGGTTTTGATGTCTGGTACCTGTATGGACTATCCTCTCGATCTTGATGCTAGAGATGTCCAGCTCTTTGGCAAAGGCATGAACAGCCTGGAGCAAATCTTCACAGGTTTCTGGGTCAATGTAGGTCCTTCTGGTTGGGATTTTAACTGAAAAAAATATAATATATATACATATATTAGTGGTGCTACACTCACTATTACCATTGATTGATTCACAATTGTTATTGATGAAATGTGCAAAAAACTCCAAAAAGCCATATTTAAGTATCAGAATATCATATGCTTTGTTCTCACATTTTGGTTTTCAAATCTTGATCATCTGCACTGTTATTTTGCAAGTGATCTGACTTTCTCATATGATATAAGAGAGTAGCTGTCAGTGTGGAAAAGAGGATGGAAAACTGGAAATTTCGCCTCTGCTCATGTCCATCACAACATCTCAAAACATGCATGAGAGAACATTAACGACAAGAGGCATTTAAAGCATTCATGCATATACTGTGTCTAAATGCGCTGGTGAATTTAACTCTTCACTATTGACTACATGGTGAATATCATGTAGTTTGCCATTTTAAGGAATCTGTTATTTTAAGAATTGTATGTCTTCGCAACACACAGCAACAACCTGGCTAGCACCTGGAACACCCTAACATCATGGCATTGAGTTTTGCATGAGACAACGTAACTGAACATGTACTATTTAATACACTAACATTGTGTTTATAGTGCAGCATATTAATAAATATATGATGCAAATGAAGATTTATTAAAAACTAATTGACTAATTTATTTAAAAATAAAATTCACAAAAATATTATACATTTTTTTTCTGCTGTATTCTTTTATCCTTGCATGATGTCATGCTTCATCTACTCAAAGTCAGTGCGGCAGTCTGAATCTGAAATGTGCCTACAAATCAACATCGACCCGAGGCAGACCAGCGTCTGAACTTCACAGTCTCATAACAGCTTATTGATCTGAAGCTCACATACATACACACATACTGGAATACAATTACAAAGCAAATTGAAGGTGCTCCATTCCATCATGAGAGTGAGGCTCAGGACCGAAAGCCTCTTCAACGGGAATGAGGTTTTTCTAGCACATGCCGTATTCACATGTGAGGCTGTTATTATAATGTTTTAGGTGTCCAGTTCAGTTCACTTCCTGTTAGTGTTTGATTTTATCAAACTAACTGAATCAGCCACAGAAGCTTTCATATATGCACACCAAGGTTACATAATAAATCATTTGTTCACTAAAACTAAAAGTTTGCAAATCAAATACAGATAACTGAAAATATGCACTAAAATATTTACAAAAGCTACAAAGAATATAACTTTTGACACTGTATTCTGCCAATTCAATCTGAAACTGATGACACAAGCACAATTAACAACAAAATACTGTGCAAAGTGGTTACATCTCAGAATGCTTCTGCGTTCCTAGTGAAACGATGTGAAAAACAAAGTGAAAGTTGATCCAAAAGGTCTTGAAAACTCATGGATATATTTCAAAGATTCTGTGTCACGAACTTTGGAAAACTAGTTGTTGTACGATTAAGTGTCCCCTCAGAGACCAAAAGAAGATCTTAGCGAGTACAGTCCATACTGCTGAATCAAAAATGCCCTGAAGACACCAGAGATAAATTACTGCAGAATTACAGAGGAGTAGAAGCTGTAATAATGTAGAATAAAATTACAAATATAATACACCTAATTGTCCACAAGTACTGCAGTATGTTGAGTTGTTGTTAATTGAAAATATGATGCCGTTATTTATGTACTACTGTATGCATGTCTCATTATAGGAAGATTTGTATCGCGGTTTACGATATAAGCTATATTGAAAGCAAATTTATAATTAAAAATAGTCAGCAAAAAATCTAAACCATTAAAACCAATTATAGTCATTTAGACTATAATTAAGTCTATAATAATTTGCATAACTGACTGTATATGAACAGAAATTCCCAGGCACACAAACAATTCACCTAGTTATCTAAATATGAAAAAAAAACATAATATGCACAAAATCAAAGAAATACTATATGGGGGAAAAAAATCAATAGAAGTATGTATACACATGCAGCTTTTATTTATACACTTAAATGATCCCTTTTACCTTTGAAGACATTCCCCAAAGGAATGCCTTGTCAGATTTAGTTCTGCAGACAATTGTGTCCCAAAAGTATATAGTAGCTATTTAAATCCCCCATAAACTGACAAACACAAACCATTTATATGCATATACGTTTACATATCTAAAGCATTAAATCCACAGTCGCCGGTTCTTTATACACACACACAAACAAAGTAGGCCTCAGTGATTTCATAATGACAGCTAAAGCACTGATCCCTACCATTGTTTCTAGGTCATCCAAAAATATGCATATAAAACAAACAGAACACACATGAAGGGCGAAAAGAGGGTGCGCTTATAGGGCTAGTTGTATAACAGATGGAAGAACAAATCTGTAAAACAAATGACTGTGGGAGACACCGAGATCACACACGATGGGTCACCAGAACTGAGCCCGGGGCGAAACGAGAGCGAGAGAATATCTGTGATGATGCTGATGGGATTTAATTTATGTGAGAGAAATTATTCTGTATTAGGCTGTGTGGCAGAGCATTGTGTGCTCATGGTAATTTTAAGGAGGTTTCCAGTGAAAAAAAGTACTCTTTGTACTATTTGTACTCTTCTCGTTTTCCATGAATGGTTCTTGTTTGAAATTTCATTCTGTTGCTGGAACGTGAAGGATTTGAGGGACTCCTTAAATTCTTCCTTGAACAGGGAACATCTGGCCTGGTTTCCGGAATGCACAAGATTGTGTTATATAACCCAGATAAAACATATTTTTGTGTGTTTTCATTCATTTACACATTACATTTTTACATCATATTATTGTTTTTTATCATTCTTGTAATAGATACCAGTTTCATTCCATTTATTTCAGCACATACATTTATTACACAAAGACAAGTATATAATACCACTGACGATGAATGAAAATACACATAATTGGTATTATATCTGGGTTATTGGTCTATATACACATACATACACTAAATACACAGTATTGACCCTCATTGGAATTCTTTACAATTTATTATTAATATACTTTTGAATCTACTCTATCCATATGCAATCTATATATAATCTAGTTTATATGATGTTTATATATATATATTCTTGCTAAATGCTTAATTGCATAAGCCTCGAGTCATCGCGTTTTCTTCAGAAATCTGGTTTTGATAGAGGAAATTGTTATTCAACAACAACAAAATGAATATTTATCATATGCAACGTGAAAGATATAAACAAATCTGTCTCTTCCATACATCCTTATGGCAATCTTCCTCCTGCATGTGTCTCTATCCTGGCATAATGTGCATATTTGCATGTTAAATACTATAGATCAGGGTATAAGAGGTTAATGAAGACATGCAAATATACGTTTCATATACTGTACTGATATGCTGTAAGACTTGGCACAAACCAGCTCAAAAGCTGGCCAGTGTTCATTGTTTCAGCAGATTTAATGCCTCAGCTGCACGACTGCTCTGTACAGATGCTCATTACTCACCAAACTACTGCTGCTCTGACATGCTTACACACACACACACACACACACACACACACACACACACACACACACACACACACACACACACACACACACACACACACACACACACACACACACACACACACACACACACACACACACACACACACACACACACACACACACACACACACACACACACACACACACACACACACACACACACACACACACACACACACACACACACACACACACACAATATTAATGTACATGAAACAGAACACTAACATCTGGCTAGAGTTTAGAAAGGTTTGAGGGAAAACGGCAGAGCAAGAGAGATAACTGGGCATCACCAGCACTGTACAGCTGTTTTTTTAATGAATGAATTCGATTTTTGGGGGCTTTTTGCCACAAAAAAAACAAAGACAAAAAAATGCTCTAATATAGATCTGCTTTTCCCACTTTCAATGTTAAAAATGCTCATAATCTATCCATACAGCTTCAATTCTGGAGATCAGAGAGTCTCAGTAAACTGGCAATAATAAAAAGTAGTGCACAAGTAACTTAACATATCCATAAAAAAGCAACAGTGTATGCATTGAAATGTTCTTCAACACTGGATGCAGCAGTACTATTGCATCTTTCTTTGTTCAAAGACTGGTAATGCCCTTCCCCCTCTTACCATCACAGAGGGCGTCTGAAACATGCTAATGGACTGGAGCATTAGGCTGGCTGGTGTAAAGGCACGTACATGGACTTAGACGTTAATGCAGTGCCACTTTATATGTCCCTAATCTCTCTTTATCACTGATCACTCCATTTTTCCCTTTCTCTCCCACCCACCTAAGCTCTCTGTCTATGACAAGCTATATCCATTACCACCATCAGAAACAAACCCGAAAGTCCAATTGATTTGTGGAATGGATGCACATGTATGCGCGGAAACAAAACATGATACTCACACTGGAAGTAAAGTTCCTCATCGCCCTCTTGACTGGCTTTACTGTAGCCACAATGTCTGTGAGGAAAAATAAACAACACGAAATGACAAGTCATTAAAAACAAAGCATAAAACGACCATAAAAAATACAAATAAAATAACAATTCAGCATGTAGTCACTACCGGCTGTAAGGAAATGACAAAACAGCACTTAAAATGACAACTTGTATTAAGTTATTTACGAACATGTCTGTAATGCTGTCTAAACAAAAATGTGACTGAGTGAACTTGCTTAAGACGACAATTTTGTATTTCCCTAGAGATGAAAAATTGCTTAATATTTTTTATCAAAATGTTTTATTTAAAGAATTAGTTCACCCAATAATGAACAATCTGTCATTATATATGACTTTCTTTACAAATGGAGAAATTGTAAACGCTTTAAAGATAAACTTTAAAGGTTAATTCCATCAAAACACCATATACGTGTTCTGTATACTTCATGAACTACATTTTAAGTGTTTTGAAGTTGATTTACAAATAACTGTCCACTCCAATGAGTTAGTCTTGAGAACCAGATCAATCTGATTCAGAAATATGAATCATTATGACAGGTTTTGTCTGATTCATGAGTGAATCATTGCTACTTCTCTTATGAACTCTCATGATTGTGCTACATTTTCAGTGAATAACAACTTTGTTCAGTTCCTAATACAATCATTATTTCATCAGAAGACCAAACTATTGTCATATGGATCACTTATATGGTGCTTTTCTGAGACATTCACATTCATTACACTGAAAAGAAAGGCTGTATAAAATTCATAATAAAGTGATAATTTGAATTTTGGGGTGAACTATCCCTTTAAGACAAAAAAGTACATCACCTTTCAGTTCACATCATTAGTTTAAAAGTATGCATGAGATTTATCTCAGGTTTGTAATTCACAGTGAGTAAATGTAGAGATTTCCTGGTGAACCGCTGCTCTGACATAGTCCTAGCGTGAGCGCGAGAAGAATCAGGCCGCCGCAGGATCTGATGGCATTTGGGCGATTTTACGTTGTGGATTAGTGTGACACGGAGACATTGGGGAAATACATGCACCACGGGAGGGATTAGAGAATAGAGACACACACACACACACACGCACAGCAGGGGTGGAAAAGCACTCAAAAGGAGACAGTGACAAGGTTTTGGAAACTTCATGTTATTTGCTAGAACAGGTGCTGTTGTTTGAGTAGAAAGAGGATGCACACCAAACAGACTTTCAACTTTTATGAGTGTGTGCTGGCAGGCATCTGATTAGAGCATTCACAACCTACTCTAAATAGGTGAGTAAGACAGACGTCGGACAAAGAAAGACATGCAGGTAGGAGAGACTATACACAGACTGCTGGGATTTGACCTCTCCGACCATGTTTACACCTCACATCTTTTGGACAGTGATTAATAAAGGTGTAAACGGGGTCCAAATTATTTTTGTGATGCTCAAAGCAATGCAAGTTCATAGGTTTGAATTTCAGGAAATGCATGAATTGATGACAAAATATAAACCTTTAATGTAATGTAATAAAAGCGTTGGATAAAAGCATCTGCCAAATGCATAAAACATTTTTATATAATGGATTATTATTATTACATAATTGTATTCACCTTTCCTAAGCTTTTTATTTTAAATTAAGTACAAAAATGTGTAAATTAAATGTGACCCTGGACCACAAAACAGATTTATACATCATACAACTGAAAGCTGAATAAATAAACTTTCCATTGATGTATGGTGTGTTAGTATCGGACAATATTTGGCTGAGATACAACTATTTGAAAATCTGGAATCTGAGGGTGCAAAAAATAAATATTTTTTTTTTAGAAAATCGCCTTTAAAATTGTTCAAATGAAGTTTTTAGCAATACATATTGCTAATCAAAAATTAAGTTATATATTTACAGTAGGAAATTTACAAAATATCTTCACGGAACATGAACTTTACTTAATATCCTAATTTTTGTTTTTACATAAAATAAAAAATTATAATTTTGATATATAACATTGACCCATACAATGTATTTTTGGCTATTGCAACAAATATACCCCAGCGACTTAAGACTGGTTTTGTGCTCCAAGGTCACAAATAAAAAATGTAAACCTTAAATGCAATGTAAGTCACTTTGGATAAAAGCATATGTTTTTTGGTGCTTTTTTTTGTTTTGGCCAGTTCTCATTCACTTTCATTACACTGAATTAGCAGAAGTTAATATATTAATATAAAATAATACAAAATACTGCAATAATAATAATAATAACATAAACCTAATATAATAAAATATGTTTTATTAATACACATATTATGAATTTTTAAATAATGTTCAATTACACGTCACATTCCTAAGATCAAGGCTGTAAACAGTAGTCCATCCTGATTTGACAGCAAAGACTATCCACTTAGCTAGTGATCATCCCTTTGTTACAAAAAGAGTTTAAAACTTTGCTCCGACTGGCTTTAAAAGAAAACGTTTGATTGGATTAAATGGAAAAGCCCCATACAAAGTCCTCAAAACATCTCTGTTATGTCTGACATCAATAGATCATGTTCATCACACAAAAGTTGCATTTGTTGAGTTCCTCTCAAAATAACAAAAAGGTCATGCAATCAGTCTCAGCTGACCGCCTGTTAAGGATGTTAATAGCAGGTGTAAACACGGCCTCTGTTAGGAAATGGTGTGGTGAGACAGACGGGACAAACGAGAGGAAGGAAGACGAAGAGAAAGGCAGCAGCAAGGGAGGAGGGGTAGTGGAGAAACGCAGGCATGCCTGTACCTGGGAGACAGCTGCGTGGAGGGAGGAAGAGGAGGAGGAGGAAGAGTAGAGAAGGAGGTAGAGAGCAGCACCACACGAGTAGGAGCTACATTGGACGATCTGGAGAAGCCACTAAAGGAAGAGAGGGAGGAAGGGCCTGAGACTAGTCTTCTCACTATTGTCCTCATAGGAAGTTACTCACTAAAGTGATGACATCACTTCCTATCACGCCACCTGACTTCAAACCTGCTAACAAGGAATTATAGTAACACTTTACTTTACATTAACATTCTATCATCATCTTTCCACCCTCACATCATTTCAAACTGAAGTGAGGGTGAGTAAACTATGACAAAATGTCAATTTTCATTCTTTTAAGATTATTCTCTGACAGAAATACTAAGACAAATAGCCCTCAAAACCAATGAGAAGTAAAAAAAAAACAGAGTATTTTACTTTCTTTTAAAACCCTGTATGAGAGCCATTATGATGGTCTGCATCAAAAGACAAGGAGAGGAGAGGAGTGATGAAGAGAGGAGTGAAGGTGACTGGAAAGTGAAAGGAGTGACAGGAAGAAGCGACCGCAGAGAAGAACATCTTAGAGCTTTGTGTTTGTGTGTGTTTGTGTATGGATGAAAACACTCTGCAGAAGATTATCAATGTAATCAGACCCGAGACGGAAATATACAAAAATAACAATAATAATAAAAAAAAAATTATATAACATCTAACAGATTTAAAACACATCTAAACGTTAACACTAAAATACTGGAACAGTTGAAACTGATTGGACTGCCAAGACATGTTTTACAAAAATTGGAATGAAAATGTAACCAATAAATAACCATGTATATTTCTATGATGATGAAAATTGGATAGCACAATTAATATAGCATAACTTGAAAGTATTGGTTGCATATAGAGTGCAACAAAGCCTACAGTATCTGCTTTTTAGCAGCCTTGGGTCTAGAAGTAGGCTATTTTACTTTTTTTTTCTAAGGATTAAAAAGGTCTGTTATACAGTCATAAGCTATTACAAATTATTGTTTAAAGCAAAAAGTATTTGAAAATCAGATAAAAAGACAAAGGTACAGGACTGTACACTTAATAGCTTTAAAAAGGGAAATTACTAGAATGTTATTCTATGTGAATGACAATCAAAAATGATAAAGAAAAAAATATATATACTGTATAAATATATATATGTTATGTTTATAGCAAAATATGCATAAATACAAATACCAAAAGAGTGTAGGGAGACTGAGTTTATTACTCTATTCATGGGAGTGAGAAGACGCTAAAGAGTTCTTTTGGCATAATTTGCTTGTTGTAAAGGTGCATTCATGCCATATCATAATTACCATAATTACGAGATACTAACTTGTAAAAAGCGTTCACATCCTCATAGAATTGAAACTTGTGAACTTCTGAGAGCTATGGCTTGTACCACGTGACCTCTACCCCTCACGCGGAACCAGGGTACCTGGCGGCGCTTCCAGTAGTAAAATCTAATTAAGCAGTTATTTCGTAATATTTATGTTTTAATATTTGTGTAATTGACTTTTGCCAATGTAGATGTCTTCAAACAAAAGTAATGTGAACATAAACGAAAGACATGCAGCACAGAGTTAGATTTCTAGGTTATCCATGTAATAACAATCTAAAGAAATAATTAAAAAGTGTAATAATAATGCATTTGCATAGCAGCTGTTACTTGTATTGTGTTTTACAGTTGCCAGTAACATTCAAGCGGGTTCATTTCGTTGACTGTCGCTATAGAAACGGATAATCCCCAGTCCGAGTTTTCATCTCGGAATGTGTTGTCATAGGATAATGTAGTTTTCACCATGAGTTCTGCTGTTAACCAAACTATTTTAAAAATAAGTTGAAATAATGTGGGCTGATGCTTCAACAAAAGCCATCAATCAACAACATCATAACTCACAATAGGTCTGTCTTTAATGGTTTAAGTTATCGTTAAAATCAATCCCCCTATATAGAAAATGAATGGGATTTTTACTTCCAGAACCCAGCTGTTCCCAAATTCACATATACTATTTTTTTTTATTTATTTTTTTATAAAAAAACAGCAGGTAGTATGCTAGTCTTTTATTTCAAACACAGTCACAGACACACAGTCCACTGGCTTCAGACGATGCAAGTATATTAAATGAACATAAAGGGGCGGAAGAAAGGCTGTCCACAAATACCAATAATCCGCTGACCGTGTGTGTAAATGAGTATTATTAATAATAAAAGATATTATTCCTGAAATAGAATGACAAAAACAGATGCCAGGATTCAAAGCTTTTTGGGACAAAATGAATCCACAAAAACAAACCCTGCACAAACCAATATGATTTGACAGAAACAGTGAGTCACAGAACCTGAGAGACCCGAAAGACTGTTTTGATATGCATTAATATTGGTGTGTATAGATGTATGTGTAGCTTCAAGTGTGTGTACGAAACAAATACAATTAATAAGATAGCTGCCATCTCATTAACTAATTTACCACTAACTTAAACTGCAACATTATTGTGGCAAAGGGACAAAGCATTTAATAGAGATGACAAAAAGTGCCTTTAGAAATCAATGTGTTTTATTTCCATGCAGGTTGACATCTTTAACCATTTCAGTGCTCATCGCTTTCTTTCAATGTACAGTTGCTGATAAAATACTGCTACAGGCAAGCACGGTTTGTGCCTAAATTCACTGAGCCGTCAGCCATTTTCTGTTTGTCCAATACAATTTCACACCTGATAAACGCCAATGTCTCTAATATGCCTTTCTCACACAAATCATTCACCAATATAAACACCTTTATCAGAGACTAGTCAATAAATCTGCTCTTTTCAGTGTGTTAGACGACATGGAACTGGATTCTGTGTTGATGTCTGAGCTGATGATAAAGTTTGTGGGTGCATATGAAAGAGATTGTGTGTGTGTGTGATTGACAGAGGCTCAGCAAACACACCGTTGTGTGTGGTTGAGAATGAATGAGAACCATTTCACACCGGCTCAATATAATCCATTCTCATCAGACTGATTAATGGAGAGCTATAGGAGTGTGTGCTTTCTGTCTGCCACTCCCTCCCCTGACACTGCAGCTGCACAGAGATCCATTAGAGTATGTCACACCTGTGTTCTTGTGTGCACATGAAATACCCCGGCACATGGGATCTGTGCATGCAAAACACGGCAGAAAGATCCATAGATTTACACAGAATTAGAACAGCCAACATTCACAAACTGTTATGCATCCTACGTTCCTTTCATTATTCTTTGTGAAATGATTTTGCTTTCAGCTACCTAGAAGACTGCATTACTCTCAGCTCAATTTAACACATTTTACCATGTTTAAACTTATTAAAAAATCAGTGCACAAGATGCAGAGAATGGCAGATACGGTCTTATTGCTTTCTCAGTGTTTCCAATGTAAAAATAAGATAGAAAAAGTCAGCACTATGAGAATAAAGTCATAATGTTATGAAAGTCACAATGTTATGAGAATAATCTCATATAATAAAAATGGCAAAGATTATAAAAAGGCAAAGATTATAAAATGAAGTTGTAAAATTACAAGATTAAAGTGGTAATATTTTGAACAGCCCAAATCGCAATAGATTATGAAAGTAGTTTAGATAATATTTTATAATATTGTATTATATAGTATTTTGAGCCAATTATGACAAAATAACAATATTACAAGACTAAAGTAGCAATATTTTGAAAAAGTCAATATTACAATAACGTCACGGTTAAAGTCAATTATGACTTGAGCCCGATTCGGAGGGTAATAGTTTCTCATATGGATGTCTGTAAAATACATTTACATATCACCTGCATATCACCTCATTATAAAATTCATGAATTCGGATGGCAATTTATTCACAGTGGAGGAGTGAGTTCTGTTATCCTACGAACCCGGGAATGTGACCAGTCGCATGATTGTCTGCTGTAAATAAAATGTATTATTATTGTGTAAAATGTATTTTAAAATACTTATTACATAAAATGTATTCTTATTATTCCAAGCATATTTAATCATATATAATCCTATTTAATATTTGAATCTCCAATAGAAATAAAATTGTATTGCATACTTCCTGCTGCCATAATAAAGACCCATTTCGAATTTTTACTTGCTTTTCTTCTCTTTCTGCTCCCAGTCACTGTGGTGGAGCATTTATGAAGTATTGCTCTTTTAAATAGTTTCCAGCATTTCAGAAATAAACATGCATGCAAATTACACCTACGTACACCAGTTACCTTACAGTGTTCGGGAGTGCTCAAAAAGGTTTAAACACTTCGATTTCTTCTTGTAAACTCATAGATGTGGATTCAGACGGCAATTAAATTACCACAAGACCTTGTTGTTTGTCAAAAACAGTAGGTTATTCTGCCGGGGATTTTTACGGGGGTGGTGAGAGAAAAATACCGACATCCTGGATTCGGATGGCATTAAAATCACCAACTACCCCCTGTAAAGGGTGAAAATCACTTACGGCCCCCTGAGAAACAATTACTGTCCGAATAGGGCTAAAGTCATAATTAGTCAATACAAGATTACAAATCTTAATTGTAATATTACAAGATTAAAGTAGTAGTAATTTGAAGAAGTCTAAATTACAATAAAGTCATGAAGTGAAAGTAGTAATATTTTGTAAAATAAATTATTAAAATAAAGCCGTAACATTACACAATTAAACTAATAATATTTTAAAAAGCCTAAATAACAACAGATAAGTCATAATATTTTGTGAACTGCCAATAAAGTCATTCATTACAAGTGTTAATATTAAGAAAAAAGGCAAAATTATAATAATCACGTGAGGAAAGTAGTAAATATTTTAAAAAAGTGACAATGAAATGAAAATGAAAAATTCGTAATATGAATAAAATAACAATGAAAAATTACTCACATTTCAAGATTGACGTCATTATTACGATAATCTTCTAAACCGATTAACATGACCACTTTTCGCTTGGTATAAACAGCTTTTTAATGGCACTTAAACGTTGTAAAGGGATAATTGAATCAGGACATAAACCTGCACCATCCGCATGAGCATCACATGTAAACTAACCACTACACCACATCGACAACTGTACGGTTCTTTTATCTCCCACTTTGGAAGAACTTGATGACCTTGTGAAAACACACAAGTGGTGATTTTCCTCATGTATTGCATACATGCACTCGTGCGTCACAGAAGCACTTCTGTGCATGTGGGACAGTTTTGTTGTCTATGTGATCACTGAGAGAGAGAGATCTGTCTAAATAACAATACAGCAACAGAAGGCATGTCTTTCTTCATATTTCTCCACCTTCACTCCCTGCTGGGAGAGGCAGCCCTTGCAAACACACACATGACATGTGTACACGTCTTACAATCAGGGTGAAATTGGATTGAGCGATTGCGCTGCCCGTCAAACAAGCTAACAACGCCATTGTGCCTCTCAGAAAGAAGAACGAGGCTTCACGCTCTCCTGTGGGATGACGGATGAGTTTGCGCATCTGTGTATGTGAGAGATGGACTCGACAAAAAATGTGTTTTGATTCATTCTAATGGATGATTTCGCAGACCATGGAAGTAGAAAAAGGCTTTTGCTGATGCAACTGTCAGGTCGTCGTTAGGGAGCAGAAACTGAATGTGCAACCATTTTCTATTTCAGTTAAAGGGGTAGTTCATCCAAAAACAAATGATCATGAGACGGTCCTGAACTAATGATGTTTGACGGGCCAGATTTGAGCACGCAAATTATAATTTTCAGCAAATAATGACTGATAACCTTGCAGATTTGTTCTGTAGAGGTGATTGCAGAAAGCATTTGATAGGCTAGTCTTTGTAAAACGCCTTGAAATAGCAGTTATACCTTCTCCAGATGAGCAATCCAACTCCAAGAGTCAGTAACATGATGAGAGCAGCCACCGAAACCACCACGATGATCACCACAGGACTCTGTTCACTAGAGGCCAGGGCCACTGCACAACAAACACACACAAAGACAAACAAAAGATTTGGTTAGTATTCACGATGGCACAAACCATTATCGGTGCTCTAAAAGCACTGGAGCTTGACGAGAAGATTGATCTTTGAAGTCTTTACTTATTTATTTTTATAGGATCCTAATGGGAATACATTTTTTGTGAGTTAAATACATAAGACTTTCCTCCAAATGGTCCTAACTCCATCCATCTGGACACAGAGGAACTACTTTCAGTTACGCAAAAACACTTTGGATCTCAAATGGAAAGTTGATTCCTAATAAAGCAGTTTTTTATTGGTAAATAATGGAGAAAAAACCCTTTTACGAGTCATTTATTTAGAATTCAAACCCTGATGGGTCATTTAACAAAGGTAAACTTATTTGCACACCTTTTACTGTGAAATTCAATTATCATTGAAAATCAACAAGTGAAATAGCAGTCTCACCAGTGGAGACATCAGGAAAGCAGCGAATGCACATACAAGATTACTGTAAGTCCATAAATGGTGAAGAAAGTACTTTTAGAGTATTACTGAATTATTCAGTTCTGTGTTTGCATTTTATGATCGTGAGCACTTTAAATTGATATGCTATATAATTTATATTTACAGTGCCATTCAAAGGTTTAGGGTCTGTACGATTTTTAGTCTCGTATGCTCACCAAGGTGGCATTTATCTGATTAAAAAACACAGTAAAACACAAATTTTGAGAATTATTATTACAATTTAAAATTGTGCATATTCAACGTGTATTTGCGCTTTGATTTGAATGAAAATAGCACATTCTTGCGTTGAGGCGGATGGAGAAGAGCGTACGCTTCTTGCGTTCGATGGGTAATATCCAAAATGGCGCTACGGTGATGAGGAGAGAGAGAGAGAGAGAGGAGACGAATTGTTGAAAAAAATTAGTTTTTTATATTTTCTTTGCGTACAAAAAGTATTCTCGTCGCTTCATAAAATTCAGATTGAACCACTGATGGCAAATGGACTTCCCTGCCAATGCTTTTCATTCTTTTCTGGACCTCAACAGTGCTATTTACTTGGCAGTCAAAGGAACAGTCACAAGCATCCCGGTTTTTATCTAAAACTTTTTAAATTGTCTTCCGAAGACGAACAAAAATTTTATAGAGTTGGAACGACATGCGGGTAAGTGAATAATGACAAAATTATAATTTTAGGGTGGAGTATCCCTTTAAGATTATTTACAACCAGAGGTGTAAAGAGTACCTAAAAACCATACTCGAGTAAAAGTCACAGATGACCTTACAGTGAAAAGTAAAAAAATACAAAAAATCTTGAGTACATAGCATCTGATTTTACAGTCAGTTTTTACTTATATAAATATTAATGCATCTTTACTGAAAAACTAAAAGTAATAAATTCTTTACTGACCTTAATTCACAACTCACAACGAACAAAAGAAACACTGGTAGTGTGTATGCTAGGCTGGGCAAAACTGATATATCCAGGACAAGGCACAGAAAATTCAACAAAAACAAGAAAGCTGATTTGTGAGGAGAGCAATCACACACTTATTTTCTAAAAACAAAATAAAACTGCGCATCTCCTTCAAAAAGTCAGTAAAAAATGCCGGTTCTGTGATTAGCAGTAAATGTCCTCATATCATATATAAAACACCTGTTTTCAAATACTTGCTAAGGAGCTTGCATTCACTTAAAGTAACCTTGTTGACAAGTTTGGGTAAGGGCAAAATACAAGATATAGTACTTTCAGTGCCCTGTAGTTCACACATCTTTTGTACAAAATAAACTGCTAGAAAAGCAGGTGCATGCAAAAGGTAATTGCTGCAACACTCATTTAAATGTAGTTGATCGTAAAGGTACAGATACTCATTCAGAAATGCATAGTGAAGCGGTAAAAAGTTGTTAGCTTGCTCAGTGAACTACAAAGAGAAAAGATACTTCTACAGTAATTAGTTATTAAACTTTACACCTCTGCTTACAACATTTTATGAAAACCGTTTCGTGATGGAGATAATTCTGACTGCTAATCACAGAACCGGCACTTTACTGACGAGTATGTTTTGTTCAGCGTCGCCATGGCGAAAACGGGAAGTTGGTACGTTTCTCAAATATATCGTTTCCCAGTCCTAGAAATATATAAAAAAAATTATAATTTAAAAATGCTATAAATACGTAAATGAAACACCTTAAATATGTTGTGATATAGATATGTTAATATATTAACTACATTGTTTGAACTGCTAAATAGATGCGTTCTTTGTAGAAAGAAACCCAAACGTTGTGCTAAATCTTCTGCACAATCAAACTGCATACTTGCAGCTGCGCATGTTTCTGAGGTATACGTTTAGAGAACCTAACTGACAGAGAACCTTGATTATAAGATCATCTGCGACGCTCCGTCGTCTAAGTTCTGCATTCAAACGGTGTCTTGCCGTAACGCCCCAATGAAGGGTAATATAATTACCACGTGTGTCTGGGGGAATATAAGGAGACACGATGTAAATGATGTCACCTAATTTTTATATTTTATAAATTATTTTAAAATACTTTTCAGATTAAAATTAAAAGTAAACATCTAAAAAAAAAGAAGTTCTTGCTTCAATCAAGAGTTTAGCTGACTAGTAAGTATTAGATGGTGTCAAAGAAGTAAAACCATGGTCTCATACCAAAAAACCTTTTTTTAAAATAATAAGTAGCCTAATAATAAACATTAGGGTGAGAAGTGAAAAATTCTCTACTATCCTGTTTTATTATAAATACATCTGCCAATACATAGGCATTTTGTTAATAACTTAAAGTTAAATTACTATGGTGCTGAGCACTTCGCATTTGAGAAAAAAACCCAAGCTGTTAGGAGCACAATTCTGCACATCTGTGGAGCGTCTTGCATGTACCAGACGGTGCAGTTCTTCAGCTCTGGAATGAGAATAATCCAGTGCCAAATTTTGGTTTTGCTTTAACCAGGCACCAAACATGACAGCTTTGTTCTGCATAATCTAAAGCTGCTCAAATACTTGTTTATGTGCTACAATGAAGGAGCCTGAAGAGGTCACACGTGAAAGTCCTTTTAAAGTGTTCATTCAATATGAATGTGTCCTCTTAAATTAAAGATGACAGCAAGCATTTGCACTTTAAAGTCATTGTTTCACTGTAAAGCCAACATATTTTGTATACTATCATGAAATAAACCAAAAAAAAAAAGTTTCGAGGGGCTGCTCATATTGCTCCTAAAATAATGACACCACACATTCTTTTCACATGCACTCTTTCTTCTAAAACAAAGAGACACACTCACGTTCCCCCAGTGTCTGCAGCTGCAGCGGTGTGCTGTACGCCCCGTAGTCGAGCGGAGGGGGCGACACAGCTGCAACAGGGCTGGAGGAGGAAGAGGAAGCAGACAGGGAAGATGGAGACAATGAGGAGGAGGAGGAAGAAGAAGAAAGAGGAGAGGAAGAAAGAGCAGAAAGTGCTGGGCTGGAGCAGGTGCGGATGAGGAAGACATAGGTGGTGCCTGGTTTCAGGTTGTTGACGCTGATTTTGGTCGCAGCTGTCTTCACCGTGGAATAGCTCTGATCTTTCTGGACCTGAAGGAACACAGAAATATGTCGATAGCATAACTATGTCTATGGAAGTAAATGACAGTAGCTGGGTTTCCATCACCCTGTTTTAATGCGTATTTTTAAGAATCGCATGAGAAACGAGTGATGGAAACGCCAAATTTCGAATAAAAATCGCTTAATTCTTAATTAATTCCCAGGGAACACACAACAATAAATGTATAACCTTACAATGTAAGTCGCTATAAAAGCATCTCTAAATGCATTGTAGTAATAAGCAAAAACGTGCTTAAGGTGGTTTTTGACTTGTGCGAAAAAGGGTTAATGCGAATAATGGGAGATGGAAATGTAATTTGAGAGTAAATTCCTCCAAGCGCATCAAAAAAGTAATGTGACCACGTGTTATGAGACAGGATAACTTGACTAGCAGCGGACTGATATCGTTCCAAAGCATCTGAAATGTTGTTATGGTCGTTCTGAAATGCCTGAGCAAAGTCTGTCATCAAAGTATTTCGGTATAATTGTGTTCCCAAACAGCAGCATTCACCTCCAAAAGCATTGACAGCATTTATTGTGTCTCGTCTGCTCGCTCTGAGGTGCAAGTAATTTTTCATAATATGAAGATTATTATATTCGGTAGCTTATCCTAGTTTTCTATAGGTTATTTAGTATCAGTTTACTAGAAAGTGACGATTTTGTTATCTTTGATACGTTGGATGGAATCATTGCTTGTTCGCAAATGTTTTATGAATTCCATTTTCCAATTTAATTTGGGTATATAACAGTGCTCAGCGTAAATGAGTACACCCCCTTGAAAAGTAACATTTTAAAATATCTCAATGAACACAAATTTTTTTTCCAAAATGTTGACAAGACTAAGTTTTATTTAACATCTGTTTAACTTAAACATGAAAGTAAGGTTAACATTAACTTGAGAACAACATTTTCAGTTTTACTCAAATAGGGTATGCAAAAATAGTACACCCCACTGAAAGCTGGAGCAAGCTACATTTTAGCTACAAATTAATTTAACAGTTCTAAAGAGTCTTCATTAAAGGTGAAGTTGATTATAAAAGGGTGTTACTTAAGAAAACCCCTCCCATTCATGCTGTCAAATGGCACCACATGGAAGAGAAATGTCACAAGACCTGAGAAAGAAAATAATTTATTACACAAGAAAGTGAAGGCACAAGAAGATCAGCAAACTTTATAAGCAGAATACTGTAGCAAAAGTGGTAAAACATTTAAAAAAGTTGGAACTCAACCATTCACAGAGACGTCCAGGTCGTCCAAAACACCTCGTCAGGAGCTTTCTGAAGGGGTTGAAGAAAATCGACTTGCAAGTTCATCAATAAAAATCAAGACTCCCCAAATTTACATGAGATAAGAAGATTATTGACAAGGTCTTGACATAAGCTGTTATACAGTCAGACATGTTTGACATTGATTTTCCCTGATTTCCCTTTACCGGAGATAAAACCCGACCAAACAATCATTCAAGTAATTTACATTACATGTTATCTGCTTATGATTTATAATCAGTTGAAGATTTTGAATGTGAATGCACTCAGTGTTCATAAGAAATGTATTATTGCGAAAGAGAGATGTTGTTTTTTTTCTCAATCCTGGCAGGAGTTTGAACAGACATCAATGTTTGGCAGCTACAGGTTTTAAAGCAGCTACTGCATCTGACTGAATGATCAATGAGCTACAGGCCTGGGGGAAGATGCTGCTTAGTGTGGCTGTGCACACATGCAGGTTAATAACAGCTTCAGTGAGTGGAGAGGACAGAGGATGTAACCGTACCTTCTCATAGTATTTGATCTCGTATTCAGTGCGGCTGCTGTTGGGATACACGGCGGGTTCCCTCCAAACCAGAGTCACACTGCGCTGCTCAACCTTCTCCGCTCGCAGCTCGTTAACCTGGGAAGGCGCTAAAGAGACAGACAGAGAGAGAAAACTGTAAATAATTAAAAGAAAACTGTGAGTTGAAGTTCTGCCTGAGTGTGTAACAGATTGGTGATGATAACTGTTTGAACATGCTGAAAAAGATTTGATTAAGACGTTCTCCTGCTGTCAGACTAATGTCAAATCCATCCATTGTGTGTTCAATGCTGGTTAGACAAACTCCAAGATACAACCGGCACAAATTCAACACTTTAGGAACAGTATTCAACATTTATGAGCAAACACTTTGCAGTTTTTAAAAATCCTCAATGCAAAACACTTGTTTGAGAGGTGAATCAACAAAATAATAGGATTTTGTTGTGTGTTTAAAATAATGTTTACATAACAGTCTTAATTCCACTGTAAATATTCATTAATTTAATCTAATCAAATCTAGTAAAAAATTGTGAGGGTTGTGCTAAAAACAAAAAAATTTTTTCTGTAGCAAAACTGCAACTCTGAAAACAATCCTTCATAGCTTATGAGTTTTGCTTTTCATTCAGATATTCACGTTGGAAAACAACATAATACAGATGAAAAACAATGATTCTTGTAGTGTAAATATGACATAACCTTCCTTTATATTCTGGTACAAATGTATTAATGTATAAGTAAATATTACTATATAAATAATATAACAAAAATTCAAAAAAATATATGTAAGTTAGTTTTCTTGTAGGGGCACAATAAGGATTAATATATTTTAATCATAAAAAAATAAAAAGCTCATGGAATGAAATATAATGTACATAAGGCAACATAATGGTACTCTCTCAAGACAGCTATACCTAAAAAAGAAGCTTTAGCTGTGTTGTAAATCACATACTGAGCAGGTAACCCATTTAAATAAATATTTATTAATAAATATTTAAATGTAATCCTGACATACAATAATACATCCACCATGTTGTTATTGTCATGTGACCTACAACTTGCGTTGCTTGCCCACCATTTATGAATCCAATCCCATAGCTTTATGGGACAGTAAACTATCCTTTGTATATGTATTCAGAATCTTGGCGCCAAAAGTAATGGGTCATTTTGCCTACTGATTTATAAAATGTGGGCATATTACACTTTTCACATGCTGTTTTTCACCTCATATAAACTGCAAGACTATTTCCTGTCCTGAAAGTAAGACACTGAGTTAGATGGGCGAGTGCAAGTGCGTCTCCTATCGTTCTGATTAAGAGATGATTAACGACGACAGAACAGCTGAGAGCTGCCACTCAAAATCCCCCACCGAGGACTGACAGCTCCATCACGTCAAAAACAAGCATCGGACAAATAAGACTCATACATCAACCAAGAACAAGTCAAGTCAAAGCTTTATTTTCATTCCGCTGCATGTGGGTACATACAGTGGAACGAAACGTCATGCCTCACAGGACCACGGTGCTGCATAAATACAGAACCCAAACTAACCTTATTTTTCCAATAATCCTTGCTTTTCTTTCTTCACATGCAGTAGCACACACTCACAGTTTCAGTCACGTCTTTATACCGTGATTCTAAATTACAGTGTAATTTGTGGTGCTGATCAAAGACAGTACTTGTCCTCTTCATGTGTCTGACAAAGGGATGAGGGTTATTGTCATTCAGGCTGTTCTTTCGGCCTGCTACTCCAGACATCCCACGAGACACTGGCATGAAATAAAACTAAGATATCTCAGTAAAAATCCTTTGATCTCAGACAAAGTGACAGCTACACTGCTCATTAAAGATCGCGGACAACTGTACTGAGACATGCTGTGCGAGACGGCTGACAGCTTTATGACTACACTGTGTACAGACGATTCAATCCTGATCAGATGTGTGACCTCTTTTTCATTCTATCTTTGGCCTTTATGCTACTTTTATTGACAGGTGTAGATGACAGGAAATTATGGCGAATGGAAGAAAATGACAAAAAACCAACATGAACTCACATCAGACACATAGCCAGCACAATTCATTGTGTATGTGGTAACCCATAGGCTATGGCAAGGTAGACGGGCCACAAAGAAAATATGAATGGAGGATTTTTCAACACTCAATAAGACAGTTTTAGGAAAGGAAATCACACTCTTAAACAAAAAGAGCTAGTTGTCAAGTATTTTTTTGTGTGTACTATATAGCTTTAAGAATAATTAATAATTATATTTACTTATTTTGTATACTAGTCCTAGTCTCAGCCTCAGACGTCACACCCACTAAACGTCTGATGCATATGGCACACTTATCTGGAAACACTTCAGGAGTGTCTAAGTATTGGTTGAATAAAAAAAAAAAAAAAAAAAATAAACGAAACATACATAACTCACATATAATAAAACTACAAATTATATCAGCATTACAATTACAAGTAAAAAAAAAACAACTTAATTTAAATTTTATTGAAAAAAATATTTTGTTTTTTAAACATTAAACATGTGTTCTAGTGACTAATTAGGATTTATTTAAAATAAAATAAAACTAAAAAATAAAAAATCCTACTTCAATAGAAATGTTCACATGATTTGTGTACAATTATATATACAAATTCTGGAGAACATGATCATCAGGTGAGGTGCTCTTGGCTCCATTGAAGCATAACACACTTTCTGGAGTTCACAAGGTCAAATTTGCTTATATAATTGGCAACCTAGAAATTTCCTAAAACTTTCACAGATTTTTTACGTGGTCTCACACTTCTGGATCCCACCGCGATTTATGTGTGGAAAAAAAAAAAACGAGCAAAAAAAAAACACCCCCTAATTTGCTAATAAATGGATTTATAATCTCAAGAGGGATACGAGGCACAACATAACAGTTTGTGGGTTATACTGGCTGTAAGAGAAGCTTCTCTCTCGATTTCTACTCCAGGCTGTTGTTTCTTACCCACCATAATGAATAATGTATAAAGAGCTCCAAACTGCTGCTCTGCCTCCCACTCTGAAAAAAATGCACTTGCAAAAATAGTTAACACTGCCATGCACAACACACGCACGCGCACGCACAACACACACACGCGCATGCACACACGCATGCATACACGCACACACGCACACACACACAGCCCCACCTTTGCACGCCACTGTATAAGTGATATTTAAAACATTATTTTTTATAATAACTTCAGTCTAACTTCATCTTAACAGCAACACTGTTGGTATAAATAAAATACAAAATATTTAAAAAAAGATATTTTTTTTATAATTAATTGTTCAAAATTTAAATTAAAACTGAAAATATAAAATTAAAGCAGATTCAAAATATTGATATGATAAAAAACATAAACAACACGAGAATAACACTGACTTGCCAATGGAAAAACATTAATTTGATATTTAACATTCTGATAAAGATTATCTTTGCAGCATGCCAGTGGTCACAAGAGTAAGGAAGCACCGGATTTCTTGAGCAGTCTTTATTGCCCTCTAGACAGAGCCAACATGTTTTTTTTTTTGCAGTGGCAGAGCCCAGATTCTTTCAGCAGGGGCGTTTTGAAAACTCCGTTTGGCACGGAGCAGTGTGCTATCAGAGCATGCAGGCAGGCACACGTCACTCCCTCAGGACATCTTCCTGTGAATAAGTGTGTAAGTCTCTCTCTCATCCTCTCGTCTCATTATTGTCTGGAGGATTCCTTCTATTGGCTCCGCAGTCATTGGCTCGCACCACTGCAGCGACTACATCCGGCTAATCGTGGCGCTTTTGTTGAATACTTAAAGTACATCCACTTAAAGGACTGTTGTGTGTGTAAAAGAGTAGAACGGGTGCAAATAACAAAGCAAAAGATTCGGAGTGTGTTTTCTTTCAACACAATCCAGTTAGCAATGTTTTTGACAACTGGCACTGATACACTGCTGACTGTAGTGAGAGAGAGAAATACAGGGTTGCAATAGTCTGACAGGGTGAATGTGATCTTGCCCTCAGCAATGGCAGTGGGGAACACGACCAAATAGTCAAGTCATGCATGATAACACACAAACATACGCCACTGCTATATCACTGCAGTCTCGCAGAGCATCAGATGCCTCCAGATTTGAGTTAACCTTGCAGTTAGGGAGAAAGTGTGTGTGTAATTACACAGTTTACACACATCCATTGCAGGGCTCTGTGAGGATAAGGAGCAAGTTCTTCATCAATGCAGCACAAAAGTACATACTTTGAATTAAATATATTCAACCATTTAAAACATTGTTGAATATGCTACTCAACATGCATTATATGACAGGATACATTATGCTTTGACAAAGTAGATATTCCAAAATGACAAAATGTTTGTCCACCACATTATCCACCCCAAAATGTGGCCAAAAAGCTGCAAATGTACACATAAATTCCACACACGCACACATTTGCAATCTGCTGCCAAGAAGTAAATAAAGAAAAAATATTCTGAAATAAACAAACAAATGATTGTACACATTACCAACCTGCCCAGCTGGTGAGGCATACTGGGTAGAATTGCTATTATCATTTATATTATCGCAGGGAGAGCGGGAAGGATAGAATAGAGGGAGGGAAAGAGGGAGGATGTGGAAGAGGGGATTTCTGTCGGCCTGCTGGGAGGGTAAGATAGAGGAGCAGGGACTGAAGCCTGCAAGACATATACATTTCCATCTAAAGAATGATATTACAACACCCTACGTACACCTGGGACAGAGAGACGGGGGAATGAAAGGAAGCAGGAAGGGAAGAGGAAGAGGAAGCGGAGGGGGAGGAGAAGAGGAAGACAGAACGAGAAAGTGTGGTGAATGGTGAGGAAACGGAGATAAATGGGGAGAAAAAGGCTTTTAAAAAGAATAGAGCAAAGAACGAGTACAGAAACAGCAAACAGAGGCAGAAAAAGGTGAATAAAAAAATCAGATTTGCCAATAGTAATTCACATTAAATTTCAAATTCTTTACCTCAGAATTATAAGTGTCCTTAAAGATACAATGTGTAATTTCTGCATTATTTCCAACACCAAACTACAAAAACGACTGTTTTCACACAGGTTTACATATTCTTATTTTTTTTAAATAATAAACATTGACTGGCTTAACAGATAGCCCTGCCCCCAACCCGTGTCATTGGTTGAGTGAGTGTTGCTCAAACAAGTGTGGGGCTCAAAAAAATCTATATTTTTAAAGGGGTGGTTGATTGCGATTTCACTTTTTTAACGTTAGTTAGTGTGTAATGTTGCCATGCGGCGCAAATTTAGAGAAGATAAAGTTGTTGCCATGCCGACAAAATGTGCACGAATAAATCTATTTATATATGAATCACGTTTCTGTCTTCTAACGATTCGAATGAATTCACAAGTTTCAAAATCAATGTTCTAAAGCAGCAGATCTTAATCCTGTCCCTCGCACCCCCCTGCTCTGTACACACTCTGCTCTCTCTCTCATTCAGATAATCAGCTCAGCTCCAACAATGAACTGTTCCATTTATACACTTTATGTGTATAGACAGTCAGATATTTTTCACATAGCTATAAGAAGTGTTAAACATGGACATGCACATGGTTACAGTGCTGTATTACAGCTTTAATCAGGATAAAACTATATATTAAAAGTTAACAAAAGCAGTTGTATTTACAAATAACAGCGTATCTACAAGTATGAAACAACAACACGTCACCTTGGAATTATAAGGTTCTATCTGACATTGCCAAATTGAGTTATTCACATATTCTTATTCTGTGACAACTTATTTACATAATGTGATGTTTTATTTTTTTTAAGTTGTGTACATTTTAGGACTTTTTATTTAGAAAACAAAAAGGTTCTATTTACAAAAATCGAACTCTAACTTGGTTCTATAATTAAGTGTATGTGCAATTCAACTTTATTCCTCAAAGTGGTACTGTTTAAAACATAATGATGATGTGATTTTTCACTCACAATTAGCGCATGCATAAAACAAATAATCATCTGCAAAAATTGAACTTGCTTGAATTGCTTTACTGCAGAGCAATTACTGTACATAATTAAATATATGTGTTACTGTCGTTTGATGGTGGATGTGGTGAATAGCGGTCAAAATGTTGTTTTTGAAGATGCTGAAAATGGTAGTTTTGGGAATATATTGAGATTGTGAATATGAGGCAGATGCTGAATGTATACTGGGGAAATGCGTTCTGACGATGGGAGTGATGGTAAAATCATCTGCTCAAATCAAACACTTCTAAGTTTCAAAAGGTAAGGAAGTATGCTTATTTTATTCTTTTTTTTATTTTATGTTCTTAAAATATCAGGAGAGTGTACTATTACAGCAATTAGAGAGCCATACATGGTATAGAATATGTAATGATTGGCGAAATATTCATGCAGTTTAAACTCTTAAAATGTCTTACATTTTACAACATTAAGCCTTAAATATCAAATAGTCAACAATTTAAATGACGGGGTCTTAATTACATCAATAAACGTCAGCATGTTATCTCAGCCATACTGATTTAAAGAGAACGCCATTTTCCCTCTCCCGCTTTTTGTGGAATAAAGTCCTGGTCAGATGGATTAGAGTAACGTTAGCTGCCTTAACTGTTCCCTCAATAATGTGTTTAATTACCCACTATAATCCTAGCTAAAATTAACATTAGCACTGGACAAAATATTTAGTATTGCCCTCTGTGCCTAACTTAACCAAGAAAAAAATGATTTATCCTAAAATATGGAATAAATGTGATAAATAAAGCATTACATTTACCTTTCTCATACATGTTGACACATTGTTACAACACTAATTTTATGTTTTAAAACAAATTATAAAAAAACTATTTGTATTTCTTGAAAATTGTTGCTTCAATTAATGTTTTGCAAGATAGAACCTTATAATTCCAAGCGGAAAATGACTTTTTAGAATTAGAAGGTTCTATCTGTATTTTACCTGTATTTGACCCAAAAGAGGATTTTGATATACATTTATAATACCTTTAGGTCTCTGTCATTTTCATGTAGGAAAGAGACTTGTTCCCCATATAATTTTTGCTATATGGAATGCAAAAACTTTGAAGCTCAATATCTCAAAACCACTCAGAATGCAGATAGAACCTTATAATTCCAAGGCGACTAACAAACAAAAAAAACATACCATTGAGAGCTGTATGCTTGCGCAGGTTCTGCGCGATTCTCTTCACTAATATCCTCTGCGTCTCAATCGGGCTCAAATTGATAATCAATATTGACGACGTCACTGTTTACAACACAACTGGAGCACATGCCACTGAGGCGAGGGGCGTGACGTTTAGAATCGCACAAATTTAGCGAAACAAAACAACGGGCCAGCTAATCAATCTGAGTTCATTGCGTATATCTGAGGGAGGGGCTTCATAAAAACAGTAAATGATCGGAGCGGTTAAACGAGAAGGGACATAGCGGTGTAGAATAAAGGTCAATAATATGAAAAATAAAGATTTTTTTTTTTTTAAAAATGAAGCATTAACATGTTAGACTGCACCCCATCGACACAATCAAGCCTAGCAAAAAAGCAGTCAACCACCCCTTTAAAGCTCCACACAGCCACTAAATTCAGGGTTGCCAACTTGCCACAACATATTAGAAGTATTAGTATAAATCAGTATATTAATAATTAGTATATAGTAGAAGAAAGTAGGATAGAATAAAATATTAAACAGTAAATAAATAAAGGAGAAGTGTGATTATTTATTTATTTATCTATCTATCCAAACAATCTACACAAAAACACTCCTGAAGATGTAAGCAGAAACAGTCCATGTAAGAAGCTTATTATTCACCTAACTTATAAATAGAGAGGAAATGGGGAAGGGGATGAAAAAGAGAAAAACACAGAGAGAGGGGGCTGACATAAATATAAGGAGCTTCATTTTCCAGACACAATGCAGCAACAATGCTGTAAGCTACAGACAGAGTGTAAAACAAGCCGACAGCACAGACAGACAATACACTAAGCTGTACGAGTTCATGTGAAGTGCAGCAAAGTTAGAATGAATTGAGAAGTAAGAAAAACGAGCTCTGTAAAAGAAATGCACATGCGCACACACACATAAAAAGCATTTATGCAGCACAGACTGCAAAGAAAAGAACCAGAGACGGGGTGGTCTGGCAGATAGCAAACTGTCTGACTGACATCTCCCCCTAGAGATGACAGACAGCTGTCAATCAAAGCATTAGGCCATCGGTCTCATCACAAGATTGCCTGAACAGTGGAGGCAGAGCAACTCATCAACCCCCTACAGCTACACACACACACACACACACACACACACACACACACACACACACACACACACACACACACACACACACACACACACACACACACACACACACACACACACACACACACACACACACACACACACACACACACACACACACACACACACACACACACACACACACACACACACACACACACACACACACACACACACACACACACACACACAAACACACAGAGAGACACAAAGCATCCCGAACAACTCATACACACATTCTGCATGCATAATAACCCCTCAAAAATTCAATTTTGAGCTATTTATTACACAGACATAAGCGCAAAACAAACATATACAATAAGGCTGGGGGATACAGGTAAATAAATATATATACAGTATATTTCGATTTTATTTTTAGCTTTTTGATGATATCTGTGATTTAAAAATATTAACATTAATGTGTTTTCTTTAAAAAAAAACTTTTTTAGTCAGAAGGAATGTCACTTAAACCAAACAGCCACTACAGCAAAATTAAAAGGTTTAATGACAATTTCAATTATAATAATTAAGTAATATTTTAAATATCAAATTTAGAAAATCTTCTTAAAACAATTAAGGCAATTTTCCACCCAGTTTAGAATACATTTAAATAAACAGCAATATTTACATACAGTACATATATATTTTAATAGAACATTTAATACACTGCCATTCAAAATATGTATATTTCAAGGTATCTTTAAAAGGCTGCACTGTTGTCATCCAAAACACAATAAAACGGTAATATTATTGCAATTTAAAATATAAATAAAATAAATAGATAAAATATATAAATACACTGAACCAAAACTTTTTTACAATTGTAGTCAAATACTATGCAGGGACTTCCATGAACTATTTGTGTGTTGACCAATCACAGAATCCAAGTTTTATATCTGAAATGAGTTGACCGAACTCCTCTGAAGCTTTTTGCTACAATATTTAAGGCGTTACTTCACAGCTGTTATGTATATTCATGAGTCGCAGACCAAGAAGAATGGCAAAACTAATCTAATGACACGCTCTTTAAACTTAATGGCTAAATAAAGACTGCATTAAATCACAATGTTTCCTAATTTTATATCATCATCAAAATCACGACTACAGTATATTGCAAATATATTACCCAGCTCCAACACTCTAACAGTGTAATAAAGATCTCAACACTTACGAGGGTGAGACTAAGAAGGAAGAGGGGCATTTCAGAGTCAGTTTTTTGTCTCCTTTCATGCATTCGCTCACCTCCCTCTGTCTTAAGAGCCTGATTCATTTGAGCTGCTCGGAGCTCTTTGCAACACTCTGATGATCTAAAGACGTCTAGGATGTATGTGTGTGCGCTCAATCCAACATCCAACTCCTTGCATGCCACATAACAAGCTCGCAAAAACATCCGTGATTACCACAAAGACCTCAAATGGTAAAAGCGAGCCCTCGCAGAGGGTGAGGAATAGACGTTGCGTTGCAACCAATTAAAATACTTTGCACTTTTGTGACAAAGGGGGCCAAATTGGATGAGTGTGGCGCTGAATGGAGGGTGATGACTCAATCTCTTTTAGAGCTGCTGGAGCCTTGTGCTCTCTCATTTTCCCCATTAGAGCAGACCGAGAGAGCAGCTCCCTTGTTAGGGAGAGAGACCGAGGGTGCGGTAATGCACACTCCAGAGCAAATGCATGGAAGTGCTATGAATTGAACTGGAAGATTTGAGCTTCTGAGAGTGTGTCGCTTCTGATGGGTGGATGGATGTGGAGGAGGGAGAGAGAAACAAACATTTAAGATGCTTGGTCAATCTGTTGAAGTAGGACTGTAATGTTCAGGTATCTCAGACGAAAGGTGCAAAGCTATTCCTGGGGCAATAACTTTTCAAAATAAACTAATTTGTACATGTTAGGCAGTAATATGTACTTTTGTGTACTTTTAATGTACTTATATGCACCTAACAGGGGTTAATATATACCCTTTTTACCAGGGCACAGAGACAGTATTGAACTTTTTTCTGAGTGTGTTAACAGGTAAAAGTATTTTTTTCTAATGATGGGATTCTTCAGAAGGTTGAATAGAGGGGATCCACCAAAAATGATATTTTTCAAGATTTAAGATTTCAAGATTCAATTTACTTGAATTAAAAAATATTAACAGATTCAAAGTTTATTTTTTGTTTTTCTTGTGTTAAGCCTAAATCTAACAATATTTAGTTTTGTTAGATTTAGGCTAATGTCTAAAATATTAAACTAAATTCAAATGAAATTATCTGAAAATACCCCATAAGCGCCACCCTAAAACACGATTTTAAAACAACATTAAATTGACTTTTTTTAACTGTTACTATTTTATTTTGTAATGTTACTATTTTATTGTTGTAAAATACTTCTGAGATTTTTTTCAAAATATCATGCCTTTATTCCCATAAATGTAATATATATGTTATAATTTATTTTTTAAACTTAGTTTGAAAACAGTTGTAGGTAAATTTGACAAAATTCATTCAACGAATCATTCAATCAAATACTGTAAACAATTTGGCAAAAAAAACGCTTTAAAGATACAAAAAATACTAAAATATATTTTAATCATTAAGTTGTTCTAAAGCTTAAAATTTAAAAAAACATATTTTAATCACTTAAGTTGTTCTAAAGCTGTATGGTTTTCTTTCTTCTGTGACATTTAAAGAGTGGGTTGTGTTCCAAGTTTTTGTTCAATATTTAAAGGTGGGTTGTGTTCCACAGAAGAAAGTAAGGCTGACATACATACACACACTTCTCTCTCTCTCTCTGTCTGTCCTCTTTGGGCCATGTATCCTGCTGTCCTTCACCCTATGTCATCCTCTTATCCCTCTTACCCCACCCTCCCTCTGATGAGGCATGCAGAGGTGCCAGACCCCAGAGAGCTCCACAGGCCTCGGCCATCTAAAGCAGCCAAACCAAATCCTCTGAAGATATTGAAATGTCAATCCCTCCACACTGACCCCTCCCCTCTGCCTGTCTCCCTCTGACACACACACGCATCGGGCACGTAAACACCCTGAAACAATCGTGAAAACATTGGGGCTTTGTTGAGCAACTATAGAAAGTTTGTTCTGGTGTAAAAGAGCTGCAATCTATCAAAAGCAGAGCTGTCCAAACTCAGATCTGAGAGAAGATGTGACCCAAATCTGCCTGCTCTTTGTTTGGGTCTTATTCAGATCCACAGTATTAAATGTTGTATGGAGCACTTTTAAAAATTACTATGTTTCATGGGCAATTCTAAAGATCTGAATGAAGCACTTACACATTCATGCAGCCGGTGGAGTTATTTATCTAACAGAAAATATGCCCAAAATATAAGTGACTCATCCATGGAGACAAAAGCTTTTACAAATCATAGGGGTTGGAATGCCGTCAGATTTCTTTCAGTTTATAAATTAACACTGATTTAACTTTGGGGGGGGGGGGGAAATGCCTCACAGATGTCTAGTTAAATGAATTTGTAGCATGTACTGTGGCACAAGCCAGCTTGCAAGCGCACACAGTCAGATGCTAACGCACATATGTCCAAGACCTGGGTGGTATGACTGTATGATAATTATTATTTTATTCATTTTTCTATAACTTTTACACCCCGATAGATATTTCTTTGTAAATGTATTATTTACACATGACCCACAAACTACCCATATAAACTACAAACTAACAACAACAACAATAATAAATTATTATTATGAATACAAGTGTTCAGAATATATTTCTATAATTTAAGAACAAATTTTTATGAACATTAAGAAAATATAACTATATTGTGAATTTTTCAGTTGTATAAAATGACTGATTTTAGTCCTGTTGAGAACAGTAACAGTAGCTGCGTCTCATTTAGAAGGATGCGTCCTCCGGAGGTCTCATTCAGAGGGTGCATACGTCATCGAGGCTGTCTCATTTCAGAAAAGCAAGTAGGACACTCCGAATGCGACCTTCAATGCGTTTCTTTCACAGAAATTGGAGGATGCATGATCCTTCGCTGCTAGATAACCCACAATTCTTTTTGAAACAACCGTCGTTAATTTGAAAAATGAATTACACAATGTTTGGTGTATGACTGCATCAAACATAGAGCAAAATAAAAGCATTTTTTTTTATTACTTTCCAAATTTAGAAATAATTTTCCTTCATTTAAGTACTGTGAGAGTGCAACGATGCTCTAAATATGTTGGCAAATCAACTTGATACTTCCTGGTTCCTTTTACTCCCGTCCTACGAAGGCCGTCTCGTTTAATTCTAGGTTGAGGACACTTCGTATACGTTATGCATCCTACGGAGGATGCGACCTACAGAGGATTCGACCTCTGGAGGATGCAGCCTTCTAAATGAGACTCAGCTAGTGATTTCCTCAAAATAAACTCATTGCTAGAAAATACATGTTATCAGTCGACGAGGCTTACAGTAGAAAGAACCAACACGCTTCTGTTAATTTGATAATCTCGTCTCAGAATGGCCGAATTAACCGCGTGTCCAATATATCATTATATTGGGTTAACCGCCGTGTCCAATATATCATTCTATCACTAGTACTGTGAAGATTATTGGAAGTTGTATTGCTTGTACCTTCAGGGTTTAGCTTATATGTTGAAGCTGTCATAGCCAATGTTTGTGTGATCTCCACGGTCTCTCTTCATGTATCTGTGTACATGCAACAAGCTCTAGTGTATGACTGCAATATTACATCACTTAACCGTGACGGGCTCCACACAAGCGGAGAGCATGATGGGACTGATGCCCTTGCTGTGTTCTGAGACAATATGTCATAAAAGAGCCAGTGACCTTTATGAATACTGCATTAGTGACTTTGAGGGCACACTCTCACCCCCACCCTAAACTAAAGCTGTAAGCCAATCCCTCTTCTCGCTCTCCCGATAGGAAATATTAAACTTCCTCTCAGGATAAGGGCCCAGTGGTGCCTCCACGCTGCGGAGAAGGTCTGTGGAGCTTTACAGCGCACGGTTCGTTGGCTCTTAGCCAGTGAAGGGTTTAAGACCACAGGTCGATGAGAAGTGCACCCTGACCAAACGGATTTCCCTGTATTTGAGAAGGAGGCTTTGAGCCGGACTTTATCGGCCCACCGCAGGCTCTATTGGGAGGTTCGGCTTGAAAGGAGAGTTTGCTTGGCTTCTTTTCTTCAGAGGCCGCAGGGAAGGAGGTCCTGTGGGGTACAGGAACTCCTCCTGCCTCGGATCTCCAGGGACTCCACAGCTGATTAGTTTTTACACACTTGTGAACCTTTGCGGGGCAAATGTTTATAAATGTGGGGTTATTTCTGACTTATTTATTCTGCTAAATTCAGATTAATGCTAACATAGTGAGAAGGGAAGCTGCTTTATTTAAGCCTATGACATTATATGTACTCCAAAATGTAACACTTACTAAGGTTTTTCTAAAAATCGAAATCAACAGCTCAACATAGGAATGGGCAGCATGACCAAAATCCTATACCACAGTATTAGTCATTTTATGTAACTGAACCATTCACAGTATGCACTCTAAAATATTATTTGTCAAAGTTTTAAATATAACAAAGATTATAAGTGCAGTTTTTATGATTCAAAATTTCACATTTAATTGAATGCGTTACTAGCCATTTCTTTGTAATAGATTGTAAAATGTACTAGTCATTTCTGAGTGAATTTTTTTTTTTCCGCCCAATGTTTTTCCTAGAAAATAGAGGGAAAATGTATAATAAAGTAAATAAGCATGTTGTTTATTTATTTAATTACTTAGCAGTAAATTTTCTTTTGATAATTCAGTGGTTAGCTCAGCTGTAATAGCTATATAACCTTTTGTCAGCTTTCTCTTTTTATTTGGAACGTTATGGGCACTAACAGTGATTTGCAACTGTTTTCTTTGACACTGGTTTGGTTGTTCATTTTTACATTAGTTAGAAAGGGATAGTTCACCCAAAAATGAAAATGCCATCATGTTACTCGTATTGTGAAACCTTTATGACATAAAAGAAGACATTGTGAAGAAAGTTTGAATGATCTTTTATACAATGACACACAATGGGGTCCAAAACAATACTGGACACCACTGACTTTTCATTTTTGCAAGAACTATCCCTTCAAATAGTGTCTCACAATACCAGAACTGTTCAGTGCATAAAACTAAACAATCATTTTGAAAAATGTTTGGTAAGCAGTTTCAATGGAAGTCAATGGCAACCAAAACGGTTTGGTTTCCACTGTACAGTAGGGCTGCAGCTAATGATTATTTTTATTGTCGACTAATCTATCGATTCTTTTTTTTTTGATTAGTCGACTAATCTATCGATTATTTTTCAATTAATCTATTTATTATTTTCTCATCGGTTGATTAATTCTTTAGTTAAACTATCAATAAATAATAACAGTAAATTCTGCTATTAATCTTTTATTTTATTCAAACCTTTTCTCATAATTAATACTTAAAAAAACAACAACAACAACAACAACAAAGAACGAAAGGAAAGAAAGAAAATAACAATAAATAAAGATGATAACAAGAAGAGAGAAAAATAAATAACAATAACAAATAAAAATAAATATAATATAAAATTAAATAAATAAAATAACAATAAATAATTAATAAAAAATAGAAAGAAATAAATAAAGAGAAAGAAAGAAAGAAAGAAAGAAAGAAAGAAAAAGAAAAGAAAGAAAGAAAGAAAGAAAGAAAGAAAGAAAGAAAGACAGAAAGAGAAAGAAAGAAATATAAATAATTACAGGGCAGTGATACAATCAATAGAAATTATGGCTGCGTTCATATTTATTGTTTGGGATTGACAGCAGTTGCTTACAGGTGAGAGACTTGAAAGGTTTTATTTATTCAGTAGATTAAAACATCTGCTTGAATACATATCAGTATATGAATGAACAGCTGAAGTCACAACCGCATTCAGGACACTAGGTCGACAGAATCAAAAATGGCGTCACTACACCGGGAAGTTTTATCACAGCTGACAGACGTTTTTAAATAAACGATCCCAGTCGAGGCTTGTCCTGTCCATCACACATTAAAAAACAAACAATGATTTTAAATGCTTTGTTAGCGCGTGCAGAGAGAACGTTTGGTGCAAGCGTCTCAGAACTCTCGCGCGTGCCGATCGCGAGAGCTCTGAGACGCACTCTATGGGCGCCAGGGCTCTGACGGCAGCTCCGGTGGATCTTAAGATGAATGCGAATCATTTCTCCTTCTCTGTCTCTGTGAGTGCGTTAAACCCGTCATGATTATATAAGCAACTCAATGTCCCGTGCTGTTCCGTTCATTCAGCGCAGCTTTGCATGCGGTTGTGAATCCTGACAATGTAAAGGCGTCAGTTCGGCTATATAACGTTATCTGCGGTTCTGACAGTCGTATAATAATAAAATGCTCTATTAACGCTCTGTAAAGTGAAGTGATGTTGCCATACTAGCCTTTACCTTCTGCTCTAGTTTGTGTTAAACATGGCAGAAAAACAGTCTTAAGTATGGATAACTGCAGGCTCGCACAATGGGTGTGGCTAAAGGTGTGACGCGTCGACGCACTAAATGCTAATCGATGTATTTTTATAGTCGACGTAATCGATGACGTCGACGAATTGCTGCAGCCCTACTGTACAGTAAAATATATTTTGTGTTACACAGAATATTCAAGAGAATTTAAGTCACACAAGTTTGAAACCACATGAATAAGTGATGCCAGAATTTTCATTTTTTTAGTGAACTATCCCTTTAAACTAGAGATGCACCGATTGACTGACCAGTGATCGGAATCGGATGATTTTTCGCATTACACAGTGATGTGAGTGAATGATTTTAATGTGGTTTCATGTGAGAATGATTTTAATTTTAACGGTGACTGATAATGTATTTATGTTGTGCCAGATGAGGCTTGCACAGCCTGAGTGTGTGAGAGAGACAGCACACAAAAATAACTCCCAGAAATGTATAGATGCATACTGCAGTACAAAAACAAAAAAACAGACAATTGCCACCACCTACTGGTGGTTTAGTCATATTTAAAAGTATAATTAAATTTTTTCAACATTTATTTGTATGTTTAAAAAAAATATATGTAAAACATTAATCTTATACAATTATTTATGCATTTGAAATGTTGCAGTGTAAATGCATTTATGGCACCTCAGCTTCATCAAACTGTCTGTGTAAATACATCTAATAGCACTTCAGATACAGCTTCTGTTTCCTCAGCAGTGGAATTAATTGAAACAAAGTAAGAATTTGATGTGAAAGATGACACATTTAATAAGGTTAGGGGAAATAAATTACCATTTATAAACAGTGGGAAATGACATCTGTTTCTTTACATAAAGCAACTAATTTTAAGTAAACTATTTCTTCCTCTTTCCAGTCAAGTGAGAGAAAATCTGTAAATTAGTCCAGATTGGGGGAATTGTAATGTTTAATGTATTTTATGATGTAAATAATTTTTCGTTTAAATTTTCATAGATTTTTGTTTGTATATGCTGTAAATTATAGTTCTTAGAAAGAAAATCGTAATCGGCAAAAATCGGTATCGGCAGATCACACCTACAAAAAAATCGGAAATCGGCCAAGAAAATAGCAATTAAAATGTCATTCCCTATTCAAGTACAGTAGATAGGAGCAGTACTTGCATGCCATTTACCTACATAGAAAACATCTGTCTGGGGCTTTACTAAGATGGCTGCCGAGTGACCCGATTTGGTCGCCGTAAACTGCTCTCAAAATGATCAGCATGGTTGCATTTCATTTGTATAGAGAGTTCAACAAAGGGCCAATAAACACAGAACATGCACATTCAACACAAGCGTGGCACTGATCTCAGCCTCTAGTCAGTTAAACTCCTTTGTGTTGGCTTGCAATCTCACCGACTCTAATCCCAGAGCTCAAACACACAGCTGCCTCTGAGACTGTACATCACAATAAAGTAATAGCACTTCCTCTGAGAGCTCCAGTTAACCTTGAGCCTGTGCTGTGTGAGGGAGAGATTAATGGTGTGTTGATTGAGAACGGAACAGGAGAACACAGCAAAATTAAGTTAGAATATGCAACACACATAAAAATGAAAGACTTGTGTTATGGCTACCCACACAACTTCAAGCACACAAAGATGAAAATACAAAGGAATATGATTTATACCTGAGACCCAGGTCCATATTTAACACCCACCAAGTGCCAAATGCAATTTAAAATCTGGCTTTGGTGAGCAGATAAAAAAACATTTGCCAGTGTCATAGCAAATGAAAATATGCAATTATAAATAATAAATATAATAACTAAGCAATAAAACAATTAATATTACATAATACATCATTACATTATTATATATTTAAAGAATATTCATACTTTTATTCAGAAAGGACACATTAAATTACCCAAGACAGTAAAGTAATTTCCTAAAGATTTTTTATGATTTCATTATTCTTTCAAATGTTCTATTCATCAAAAGATCCTGGAAATAAAAACATATTTTCTAATATATCCTGCAAAAAAAATTCTATATAAACAGCTTCATGGCTGGCAAATGTTCTCAATTCACTTGCTTTGGCAGGTGTGTAAAAAAGTTAATTTGGACTCAGGAGAGAAAGAAAGAAAATAGATACTGAAAAGGTGTGAGAGACAAAGAAAGAGTCATTTTTGGCTGAGAAAAAGCAATTGTGTTGAGAAGAGCATCAAATAATGAAAGGCGCAGGAGTCGAGTGCCAAATAAACGCTCTGCAATTTACTCTTAATGGAAAGCAAATCTGAGTGTGTGCAAGTCTTGATGAAAGAGATCTCCATTAATAAACATGCGGCTCCTGCGCTGCTTATTTCAGCCTTTGTGTTCGGGCACTCTGGGATCATTGAAGGATCTGAGCAAGCGGTAATGTGAGTGTGCCTCTGTGTGACTCTGTACAGTATGTGTGCGTGTGGCTCAGTGGGTCTGTGTTAATCTGGGTGTTGTGTAAAGGGAGTTAATATCAGTGCACACTGTCCTGTAGAGGCATTTGACGACACAGGTGAGGGTCTAATACTCCAAGTGATTTCTGAATTGTTTAACCGGACATTTACATATTGCGTGCAATATATGTGTGTGTGTGTGTGTGTGTGTGTGCAGGCAAACTCTTTAGAACTGACCTCTCACACAAACACATACCAGCTGTTCACTAAGCCCTGCTTGACTCCAGATGCTGCTCTTATACAACTTCATTTTGTAATTGGTCAGCACTAAAAATGGAGTGTGCGCTCATGGGTCGACATGCACACATGCACGTCTGCGTTTTTTACCACGGTGGACACTTTCCATTCCATTATGATCAGTTATGCTGATATTACATTGTGCTAACGGTATTTTCTAGCTCCTAAACAAACCCTCACATGAGCCTTTCTGCATTAAGACATTATTTTCTCTGTTCATGATCCATTTACCTCATGGAGACTGTTGGCTGGAGGTAATGCGAGGTTTTACTATTCTTATGGTGACATTTACTGTAGGCCCCACAATATAAGCAAAACTTATTTATAGATACACACATACCTGTACAGGCACACAAAACAAGATGCATTCTAGCTGTAAAACTATGTTTTTAACATAGTGGAACAAAAATGGACAATAGTCATACATTATGCAGGTATGATTATGTTTAACATCAGTAATTTCTGTTATGAGCCCACAAAACAAACACAAAAAGTAAAAAAATAAATAAATAGCAAATATATTTTGAAATCATTTGGTCACAAAAAGTCAAAAAAGTTATTATTATTATTATGACATCATTCATTTCTGTTATGAGCACAATTCTGGCCTTTTTCTTACCCATAACCCTGTTTCCTGAATTATGTGACAGCAAAGGGATCTTTGAGAATCACACTGCATTCAGACACTAATTTCTATTTATTGTGGTATATAATAGCAGAAAAATGTATTTCACCTGAAATAAATGACTGTAATCTCCAATTATGTGCAGAACATTTAGTATTCAACTTAAAAAAAAAAAAAAAAAAAATGGACAAACTGCTAGCAGCGGATTTGTAATTGTGTATTTTCTGTTGTTCAGCACTAAGCCACGATAAAATGATAATCTCAACTAATAGTTAAAAACTAATGTAAGTGTTTTGTGTATTTTTGTTTAGATAATACTCATGTGTACCATTATAAATCCACTAACCCAAAATAATAATAAAAAAGCACTAACACTGACCACTGCTGCTGATCTCATTAAAGAGGAGAGGAACGTTGTTTAATCCCACATGGTATGGACAGACATCAATGACACAAGGATGCAATGAAACTGAGAAGCACTAAGATGAATAAGCTGCTTTCTCACAACCTCATTTGGCTCAAAAAAGGGATTATTTCACTCAAATCAAATGGAGATGAGTAAAAACATCTACTGCAGTTTTACTGCAGAGAGGATGGTGTCCTTAAATACGGTCTCTACCAACATTAGGAGCAAGACAACCACTCAAAGACAAAAAACAAACAAACATGCAAACCGGCATTCACCATCCACCTTACACTGACTAATGCGAAAGCTGCAATGTGGGATCATATGACATCAGATGACATATAAAGAGAGAAAAAAAAGCGCTATCATGAATTTTACAGTGTTTTACAGAACTGCCTCTTGCTAAACAGTTTTTATCCTCAAAAAAAATCTAAACTTTGACTCGCTGATGCATGTTATTTGGAAATAACCCAAAAGAGCCCATGTCACACCTCTCTTTATCTCCCTGCACTGGCTCCCGGTTGCAGCTCGCATCAAGTTCAAGACACTGATGCTTGCATATAGAACAGCCACAGGCTCAGCACCTGCCTACTTTCACTCCCTTATGACAATCTACATCTCCTCCAGAAGTCTGAGATCTGCGAGTGAGCGACGCCTCGTGGTACCATCACAGAGAGGCACAAAATCACTCTCCAGAACGTTTTCATTCACCGTTCCTGGCTGGTGGAATGAACTTCCCACCCTCATCCGGAATGCTGAATCCCTGACAATTTTCAAGCGACACCTGAAAACTCATCTCTTACATCATCACTTGACTTCATCTTAAAAAAAAAAAATTAAAAATACCTTCGCTCCCTTTCCTTAACTTTGCTCTATTTTCCCTAAACTCTCACCGTTTGGCTAGAATTTGCTCTGAACAATGCCTAGAAATTTGTATTAGAAGCATTTCCTGTGTCTGTTTTGCCTCTTTATAATGTATCGCATATTGTATTCCTCAATTGTAAGTCGCTTTGAATAAAAGAGTCTGCTAAATGAATAAATGTAAATGTGAAATACAGGGAATGATACTAGGTAGGGGTGCAACGTGTAACAAAATATTTTGGTACTGGTCTTTCGGTTTTGTGTACCGATCTGTACCGAACAAATACAGCGTTGTTTTAACCACTGCACAAGTGGAACTCCATTGGAAACTTCCAGTTTTATATATTGACACTTTTGATCCGAAACAAAGACTCATCTTTCAAATTATGTCAATTTTTAAGGAAATTTAAATGATAAATACCATCTTGACCGTTTTTGATGTTATGTGACAGATTGCTTTATAAACGCCTCAGTTCAAATGGCAGTGTGGAGCGCGAGTAAGCGTGAATATCCCTTCCTCTTTACTACTAGCTTTAACGTGAAATAAACATGAATGAATGACGTCAAAACAAAATGTCACATTTCATTTACCTCAGGCAAGTCATCAGTGTCCACAGCTCATTAGTTCGTAACGAAGTTATATATTATAATAATATAAAAAAATATACAAAATAATAACTACCGAACCATCATGTTTGTGTACCATTACACTCCTAATACTAGGTAAATACTAGTTTAAATATTTTATGAAGAATGTACCTGGAAGGCTGGTGGAGATGTTGACCTGCATGTAGAACCTTTTGTTGGGGAGTAACTCCGAGACGCCGTTCCGGGCCTCCACGCTGAAAGAGTAGTTGGAGTTGGGCAGCAGGTTGACTACGGTGACTGTGCGCTCCGTCAGGCCGCTCTGCTGTGGTACGAAGCCCACGCTGGCTCCGCAGGGTTCACACTGCACCTGCGGGGCCCGCGGGGGGCCGACGCATCGCCTGCAGCCTATGCTGTAGGTGAGATCCCCTCTGCCGCCTGAGTCATTCGGAGCGGCCCACTCCAGAATGAGTGTGGACTGTTTGAGGGTGTAGACCAGATCTCGAGGTGGAGAGGGTGGGCCTGTGTGCAAATAAATATACAAATGAAATGTGTAATGCTTGATTAAAACAAAAAGTACCACCACCAAAAAATTATAATATATTAAGCATTAAATACATTTCATCTGAACATACTCTAATTAACATGATGATAATTACCCCTCAATGAACTAATTATTTTTAATAATTTAACCCAATTAGCTACAACTGGGTAAAGCTTAACAGAGCTTGAGGCTTAAAATCACTTGAGAGAAATGAACACAGGCCATGGAAGACAGTCAAAGAGAGATCATGGAGTATTGAGGGGATTAGCAAAGACAAACACCGCTCCCATGCAGTAGCAAAAACTCCATTCATACAAATACGGGTTAGGGAGATTAGACAGTCGCAAACTGGTCTTCAGAGCCCAAAAGAGCACATGTTACACCTTCTTGTCTCCTTGCATGTAAGTTGCATGTATCAAGCAAGACGATGATTGCATGAACAACCACAGGCTAGCACCTACTTCCACTCACTATAGCAAATCTACATCCTCCAGAAGTGGCACAGAGATCTGCTAGTGACGACGCCTCTGTGGCATCACAGAGAGGCAAATCACTCTCCAGAACATTCTCGTTCAATTCCTGGCTGATGGAATGATCTTCCCTCCCCATCCGAAGTGTCCCTTCAATCTTCAAGCAACAACTGAAACTTTCTTTCAACACTACTTGTAATAAAAAAAAATAAAAATAAAAAATCACTTGCTAGTGATTTTTTTAACAATGCCTAAGACATTTAGGGGCAAAAGAGATTTTAATGTTATAAAGCGTTGCAAAATGACTAATGTAAATGTAAATACAGGGAGAGAAAAAGATTTCTTGTAAAGGCGACAGTATTTGACAATCTGTTAAAAAGCAAAGTGTTTTCCAAACTTGGTGAATTTAAAAAAAGAGATTTTAATGTTATCATTGCAGTTAAAGGTATAGTTCACTGAAAAAAGCAAGTTCTGTCATTTTTTACTCAACTCATGTTGTTCCAAAACTAAGACCTTTATTCATCTTCAGAACACAAATTTCACGACACAGAAGAGAAGAAATTGTTGTTTAAAGTCATTATTTTAGTTTTCTTTGCGCACACAAAAAAGTATTCTCGTAGCTTCATAAAATTCCGGGTTGAACCACTGATGTCACATGGACTATTTTACTGGACATTAATTGCTGCTGTCCTGTAGCACAGGACTGTTCTGCTGACTCGGGGAGGAGCAGGGTCGAGGCTGGAGCCCTGCGTCTCTAATGCCGTTTGTCAGACAAGAATCTGTCAGCAGCAGGAAGCCATTTAAATGTCACCAGGGCTTTAAGCTGCCCATCATCAGCTCAGGCCAAGAGCTCTACTGGTGCCTCCCGCTGCCCTCAAACACACTGCGATGATGGACTCCATATGCTGCAAGGAGTTTGCTTTTCATTTTTGGGAAAGATGGTCTTTCTGCAAACTAGTCATCTCAAAAATAAATAAATAAAATGTGTATTGAAAACATCACTTGAAACCATCATTATTTATATTCATCCTCTATCAAATGGTAATCCACAATAAATTTCAACAAACAAAAAAAACGACCTTATCTGAACCATTATCTATGAACGCTTCTAAAAATGGCTAATAAAAATAAAAAATAAACTAGGGAAATAAGACACATAATATAATATAATAATTATTAAATTGTATATGAATCTTAACTATTTTTAATCTCAATATATTTATACTTCCATTTAAAAACAAAATACTAATCTGGATCAATTTCAATGAATACTACATAACTTACTAAAATTAATAATAAATATTAATACAAGATCTAATAAACAAATCTAATAGGCTAAAAAATAAAATACGAATTAAACAAAATTAAATAGTAATAATAATAATAATACAATTATTGTATTATAGTAAATCATTCTTAAAATACATTATATTGTATTGTATTGTATTGTATTATTTTACATTACAAGTTTGCTCATGATATCTTTCTTTTAACTAAATGTCACTTCAAATAAATGCCACCAAAGGAATTTAAATGAATCTGAATTAACTGTGGGAGCCAAGTATAGGTATGAAACATTATAATCAAAAGCGGGTCATAACTGATGCTACACAGCATTCCTGAGCGCCTGATTGTTCTCTCATACATGCATTTGTTAAGTTTTAGTTTTGAGATAGAGGCTTTTGGAAAAGAGTCTCTTGTCTCATAAATGCAGCAGATGATAATGAAATTGTAACGCAAACGCTCAAGCGTGAGTGTGTGTGTGTATGGAATAATTTAGATGTGTGCAAGAAGCGTTGATTTATTAAAGGCTCTGAAGGCTTATGCAACGGGGTCCACGTGTGGCCATGAGCGGTGGGGAACAGCTGCAGTCAGGATACATCCGCCACAAGACAGGACACGCACGCGCACACGCACATGCACACACACAGAGCAGTGCTTTTTCACTTATGTAGCACATAAACTAGGGTACAGACACACAGCATGCAAAATACACATAGAACGAGTAATGCAATCCATATCATGTGTTCTCCTTTCAATTCTTTGTTTTCGGTCATTTACAGTCATTATAGACATGGCTCTCTCTCTCTCTCTCTCTCTCTCTCTCTCTCTCTCTCGAAATAATAAACTGGTGGCATCTGCTCATAAGAGTGACTGTAGAATCAATACTATAATTAACAACGATCACATAGTCATTTCTCTCCCTCATTTAACAGCAGCCTAATCAATACAGTAATTAAATGGTGTAAATAAAAGTCATATGCACTCAGAGACTCATTCATCCAAGAATAAAGGGCTGGTCACACAAGAATAGAAAGGTTAAGTGTGTGATTTCTGTGCCACCAGAGCCACTAAATAGAATAGCAAAAAATAACAATTGTTTTGGAAAATGGTTTTCACTACCACATCTGCCATTGGTAAGCAAACAAATAGCTAACGGCTGTGCTAACGCTGCTTTGTCAGGATTTTTGGAGCACTTTACAGTGACACCAACCTATGATTGGTTCACAGTTGGTAACAATGACTAAACATTTATATTAAGCTAGGATATAAAATATTTCAAACGTGAAAAAATTAAAACACATTACCTTTAATTGTGTAAATAACTACAGTGTAACTACTACACAGAACACTAGGGAGCACCGTGGAAAGAACAAGGTCTGGGTCCAAATGCAGGTTAAACTTTAATTTAATAAACAAAAGGCAGACACAGTCCAAAAACAGAAACAGATCAGACAGGATCTGAAAAACAACTCAAACAAAACTGGAACGGAACACAAATACGGCAACCAGTGCTTGCATCAGTTTCACAAATAAATAGCTACAATCAATAATCCAGGCAGACAGAGTGGCGGGAGTGTGGTGTTTAAATAGTCCATCAGGATGGGCAACAGCTGTGTGTGTGTGTGAGTAGGTGCACAGGTGTGTGGAGTTAGGTTAAAGGAGTCAGGGAGAGGGAGGATAGGTGATGGCGACCTCTGGTAGTGTGAGGAAGCAAGACCGGGCCCAGTCTCATAACAGGAACCCCCCTTAAAGGAACGGCTTCCAGACGTTCCCCAAAACAGAAATCCAAATGTTAGAGAGGGAGTTGGAGGGGGGAGGGATGGCGGGCCAGGCCCATGTAGCGGCAGAGGGCCTGGAGACGGAGGTAGATAGGGGTGCCAGGGTGGTTCCCGCAGAGCAGGAGGCCAGGGCAGGGCCGGCAGAGCAGGAGGCCAGGGCGGGGACGGCAGAGTGGGGAGTTTGACTCCGTGGGCTCCCGGACCGGACTCCGTGGGCTCCCGGAACGGAGCGGACTGCGTGGGCTCCCAGAACGGAACGGAAATGGAGCGGGCTGCAGGGCTCTCAACTCTGGAGCTCCTGGAACGGAGTGGCTCAGGAGTGGACTCTGTGAGCTCCTGGAACGGAGCGGGCTCAGGAGTGACTCTATGAGCTCCAAGAACGAAGCAGGCTCTGGAGTGGACTGGGAAGCTCCTGGAACGGAGCGGGCTCTGGAGTGGACTCTGTGAGCTCCTGGAAGCGGAGAGTGCTTGGGCGGACTCTGTGAGCTCCTGGAACGGAGCGGGCTCAGGAGTGGACTCTGTGAGCTCTGGTCAGGAGTGGACTCTGTGAGCTCCTGGAACTCAGGAGTGGACTCTGTGAGCTCCTGGAACGGAGCGGGCTCAGGAGTGGACTCTGTGAGCTCCTGGAACGGAGCGGGCTCAGGTGGAGTGGCAGTGGCTGCTCCTGGAACGCTCTTAGATTTCTGAGCTCCTGGAACGGACCGGGCTCTGGAGTGGACTCTGTGAGCTCCTGGAGCGGAGGCGGGCTCTGGAGTTTAGTGATCCTCTTGACAACCTTCGCTTCTCAGTGGGGGTCAGAGTGCCAGGGCTGGTGGGAAAATCCCTGCGGAAGGGTTCTGAATGATCTGGTGTTGCCCACTGACTCTGATGGAGATACCTGACAAAGCCCCAAAAGTCCAGAATCCTAAGTCCCTCCATCTCCCACTGGGGCAGTGGGTCTGGTCAGTTTCAGTGCTAAGTCAAATAGCTTGCATCATTTAAATAGCCAATAATCCAGGCAGACAGAGTGGCGGGAGTGTGGTGTTTAAATAGTCCATCAGGATGGGCAACAGCTGTGTGTGTGTCTGTGAGTAGGTGCACAGGTCTGTGGAGTTAGGGTAAAGGAGTCAGGGAGGATAGGTGATGGCGACCTCTGGTGGTGTGAGGAAGCAAGACCGGGCCCAGTCTTAACACTCCTAATTTATTGCTTATTAATAGCTAGTAAGGTAAACCACTTTTTTTAAATAGTGTGATAATAATCAAGGAACTTTGCTGCCGTACCATGGGTGCAGCAGGCGCAATGATATTACGCAGCGCCTGAAAGTAGTCCCCAGCTATATCATAACTAGTTACCTAGCTGGGGACTACTTTCAGGTGCTGCTTAATATCAATTAATTTTCCTGTCGGTCTTAGTACACGATGTAACTACAGAAGAGTCAAGCTTTAAATAGGAAAACTATCGAAACTCTTTGGTCACTTTTTGAGCTATGCTAAGCTAAGCTAAAAGTGCTCCCGCCATACCCAGAGATCGGCTGAATGGATTCAAACATTTTAAAATTCATCTGTTTAACTCTAGGGGAATTGTAAAATGAGCCTATTTTCAAAAAAATGCAGTGTTCCTTTAAGTTTAGGTATGAAGTAGTATTAAAGGGTTAGTTCACCAAAAAAAATTAATTTTGGCATTAATTACCCACCCTCATGTCGTTCCAAACCCGTAAGACCTTCGTTCATCTTCGGAACACAAATTAAGATATTTTTGATTAAATTTGAAAGCTCTCTGACCCTCCCATAGACAGCAATGCAACTGCAATGTTCCCAGATCCAGAAACGTAACATGGATATTGGTCAAATTGCCCATGTAATATCAGTAGATCAACCGTAATTTTACGAAGCTACAAGAAAACTTTTTGTATGAAAAGAAAACAATAATAACAAATTATTCAACAAATCTTCTCCCCGAGTTACCGTCTTCTGACATTTTGCGGAGTAACCCAAACACAATCAACGTATTGTTTTAATTACTATTTTACAGATGTCCTTGCTACGTTTCTGGACCTGGGAACATTGCAGTTGCGTCGCTGTCTATGGAAGGTCAGAGAGCTCTCCAATTTCAGCAAAAATATCTTACTTTGTGTTTCCGAAGAAGAATGAAGGTCTTACCGGTTTGGAACAATATGAGTGTAAGTAGTTAATTTTTTGGGTGAACTAACCCTTTAAGGGATTTAAAATATGGTCATGCAGAATACGGTTAATGTGTGCTTTATAAATGCTAATAAAAAGCCAATATGCTAGTAATATGCATGCTAATAAGCAACTAGGTAATAGTGAGAATTGGTCTCTAAGCTAAATTGTTACCATATATCATTAATATATCAACTGTACACACAACAAACACAACATTCCTGTTGGCAGCGCTAAACCCCACTGTAAACAAAATTAAACAAGGAATCAACAGGATTGGATTGCACAAACATGAGAATACACATAAATAAATACTAGTGCACAAATAAGTACACACACAAATGCACACATAAACATTCACCCCACATAGAAGCTGACTGGCTTACGGGTGCAGGGTGCGGATGGAGGGTCCAGTGGTGTTCTGAAGTGGTCGTCCTCGCACACACACAGCACAGAGCCCTCTTCTTCAGCCTTGCTGTAAGCCGGACATGGGAAACACTCTTGCTGTCGTGATGACATCTTGTAGGTGCCCATGGGACAGGCTGGTAAAAGACAGAACACACAGCAAAGAATCAATTACGGACTCTGAGACAACAAAACCTGTAGCTTCTAGCGGCAGAATTAAATACAACCCTGCAATACTTACAACCTGAGACTAGAAAAGAGTACTTGGCTTTAGACCTTATTAGCTGACATAAAAGATCCACTTGGGAAAACAAAACTTGAAGAGAAAAAAACCCCATGCCATTGTGCCTCCAGGAACAAAATCCTTTGAAACTAATGAGGTTCATATTACACATTTTGTTGTTCGTATTACACATTGGCTTTTTGTTGTAATAAGTGATGGAAGCTCACGCTCGTAAAGGAACTGCTGTGAGTGTGAACAGCGACTGTAAGAGGGGACAGAGCACTTGCGCAACAATGAATCACAATGTTCAAATGGGGGCTGTAGAAAAGAAAAGGAAGTCCCACATCTTAATGGTAGACTCAATCGTCTCACTGAGAAGGACAACACCTAGAATAAGTTGGACCAAACTAAAAAAAGTCCTTTTTACAAAAGCAAAATCCCAAAAGCACAAACCATACATTTGTCCATCCCCTAATTTTCTGATCATTATGTAGAATTATTTATGTTCACATTTATGCACTTGGCAGACATTTTTATCCAAAACAACTTACAAAAGAGGAACAAATCACTTCTTCATTGCCTCAATGCACTGATAGGGTCATGAAAACAATTATCTGGGAAACATACAGGTACAATGAATATGCACATGGATACACAGATGCACACACAAAAAAATGACCCAAGTATAGGGCCCTATGAAATCAGATATTATTTTTTCCCAAATTCAGTTTAATTTTTTTCCAAAAAGCGTCACATGCTTTTGTATGCGTGTAGCAAATGAAACCGCGCATCTGCGCCATTCATTCACACAGAGACACACAGAACATGCTGGATTCATATTTAAATTGTATTTTTGCTTAATATTCACATTCACTATTCTATATAACGTTTTGATTTACCTGTACAGACATACAGTATCTCACAGAAGTGAGTACACCCATCACATTTTTGTAAATATTTTATCATATCTTTTCATGTGACAACACAGAAGAAATGACACTGACAATTAAAGTAGTGAGTGTAAAGCTTGTAAAACTATTTGCTGTCCCCTCAAAATAACACACACAGCCATAATGTCTAAACCGCTGGCCACAAAAGGGAGTACACCCGTGAAAATGTATTGGGCCATTAGCCATTTTCTCTCCCCGGTGTCATGTGACTCGTTAGTGTTACAAGGTCTCATGGTGAATGGGGAGCAAATTCCCCTCCCTCGGAGACTGGGCCGCAGGGCATTCTAACGTAACGACCCCAAACACTTGCCTTGCTAAAGAAGCTAGGGTAAAGGTAATCTGTGGGACATCCCCAAACTGAAGGTAAGTGCAAGGTTCAATCCACCAGCTTGTATGCCGTCATGGAGGAGTGGAAGAGGACTCCAGGAACCTTGAAGCTGTGAACCTGCCCAAAAGGCAGTGCTGGAAAATAATGGTGGCACAAAAAATATTGACATTTGGGCCCAATTTGGACATTTTCACTCAGGTGTACTCACTTTTGTGGCCAGCGTTTAGACATTAATGCTGTGTGTTGAGTTATTTTGGGAAATCAGACAAGCTGTACACTCACTACTTTACATTGAGAAAGTGTCATTTATTCAGTGTTGTCCAAAAAGATATAATAAAATACAATTATAACACAGTATACAAAAATGTGAGGGGTGTACTCACTTCTGTGAGATACTGTACTTTTGATGCATCCATCCAAAATATGGCAAATTCCATGAGATTCCATGTTATACAGTAAATTCCATTTTTATGACTGAATTCTGCCCTACAAGTAGCACAGACATACTGTGTACTTTTCTAGCGAGGCAAGGGAAATCCGACAGACAATGGGAAAAACACCAAAACAAGTGATATGGCAAATCTATGAATTCAGAAGACATACGCAGATATAAACCAGAACATAAGCACATCTCAGTGTTATAATGAATTAAATGTGAAAGCAAAGCTCACCAATCTCATGGTTTGTCAGATTAATTCCTGCAAACAGAACTAACAAAAATGACTGCAAACATTGTGGACCTGTGTTTGTACGCCACTATTTGTTTCCGCTGCTCTCTTTAAAACCTGACTTTAAACCACAATGCACTTTGACTTTACCACTTCCAGGAGGACTGTGGCAAAACAGACAGCCAACTGAAGGCAGTTAAAGCCAAACACTGAAGGGAATGAGATTACAACCCATATATGCTGACATTACACAGAAATTCCCAGGGATCCTGTTATTTTTGTATTATTATTCAACAAAAGACCAGCTGGCTACATACGGATCCATTTATCTAATGTGGCTTTAGCAGGGGTTGCTTTTTTCACATAAACCAGTGAGATGATTGGCTCTATAGTGCCACAAGGAACTATAATGCAGAACGAGAAAAAAGTCACGCCAGGGGTCCAGGTTGCAGAGAATACAGCATAAAGGTAAATGCCAAATATCTACAGGGAATGTGGATCAAGCTTTCAGAATTACACTTTGGGATGTAGGAGGTATAGCATATACAAGTTTGCAATTTGTAGGACATTCTATGTCTAACTTTATGCCTCATTTTATGAATGAATGAATGAAGCATTTATATAGCACTTTGTGTATTGTTGTACACCCAAGCGCTTTACAATCATGTGGGGGTGTCTCTCCTCAACCACCACCAGCGGTTTATCATCTAAATGTATGCATACATTATAGTCTAATTGAGAACAAACAAATCATTTACATTTGTTCATTTAACAGGCATTTTTATCCAAAGTGACTCACAAATGAGAATAATAGAAACAGAAGCAATTAATCCAAGAGAAAACAAAGGTAATGCGACCATGCTGAATTTCCATAAGAAAGATTAAAATATCAGAATGAGTTTAATACAAAAAGACTACTTAGTGAGTGCAACTTTTTAGATAATTCAAGGAAAGAAGGATTGCAAGACGAGGATGAACAATATTAGAAATAAAATCTGAAATTTTACATTTACATAAAAATGTTTATGCATTTAGCAGACGCTTTTATCCAAAGTGACTTACAGTGCATTCAGGCTATATATATTTTATCAGTATGTGTGTTCCCTGCAAACGCAATGCTCTACCACTGAGCCACAGGAACATCATTGACTGACAATGATCTGGTTTTGTATGAGCAATCAGATTTCACTGAGCAGTCTCTTCATAACATCCAGCTCTTTCGAACACACATCAATAAATCATAAAGAACGTAACACAGTAAACGTGAGCAATGAAATGTTTCAATGGTGCTCCGACAGGAGGTATTAATGAATATTAATGAGTCCAAAAAAACGTTTGCTTTTCTCTCCTTCTCTCGTCTCGACATAAATGGCCTTCATTGTTTTTGGGCTATAATTCCATGCCGTCTTATTTCCAAATGTCAGGCTAGATTTTCAAGCAGCTGTCAGGGAATCAATAATTCATGTCATCATATTCAGATCACTGCCTCAATGCTGCTAATTCAATTTATGAAAGAATTCCTTGCAAATGGAATAAATCCACATAAATAAAGAAGTGAAAGGTCTATTTTAAAGGTCCTGCCTATAACGCGCTCTTCACGCTCCGGTGACAATTTAGACCATTGGGTTTAAAAAGGGCTATAATAACCGGTTCAAGTTGCACAGGTATCCGACATTCGGTTTTTCCATTAAAAACTGTGCATTTTATGACAGCGATTATAGTGACATTGATATGGCCTCTGCATTAATCAGACCGCAAAAAGCAATTTTTTCCAAAGCTCAAATGTCATAAACAATCACCTTCAGTGTTCTGGTATGAGCAGTAAAATCAAATCTGTTTGGTAATTACTGAGCCAGTAACTACCGTGGCAACCACCCAAAATGCCCTACCAACATGCTAAAAGATACTCAGAAATCCAAATCACATGACATAACGGAGGTTTAGAGTAATAACCAATCAAATTTTCCTCAGAAAAATATAGTCATGGTTAACATAAAAGCCATAAATCACTCAAACTGGACATTAGCGTACCTTTAAGTAGGATTTAGAGAGAGACAAAGGAGGCATCCTTAGAGTGTCAAGACTGGACGGATTCTTTCTCTGCATGTCCATCACATTCATTCTGATATCTTAGATCCTCTTAACACACCTCACAATTTTTCTTCACTCTTCTTTTATTTTCATTGTATTCTACTCTTATCCTCTTTCTCAGCCTCTCGCTTTCTAACATTTTCTCCATCTTCCCCCAAATCCCCCCTCTCACACTCTCAAATTCAATGCCGTTTATCTATACCAAGAGAACAATAGAAAAACCATAGGCAAGAGTCAGAATTAGAGGACATTACACTGCTCAGCCTTAATCCTAATCAGGGCAAGATTGATCCGAGCTCTGCCTCAAGGGGCTTGCATCCCTTCCTCCAACTCCCACACCACCCACTGATCAATCCTCATCAATGCAGTTCTCTTATTAAAACACAGATCTGCTACGGCCCAAGTCAATGACCACCAACCCCTTCACTCACCGTCTTGGACTTTCAAACCCTTCTTGTATAAAAGAGTTCCGTCAACCCTTGTTGGTTTGCACACACCACTTCATCTACTGATCTTGCACTCTGTGTTTTCCCTTCCTTCCCCAATGAACCACATTAGGTCAGTCACATCTAGAGGCTTATGACATCATCAAAAGTGTCCAAGCAGCTAATGTTGGGGCTTTGTTGGCTTCCCGTCACCTCTAATGGATGGTTTCCATTTAGCCAAGTCCAGAGGAGATTTGTAAATGTCCAGAGCTGAGCCCGAGCGAAGCGAAGCCCCTGATGGAGAGACACATGGCTGAGCAGATCTGTGAGGAGCCAGACATCGCTACATGTGTGCACGATGCTCCTGTCACGTGAATTTGAGCATTCAGGTCATTGCGTTCATATAGTCCACTTCAGCTCACATATGTAATTTCTCACAGAAGAGCCTGGGGAACCTTGTAACACAGGTAAAGTAGAACTACATAAATTATAAGAGTTTTTGCATAGTGATATGAAGAGGAAAGTGCAGAAAATAAGAGAAAACTAGAAGGAAGAAAGATGGACAGAAGGAAGGAAGGAAATGTAAAAGAAAGAAGGATTATGGAAGGAAACAAAAAAGGGGGAAAAAGAGGTTGGAGGTGAGGTACAAGGAAGAACGCTGGAAAAACTGATGGAATGGAAGAATGACATCAGGAAAGAGATGCAAGGAAGGAAAAAAAATAAGGAACTGGAGGAAAGAAAATGGAGGAGGGAGTAGGAGAAGAAAAAGGAGGTGGACAAGTGAGTGGTAGGAGGAAAGGAACAAAGGAAGGGGGTAAAAAGAAAAGCAAGAGGAAAAGTTGGAAGGTATAAATAGGAAACGAAGGAGAAGTAAAGTATGAATGAAAGCAAAGAAGGATGGCAGACAGGAAGGAAAAGTCACAAAGACATAAAAGATGATAAAAAGAGAAAGGAGGAAGCGTGGAAAGAAAGGATGGAAGAAAGGACAGGGAAAGGGAAGGTGCACTGTGCCAATGCAATATTAAATAAATGTACTAAAGTGTTCACGTGTCTCCTTGAGAGTGCGAGAGAATGGTCTTGTCTGTATCACTTTTGCTTCTTGCAGACACCGGGGTAGCGTTTCACAGTGGGGAGACGGCACTTGTGAAATTGATTTCCTGTAGGCTATCGGTGACATTACCTCTGTCCCCTCAAACCCCAATCTCAACATGCCCATATCCACGTCTGCCTGAACTGAGAACGCAAGCTATCAGCTTTCCCTCATTAGGCTGGGAGAGAGGGATGAGATCGGAAAGCAGAGAGGAAAGGAGAGAGAGCCCTGTCCATTTGCATTCCAAACCCATCAGGCGGGTGCCAATGGTTATGTTTGCATCTGAATGTCAAAGCAATTTCAGGTGCGGCACTCAAGAAATTGAGAGAGATAAAAAAAAAAAAAAAGAGAAAACCTCGTTTTTGAATCACTGAAGGGTGTCCGACTGATGAGGATGCTGGGTTTGGAGAATGAGAACGGGATAGCGAATGAGATGCAGGCAAATTTGCAACATCTCTCAGAAATATCTAAGCACGACAGGATGGGCACATTTGTAGCCTCAAACAAACACCCCTCCTTATTGTTAGCTCAGGTAATGGATCCCTCTTTTTTCATTTTCTCCTTTCATTTTCAGGGCGTGAGGCTCAGCTTGAACATTAAGTGATAAAGCAAAGTTGAAAATAAGTCATTCCTTACAGTTTTGCAGTTGCAAAAGACTCAGCAAGCCTTACAAACAAATTGCTGTGAAATGTACAAACATATCCTTCTGAACAGGTTAGTCAGCAGCAACCCTGACAATTTAATTATAATACAAAATATGAGAGGCGTGTTTGTTGATTGATTTCCATTTCTTGAAGACAAAAGGATATCTGGAGGCTGGTCACATTTCCATGATCAATGGCGCAGAGGTCAAGTACAATAACAAATAATTCTTCCAAGTATCACACCACAATTATGCCGTGACGAATAATCAAAGAGTGGGGAACGCAAGAGGGTAAATTGGAGGAGAAAAGAAAAAGGGGTAAAGAAAGGAGAGGAAATGAAAGGAGAGGAAATGAAAGCAAGGAAGGAAGGAAATGAGAGGGATTGATATGGGCCGAGCCTGAATGGACAAATGCACATTTATGAAAAATAATCCACTGACCTCAACCCAAAACTATCAGGGTCTTTAGGATTTCTATAAACTTCCAGGCAAGTGTTTTGGGCAGTTTGGAGCTAAAATCTGCAGGACATTGGCCCTCCAGCAGGACTGGACCTGCTAGACCAGGTAAAGGCACATGGAATAAAGTAACGTTTATAAAATAAAATAAATTCTGTGACCTTAAGGAAGGAAGGTATTGAGGGGGAGTTATTGACCATGCCAAGATATACGAAAAAAGGTTATGAAAAGATCCAATGACCCTAACCCAAAACTGTAGCGCATCTGACCTTAGTGCCTAAGAGTCGTTAACACAATTGGTCACGGAAATGACAGGGTGGTCTACCTTTGGAAATCGAAAGGAAATAAAATGGTTGGGAAGACATGGATCTATACATGGCAGGATCGATGACAAGGGTAGGTGGACACTGTTACTGTAAGTCTGTAAGGTATTTAAAGGTCACAGTGACCCTCGTTGAGAAATGAGGGTCTCAGCTGGAGATAAATTGATGTACAGGGCAGGAAGGCCATGAAGGGTAATTAACGGTCACCTTGAAGGACCTTGACAGGGATCCTAGGAAAAAAGCGATGCGTCAGCATGCATACACGCTCATAAAATAACAGAAAAACACACAAATGTCAAACAAAGTTAAATTAGTATCACACTTGCACGGATGCATACACGTTCACTAGCTGTGCAGACACATAAAAAGGTGTGACCCTCCAGAAGCGCCCGGGAAACAATTAACTTAGTTTGTCAGTCTGGCGTTTGCATAAAAAATGAGGCAGAAACACAATCAAGGCCACAATTAAACTGTGAAAGTAAAAGGCTTGTGACCTTGTTGTGTAATTAACAGCTTCTTCTTTCATTAGTTGTTCTTTTTTTGAGGGTCCCATTTTAATTAAGATACAGGATGCTGTCAGGAGAAGTTGAAAGGGAAGTCAAGACATTGCTAAAAACTGGGAAAATTAGAATTAGAGCTTGAGGTGCAGCTGCAATGAGGAACAGGGGGAGTGAGAGAGGACGAGAGAAGAGCAGACAAACAGAGGCAGAGATTAAGTTTAGAGGAACACAAAGAACGGAACAAGCATTTGCAGTGCGGGACATACTGTGATGTAGAAAAGTGAAATGCCTGTCATTAGAGGGACTGTTTATTTGTATAGCAATCAGGATCCTTCATAAAAGAAAGTGAAATAAATCTGCAATAAAACACAAGTTGTAATAAAATAAGGAAATTTAAAATGATATAGATATTGATTTAAATGGAAATTTAAAACAAATGCATTTTCGGACGTTGCATCTCACTTAAAGTGCTCTTCTCCTACCCCAGTGAACCTGGACCAACTGTAGCCCTGTTAGGTTTATTTCACCATTCTGAAATGTGAGTAAAAGTACAATAATCAATCCTAAATGCAGACAAATGCACACAGCAAGTTCTGAGACAGTACATTGAGGAGACCAATTGTAACCACTAAGTCTTTCTCCAGGACTGATACTAATTCTTTCAATGTGATTGATTTGTTACTGCTTTGCCTTGACATTCAAATAAGTGATTTTTAGTGTTTGACACCCCATGTTATCTTTGTTTCCTACCTTTGGATGAAACAGATGGACATTAAATGGCACAATGGTGCTTGATGAGTCTTTGTGATGCCTGAATGCACGATTCAACTAAAATACATGTAATTAAGATCAAACACATCTCCTATACTCACATTAAATAACCTCTCCCTTCTAAGACCTATTTATGGACCAAATGCTATTAGAATCATAAGTCCCAGAAAGCCGACCCAGTCAATAAACTGTCACTAAAAGTAAAATCCAGCTTTATCACCTCCATGCCCTTGAGGTTGATCAACAGTCATGAAAAATAAATATATGACAAAGCAAACACATCATTTATTATCTTAATGACCTTTTCTTTTCATTACGTCAGAAAAAATAAAAAGGTATCATTCTACAATCTAAGTACATTTATTAAATTTATTGAGGTAATTTGAGTTTAAGTAGTTGTTCAAGGAATTTGTTATAGTACAGGTAAAAACACCTTTTCATATCAAATGAAAGGAAGATTTGATATTGGTCATCAACAGTACTTGCTCCACAGTGTTATCAAAAAAATAATATATAAGGCAGCAACAGGACAGGACACAGATGGGCTTCGCTATATAGAAATGGGCAAAATAGAAGGGGCAAAATAGCAAATATATAATATAGACAATTATGTGTGCAGGGTGTTGGATAATAATATAGTGCCCAGAAAGAGTTTGAAATTAAAAATAAGTATACACTTCTTAGAGATCAGCTAATAGCTTCTAATCAGTTAAGCACACTTTGAAAATTAAAAATAAGTATATGTGATGAATAATAATGCATAATAGTGTTGTGTGTTCTTTATTTAGGTAATTTTGGAAAAATGCTGGATTTGACTTTAGGCGCCAGGAATTTCAAAAACTTTTGCTGGAAAGGGGTTTGTTTTAAAACATCAAAATTTCAAAAGCTTGTGCTTGAATTGTCACTTCTTTTTTGAAAGATAGAGATCTGTCGAATACAAAAGTGTGACACTCTGTGGGGTTTAAATAAACTAATCTAATTAGTTCGGCAATTAAGACCAAAAGTCATCATGTTCCAAATCTCCTTCCTGAAATATCTGTTCTTCTCTGAAGAAGGAAGCAGGAAATAGTAATTTTGAATTGATGTTTGAACTTAATTGCATGTTGTTTTTTTTTGATTTTTTTTGTAATTTTCTCTTAAATTTCTTAATATTCAGAATCAGAGCTTTCACTGATAATGAATTGATGTTTGAACTAAAACAGGATAAAGTTTCAGTTTGTTTTTTGTTTTTTTTGTCTTTTCTCCTCACACACAAGCTTCAGTCCAATCCAATCCCCCTTAAATGAGGAAACGAGTGTTGTTTAAGTTACAAAGGTTTGAGAAGAAGGTCATTAAAACAGAAGAGAGATGTGGCAGCACAACACAAGAGGTGAAGGCTGTCTGTATATACTGATTTCTAGTTTCGTCTTCCGCCATAGCTTTTTGCAACAACTGTGCTGATTTTCTCCAAATGATTTTTGTCCATTCTTCTTGCTGAAATATACTGTTATCATCAATTTGCATTCTTAAATCTAAATTATTTAAGAAACTCAATGAGTTCCAGGAGAAGATCAACAGAGTGAAGTAAATCTATTTTAGCAACGGTGTTAAAGATTGCCTTTGCATAAATAGCACACTAGTGTTCTCAAAAAGCGCTATACAAATAATAAAAAAAATACAGAAAAGAAGAGAAAGTATGAATGTTTAGACAAAATTATTACTTGTGTGTGGGTCCGTGCATATTAAAAGTGTTTAAAACTATTTCTTTTTGTTGTTTGACTATATATTAAAGTAATAGCAAAACAGTAAAAGGAAATCGCATGTGACCAGTAGCCTTGCTTAAAGTGCTTTTTGATCAGTTCATCAGTAGCATACACAGCAAGTTCAGGAAATATTAGGGATATTTTACAATTCAAATAAGAATGGTTGTTTGAACTTATTTGCCTGAAGTTTTTTTTTCAAACACATTAGCTTTTTATCATCATTACAAATCATCAGGAAACAAGGAAACACATAACATTTCAGTCAAAAAAAATAAAAAGTATCATTTACAATCTAAGTAACATTTTGAGAATGAGCTTGGCCAGGTATGTTTATATACAAGGAATATTACTATATGGCAGCAACAGGACAGGACACAGACAACAAAAAGAAAATATATAGAAATAGGCTGTGCCATAGTTAAATACATGTGTTTATGTGATGAATAAATAATGCATAATAGTGTTGTGTGTTCTAGTTTTTATCAGTTGCTTGTGGTTTGAAAGGGGTTAAAGATAGAGATCCAGAAAAAAATGTTGGGCTATTTGTGGGGTGTAAATATACCCAATCAGGTATCTAGGTTAGAATATTAATTGATGGTTGAACTTATTTGCGTTTTTTTTTTTGTCTTTTTCTCCTCATAGTCAGAGAAGAGGAAACCAACAATCTTGACAACACAAGAGTATCCACCCTTAAATGGTAACGAACACCTGAGAGAGATGATGACAACCCCTCTCAGAGGAAGCCAACCATATTGCAATGCCATAAGTTAATTATATTGAGTTTCACAATATAAATCTATTTTAGCGCACAGACATAAAAAGCTAACAAATAATAAAAAAAAGAAAAGAAAGAGAAAGTACAAAATACCCCATAGTAGTAAAACACTGACTGCACCTGTATTAGATATTGAATGGTTGTTTGAACTGTTTTTTTTTTTGCTTTTTATCATCATTACAAATCATCAGCGAGGAAATAACGTAAAACAGAGAAAGTAGTAAATTATTACATTCACATCCTTGTTGACAGCTGCCATAGTTCTTAAGTAGGGTACTAACCAGCGCACAGACCTAACACTGGTTATTTGCCGGACATTCACATCCTTGATGATTCTTAACTAACCATTAACTGTTTTAATCAAAACACTGTACTGAATACTTGTGGTAATATTTCCTATAGAGGAACCTGGGGTTAAATGTCTGGTCCAAGGGCACAATGATGACGGTTCAAAGATCCTTCAAGCAATCTAAATCCTTTCGTTTACCAGCCCAGACCTTTAACAGCTAGGCAACACCACCCCAGCATTTGTATGGAATTTTTTTAAACGAACAACACTGATTCCGAAAAACTGTAGTCTGAAAAAAAAAAAAAAGTCTGGCAATTTTTTTTTTTACTTTTTTACTGTGCTGAAGCTCATTAAGGACACTAAAGGTCACTAGAGCAGTGGCCTTTGACAAAAAGTGGAAGAACTTACAACTGGACAGCAGTACAGTATACTGTACATTGACTGCTCAAACTATGAATAAAGACTTGGACAGAATGTGCTTTCGCCTCTTCCATGCCAACTCTGAGGTGCTGTTGGGCATTCACAAACAGCAGATGGGTCTGGAGTATGTGTGGGTGTATCTATTGATTTCTCCTGGCCTGCGGTCTTCAATGTGCCTCTATTCCTCCTCCCTCGCTCCATCCGTCTCATTCGAGACTCGCTCCAGTCTAAGGTCTCCATTGCTCTTGGCTTAGTCTGGCATGTTATAGCTCCATTGGTTGCCAAGTGTCCTCCTTAACTTCCTCCCTGGATAATGGACTTTGCAAGAAATACTGTGTAGGATGTTTGAAATCACAAGAGATTTGGTATGGACATTTCTAAAGATCACCAGCCTGGCATATGGTTCAATATTTTGCCTCTTTCTCACTCCAAATTTTTAATATGTTTTTACTCTCCTCCCTGTACTAGAAGTCTGTGTGCTTTTCTTGCACTAATGTAGATTATATGGGATGGGAAAGGTAAAGATCAAGCTATCGCTATGCCATCCCTTAGCTAACAATATAGAATGGAAAGATGTTAATGAGTTGACACCAAAAAGCTGAAAACATTACAAAAGCTTGAATTATGTTATCCATAACTCATTTGGATGAAACGTTTGTCTAAATAACGGAAGAAATCTGGTGATTGAAAAAAAAAAAAAAACTGTTAAAACCACTTTCACGAGTGGTTTGAAATCAGATTCTAATCAGATGCACCTCTTTTATTCTAAAATAGTCTCAAAATTTAAAACATGTTTGATATCCTCCGACTGGATGGATTCATAGTCGGAAGCTAGACTTTCATGCCCATCATACTATGCAATTCTGAAATATTTAAACTCAGACTGCAGATTGGCTTGACTTTTGGCAAACAGCATTAACATGTCCAGACTGAAAATCTGGGCAAAAATCATTTAGTATTTTCAACATGCAGAGAACCGCACAAAAACGATCAAAAAAAATATTCCCTTTTTGCCAGTCAACTTTCGCATCACTCCTACCTTCCTCCCTCCCTCTCTCCCTCTTTTTTTTTTTGCTAAGCATAAGCCAGCGAGCTATATATCACTGAGCTTCATCAGAGCTGCGAGAGCTTATGCTGTGCCAAGTGAATCTGCACACTTCAAAAAAATCAATAGCTGTTTTAATGGAGAAATCCTGGAACGCTGCACAAAGGCAAAACGCAAACAGTGGCGTGTTCAGACGTTAGCGCTGCCTGTGGAGGCCCACAGATCAGTGAATCTGAAGCTGCATCCGCTGTTGAGACCTTGGTTATGAGCAGAATTCCCACCGAGGTTAGAAAACTCCAAGTCAAACTTTAGACACCCACAGAGAGGATGCTGTTATTGAGGACAGGAATGAGAGAAATGTATTTCCTCAGTGTTTGACTGCATCAGAGTTTGTTTTTCAAAGGCATAATATCTTATGTGAATGACTATAATGATTAAAATTACACTCACGGGCCACTTTATTAGGTACACCTTGCTAGTACCGGGTTGGAGCCCCTTTTGCCTTCAGAACTGCCTTAATTCTTTGTGGCATAAATTCAACAAGGTGTTGGAAACATTCCTCAGAGACTTTGGTCCATATTGACAGGATAGCATCACGCTGTTGCTGTAGATTTGTCGGCTGCACATCCATGATGTGAATCTCCCATTCCACCACATCCCAAAGGTGCTCTATTGGATTGAGATCTGGTGACTGTGGAGGCCATTGGAGTAAAGTGAACTCATTGTCATGTTCAAGAAACCAGTCTGAGATGATTTGAACTTTGTGACATGGTGCATTATCCTGCTGGAAGTAACCATAAGAAGATTGGTACACTGTAGTCATAAAGGGATGGACATGGTCAGCAGCAATAATCAGGTAGGCTGTGGTGTTTAAATGATGCTCAATTGGTCAGCCAAGAAAATATCCCCCACACCACCACCACCAGCCTGAACCGTTGAGACAAAGCAGGATGGATCCATGCTTTCATGTTCTTTATGCCAAATTCTGACCCTAGCATGTGAAAGTAGCAGCAGACTTCGAGACTCATTAGACCAGGCAACGTTGGTGAGCCTGTGCGAATTGTAGCCTCCGTTTCCTGTTCTTAGCTGACAGGAGGGCACCCGATGTGGTCTGTCTGCTGCTGTAGCCCATCCTGCATCAGGTTTGACGTGTTGAGCGTCTGAGTGGTATCTGCATAACTTGGTTGTAACGAGTGCTTATTTTGAGTTACTGTTTGCCTTCTTCATCTCTAACCAGTCTGCCCATTCTCCTCTGACCTCTGACATCAACAAGCATTCATCCACACAACTGCCGCTCACTGGAAATTTTCTCTTTTTCGGACAATCCTGCAAACCCTAGAGATAGATTTACGTGAAAAACCCAGTAGCTCAGCAGTTTTTGGAAATACTCCAGACCAGCCCATCTGGCACCAACAACCATTCCACGTTCAAAGTCACTTAAATCCCCTTTCTTCCCCATTCTGATGCTCGGTTTGAACTTCAGCAAGTCGTTCTTCACCACATCTAGATGCCTGAATGCATTGAGTTGCTGCCATGTGATTGCTGCTGATTAGCAATTTGTGTTACCAAGCAATTGAAAAGGTGCACCTAATAAAGTGGCCGGTGAGTGTGTATATACACTACTGTTCCAAAGATTGTTGTTGGTAAGATTTTTAATGCTTTAAAAGAAGTCTCTTATGCTCACCAATAGGGTTGGGAACCGAACTCAGTACTTTTAAGGGTACAGACCAAATTGCGTTGGTACTACTATTGATTCACATTAAATCATTCGGTACCACATTTCGGTACCCGAGAACGCATTTGGGTGCATAAGAGAGAGAGAGAGAGAGAGAGAGAGAGAGAGAGAGAGAGAGAGAGAGAGAGAGAGAGAGAGAGAGAGAGAGAGAGAGAGAGAGAGAGAGAGACCCTGTGACATGATTAAAACACATCTTTAAAACACAACACACAGGGCAAACCGAAATGTTCTGAAGTGTGTTTACATTTCTAGGGTCATATGGTTTCCGCGAAAACGCGAACAGGATGGCGGAGTCCATTCATAAAAGCGGAACGCCACGGAAGTCGTACATTTTTGGATGAATAAAAGAAGGCATGTCACTTAATTCGAATAGTGATATGAACTAGTATATGTGAATATTAAAACGCAAAAAGACGGTTTCAATATGAATCCTGCATGTTCAGTTAGCCTCGGTGTGTATGAATGGTGGGGACGCGGTTTTGTTTACTACACAAATACTGCACACGTGAAATCGCGGTGATTTTCGGTCTCTGCATCTCACTACATGACTACATTAACACATGCACTTACAGGCTGTGAGAGTCACTTCATGAGAATTTTACCGTTTCATTTGAGAAAACTAGCATCATATTATACTGTATACACACAGAAACTTCACGGCAACCTGTCAAAGAAGAGCGGTTTAACATGTAACAGAAATATATTACTTTTGTACAGTATAATGTACTTCTTTATATATTCCATTTACTGACAAATTTAAATTTAATGATAAAAATAATTATTTCAACCACATTAACGACTTAATTGTAGAAAAAAATACAATTATTATTCAAACTTTTTTAAAGGAATATTCAACAAATGTTTCTAACATGCATTCATTTTAACAGTAAACCTAAATAAAAAAGGGTTTCATTTTCATTGATTAAAAATAAATAAATGTTTCATGCCTTCATTTGATTATCAGAAAATATAAAACAAGAATTTCTGGAAGAAAAAAACAGTGGTAGGGCCCTATTTTTCAAAATGTTGAAATTGAGAATTTTGGACTTATTTTTTCACTGAAATATATGTTTTTGTTATTACACAGAGCAAAGTACAGAAAAAAATTCCATTGGGTACTGGGCTGGTACAGAAATTCAGGTCATTAGGGATGGCTCGATACCATCATGTTGGCTTCGGTATGATACCAGAATGTAATACCTCGGTATCGATAATAAATCGATAAAATAGGTGACAAATAACCAGCCCCAAAAAATTAAAAGTGAATGATCATCATATATATAGTATTTATTAATCTTTGTTAATGTTAGGTATGTGTTCAATGCATAAAGTAATGTTAACATACTAAACATATATTAGTACCCTACATTTATAATTTATAAATAATTATTGACCTACATTTATAAGTGCTGTAATACTAGTAGTCCAAGAAGGGGTGGGCAATATGGCAAAAATATGATATCACAATTTTTTTTAGAAATATCACAATTTCACGATTTTATCACAATTCTTTGTCATGTTGGTTTTACTATTTTATCTGAGCAGTGCAGCCAAAATTATTTCCCTATTATAAAGACAAATCATTTCAAGGTTATTTAGGCCAAAGTGGGGGAAGATAAAAATCTTTGTCATTATTTTATCTTTGTTATTAAAAATAAGAACAAATATACACATTACAAATACACATAATATACAAATAAAACAAACAGTGCTTTATTTTCAGGTACAATAGGCATATTTAGCAGAGCATTCAAGAAATTGAACGAACAAATATAAAAATAAAACACTATATATATTGATTCCTATTAAAGCAGCAGTATTATTATTTTTCTGTCGGGAGTAGGGAGTTATTTTTCTCTCTTTGTGTTTTGTTGTTTTAACATTGAATATTAAAAACTATATCATCTGTCTGTCGATTCTGTCATAGTGTTTTATATTTATACCATAATTTACTCAAGTTTAGTATTAAACCTGAATGAGTTTCTTTCTTCTGCTGAACATAAATGTTATTTTGAAGAACGTGGAAAACCAAACAGTTGCTGGTCCTCAGTGACTTACATAGTATTTTTATCCTTCTATCAAAGTCAATGTGGACCAGCAACTGTTTGGTTTTCCACATTCTTCAAAATATCTTATTTTGTGTTCAGCACAACAACTAAATGAATACAGGTTTGGGACTACATGTAAGTGAGTAAATAATGACAGAAATACAATTGTAGGATGAACTATCCCTTTAATTACAGTCGGCTGCATGTTTAGTAATTTCACTTTAAGACCAGTGGTGTAGTCGGGGCCATACGCAAGCATACACCATATGCTTACTTTTTTCTTCAGGGCTGTTTGCTTATTAGGACTTCTAAGGATCAATATTTGCGTATACCCTCGGTATACCCACTTGTTTGTTGCTTCGCAAGTCCGTAATCTACTGTAGTTTCCCCTATAATGGTGTCCCATACAGTTGTGTGAAACTCGTGATTCTTTGTTGTAATTGGTGCATTATCACTTCAGTCATTCTACCTTTTCCCGCCCATCATCGACTGGGTGCGCGTATACATTTCTTTCTAATGTGGAACATAAAAAATAAGATAATTTGATAAATTCAAGACATTTTGTACATACAGTAGGGTAAGCAAAATGGTTTGGTAACATTCTACAAAATGTCTTCTTTTGTATTCCACAGAAGAAAATAGTAATACAGGTTTGGAAACAAATGAGGGTGAGGAAAGGATGACAGCATTTATTAGAAGTAGGCCTACATTTTCTGCATTCTTGCTCAAAATCATTGCTTTATTGTCAAGTGCATTTCTATCTGACAAAAATGCATTTGCTTTGAATTCAGTAATATCCATCATTATTTGTTTCTGTCCTGTTTTATTTATTCATGTATTTACTCCAATTGAAAGCCCTATAACCCAGAAAAACATTAATGGGGGAACTCGTCGGCCGGATATGCCCAGGGCCAAATTTGAATCCCAGTCCAACCCTGCCTACATGCAAAATCCCCTTGCAAGAAGTATTATTCCCTTCCTAAATAATACAATCAGTGTATAAATGCATAAAATAAAACATTAAATTCAGATGTATCTGTGAAGCACTTTTCACAATTAATATAATTCCATAGAAACATGTTGAAATTATATAGAACTGTAATAATGCGGTCGACAGTTGAAAAACAGCAATCTATCGACCAATTTTAGAGTGCCCTGTGTTTATATTACTAAATTACTATATAAATTACTAATAAACCAACAACAATAAAAATAAAAAAAAAATTATATATATATATATATATATATATATATTAAAGGTTGGGGCGCGACTGGGTAATAGTAAACCACTTTTTTTCTTTAGGACTACACCACTGTTTAAGACCTGCACGCATGTAATATCCAGGCACGCATCCGTTTGTCTCGGCAGTTTACTTTCATTTTAGACATAACCAACTGAGTCTATACATAAACCTTGTGTGTTTTGACAGTATGAGTGCAAAAGTTAACTCAAAAGTTCAGTTATCAGGCGGTGTTTTTCGTGACAGACTTTTTCGTGTGCGCTCTTCAGGTGTACGGGCTCAGAAAAAGTGCACGTCGACCACCGCACGAATGAAACGTTTAACGCAAAAGCTTTAAAACATGCAAATAATGTACTTTTGTGATGCGAATAAGTGCAGTGTCCCGTGAGAGTAACTCTACCACTGAGTTAACACTGAATGGATGTGATATTGTACAGTACATACGAAGAAACAGGAACAGCAGCGTATGAAATACTGAATTGTGCAAAATTATGATATTGTACTGTTTGAAATATAATAGATACCGGTACTTTTCCAGTACCGATATATCGCGCATCCCTAGTACCGATACTGGTACCGCACCGGTTCAAATGTGAATGGTACCCAACCCTAATCACCAAGGCAGTGTCACATGAACCTTCATAAATCATTCTAATATGCTGATTTGTTGAAAACAGTTGTACTGCTTAATATTTTTGTGTAAACTATAATATTTGTTTAAACTATAATAATTTCATGTAAAATTTTATTTTTTTCAAATTTATTATTAAAATAAAGTTTAAAATAAAGGCATTTATTTGAAATAATGATTTTAACTATGTAAAAGTCTTTACTGTCACTCCATCCTTGTGGAATAAAAGTATTACTTTAATTATATATACATGCACTACCATTCAATTTTTGTTTTAAATACATTTGACTACAAATATATTTAAACCTTTTTTCTAATTGCATTTATTCATAAATAACACTTAAATATTTATTAATAAATATATATAGAATACACTGTTTTGTATAGTTTTGTCATTTTAATTTGTAAATTGATTAACTTCTCTGTGTTAAAGGTGTTAGTTTTTTGGTTTCACTCACATTCACATTCTAATAAATGATTAATAAATAATTCTAACGAAATTAATCTCTTATCCTGTTTCATGAATCTTGGCAAGCAGCCTATTGTGAATTCCTGGTAAATCGCTGAGCTACAGGAACCATTAAATAAACTATGCATGTCTACCCTCAGAAGAACAGACAGTACGCCCAGTGTGAGCTACACTGAAGTCCAGAATGACGAGTGGCAGAGCGAGTTAGAGCAACAGAAAGATGGAGTGAGACAGAAAGAGAGAGTGCATTGAGCTAGCCAGCTGTGAAAATTACATAAACTATCCGGCAGTTATCCCTCTCATTCGCACACAGCTCTATACTCAGCAGTGAATTATTCAGAGTGAGGCCACTCAGTGTCACAGCAAAAGTGCTGAAATAGCTGCGGTTCACAGTCAGCCAGTGAACGACAGAGTGAGGGCGGGGGTCAAATATAACCCAGGGCTGCTTACGATGCACCAGTGATGCTAAATGTGGAAAGGAAATCTTGGAAATGCAAAGCTGTTGAGTGAGGGACAGGGCAAACAAACATTTAAGCAGTCACAAAAACACACAAACGCTCGCTTCATGACTGTGAGGTGAAAAAGAGCAATGAATGACACAAATTATACCTGTGTAGGAAGAGTGATGCACCACCTGCCACTAGACAACAAACACAAGCAAATTATCTGATGTCTAAGACATGTGTAAAATCTAAACTCATCCAGTTAAATTTCTCAACAAAAGGCGTCATGAACTGAGAAATCAAAATTCCCTTGATCTTTCGACAAATAAGGTCATTGTACTATAAAAACATCCTGTAAGTTTTAGAACTCAAATCTTTCTTGTTAGCCTAACAAAAATATATAAATAATAAACAAATAATACTGAAGCCAGTCTCTATGATGAAATAATGTGTATATACACCACCTCCGCAGAAGATGATCAACGCCTGCTTCTACATCACTGCCTGTTTAGCCCCATCCACTGATTGGCGCATATAGTGTAAATAACAAGAGAGGCGAACGCAGGTCTACACAGAAACTAAACGATAAAGATGGTTTCGAAGACAACAAGATGCTGTGCAGTGCCAGATTGTAGAAAAACAGTCTTTGCATTGCCTTCCTTCGGATCCCAACAAAAAGAGTGGATGAACTTTATTTTTAACCTGCACCAGGACGCCAGCGCACTGAACGCTCTCTGTTTGCACATGTCATTGTTTACAAATAGATTAAATAAAACGGGGCAAAATTAATCTTGACAAACTATATATCATTCTGAAGGTCTAAGCCTCAAGCATCGACGATAGATTGCTGTTTTTCGATGGAAAGCTTATAAGGAATGTATTTGTAGGGCCCTATGAAATTTTTCTAAACTCTGTTTTTTATTTTTTTACATTTTTCTGAACTCCTTTTTAATGGTCAAATTAAATTGTATTAATCAAAAAGCATGTCTAATTAATTAAAATCATGAAATGTATACATTTAGCATTAATTTATTAAAAGTCTAACAAAAATGACATGTTTAGGGCAGTATTCATTTGTTTATTTTTTTCTCACCTTATGTTTTATTGTCACCAAATTCTGTATTTTATAATGTCTAATTATTTGAATTCATACAAACAATTTTTATTTATTCTTACCTTCTTATTAGCCTTATTAAATGTTTTTTACCCCCTCAGAAATTCTGTGTTGTGTATTTAAATTTTACTGGTTATCAGATGAAGGCATAAAACATTGATTTAATTTATATTTTAATTAATGAAAATTAAGCATTTACATTTTTGGCAAATAAAGGGAATTTACTATTAAAATAAAAATAAAAATAAAAAAGTTTTATTATTTTTCAACAGTAGTAGTAGTAGTAGTAGTATTACATACATTACTACTAAATAATAGTAATATAGCCTATTTCTGGCACAATGTCTTCAATAAGTTAAACTGAACTCTTATTTTGACGGGTTGCCGTGAATACCTTTAAAGTTCTGTGTGTGTATGATATGACGCTAGTTTTACTCAAATGAAATGAAAAATGCTCGTCAATTGACTCTCAGATCAGTTTTGGAGATATTGTTCATGTACTTATGTCCTCATTGAGACTCGCTGAAGTCACCACGAGCGTCACGCACGCTGTGTAAGTTATATAAACAAAACCGTGCGTCTGCTCCATTCATACAGAGATGTGCAGAACACGCAGGATTCATATTTAAATGTTTTCATATTTTTCATGTTTAAATGACTTTTGCGGCTTAATATTTACAGATACCGGTCTATAAATTAAAAATTAAATTTGATTTAAGTGTAATGACCTACTTTTGATTAATTCATCCAAACTTTGACAAATTCTGAATTCCGCAATTCCGTCTGCGTTTTCTGCATTGCGGAAATAATAGGACCCTATATTTGCTAAATTTCTGTAAGCAGTACACATCAAAACATCCACAATAAAAAAGCAGTACATACCAGCTTTGTGCAATATTGAGTCACAAACGCATCCACTGCTGTAAATTCCGGTTTAGTTAGAGAGGTAAAGGTCCATGGAACAACATCCCATTAAGCACTTTAGTCCAATGAAACAATAACTTTGTTATATGGATGGATATTCCTTTGTTTACGTCTCCTTTCTACAGGGAGAATTATTGTTTGTATCCGTTATGGAATAGCTCACGTTCAAAAAACAGGTTCTTGGTTGTAAAAAAAAATTATGCATTTTTAACCAAAGTCATGTCATGCAGATACGTTATATAATATGTACATTACATTTGAAAGATATGTAAATACACTACAAATGTGTAACAAAGGTCATCTTTACAACATTTTTAGGTACTATTTGCAGCCATCTCAGCTAATGAGCTTGCCTTCAACCAGGACACACAGTTTCACCTGACTCACCACACACACACACACACACACACATGCACACACATTATGTGTGTCTGCAATTCAGCATGTCAGTCTCCACAGCAACCTCGTTTACCATGCCAACCCCATCAGAGAAGATGACGGGCCTGGGGTCAGTGTGATTGCTAATGCTAACAACACGTCAGGCTGGCTGGACTCTGACACTGGGCTCCAGCTGTGGTCACTGCAGACACACAACAGCTAACAGCTGCTGAAATATCTCTGCCAGACGGAGGCCATTTTGATCTCGAAAGAACACATAATATTTCAGAGATGTGTGTAACTGTTTAAAAGGTTTAGGTGCTGAGAGATATTACTAAACCAAAGCTTAGTGATGAGTGTTGTCGACCACCACACCACACAAAACATCATGATGCAAAGTCAAAAGCTCATTTAGACATTAGACATTCTGCAATATTAATTTGTAAGACAACACAAAAACCAAACAGAAAAAATATACTACAGTAGGGATGAAAAGTATCCAATAAAGTATTATATACAGAGTTTAAATTTGTGTTTTGTTTTGTTATGTTGTTGTGTTTTGCATTCAGCAACCAATTTGGTTACAACATTTTTAAGTTACCAGCTATTCAGAACTTTTACTATCCAGGACAAACATATCAGAATTGAACCAGACTATCAGATAGAACGACAGAATATACTCAGATCGTCCGATAGAGCGATAGTCAGATCATCCGATAGAACGATAGTCAGATCGTCCGATAGAACGATAGATAGATCGTCCGATAGAACTATACTCAGATCGTCCAATAGAGCGATAGTCAGATCATCCGATAGAACGATAGTCAGATTGTCCGATAGAACGATAGTCAGATTGTCCGATAGAAGGATAGATAGATCGTTGATAGAGCGATAGTCAGATCATCCGATAGAGCGATAGTCAGATCATCCGATAGAACGATAGTCAGATCGTCCGATAGAGCGATAGTCAGATCATCCGATAGAACGATAGTCAGATCGTCCGATAGAGCGATAGTCAGATCGTCCGATAGAACGATAGATAGATCGTCCGATAGAGCGATAGTCAGATCGTCCGATAGAACGATAGTCAGATCGTCCGATAGAACGATAGTCAGATTGTCCGATAGAAGGATAGATAGATCGTCCGATAGAGCGATAGTCAGATCATCCGATAGAGCGATAGTCAGATCATCCGATAGAACGATAGTCAGATCGTCCGATAGAGCGATAGTCAGATCGTCGATATAGATCGATAGTTCGATGTAGATAGAGCGATAGTCAGATCATCCGATAGAACAATAGTCAGATCGTCCGATAGAGCGATAGTCAGATCGTCCGATAGAGCGATAGTCAGATCGTCCGATAGAATGATAGATAGATCGTCCGATAGAACGATAGATAGATCGTCCGATAGAACGATAGATAGATCATCCGATAGAGCGATAGATAGATCGTCCCGATAGAACGATAGATAGATCGTCCGATAGAACGATAGATAGATCGTCCGATAGAAGGATAGATAGATCGTCCGATAGAAGGATAGATAGATCGTCCGATAGATAGATCGTCCGATAGATAGATCGTCCGATAGAACGATAGATAGATCATCCGATAGAAGGATGGATAGGTCATCCGATAGAAGGATAGATAGATCGTCCGATAGAAGGATAGATAGATCGTCCGATAGAACGTTAGATAGATCTTCCGATAGAAGGATAGATAGATCGTCCGATAGAACGTTAGATAGATCGTCCGATAGAATGATAGATAGATCATCCGATAGAAGGATAGATAGGTCATCCGATAGAAGGATAGATAGGTCATCCGATAGAAGGATAGATAGGTCATCCGATAGAAGGATAGATAGATCGTCCGATAGAAGGATAGATAGATCGTCTGATAGAACGATAGATAGATCGTCCGATAGAACGATAGATAGATCATCCGATAGAAGGATAGATAGATCGTCCGATAGAAGGATAGATAGATCGTCCGATAGAAGGATAGATAGGTCATCCGATAGAAGGATAGATAGATCGTCCGATAGAAGGATAGATAGATCGTCCGATAGAAGGATAGATAGATCGTCGGATAGAAGGATAGATAGATCGTCCGATAGAAGGATAGATAGATCGTCCGATAGAAGGATAGATAGATCGTCCGATAGAAGGATAGATAGATCGTCCGATAGAAGGATAGATAGATCGTCCGATAGAACTATACTCAGATCGTCCGATAGAGCGATAGTCAGATCGTCCGATAGAACGATAGATAGATCGTCCGATAGAAGGATAGATAGATCGTCCGATAGAACGATAGATAGATCGTCCGATAGAACGATAGATAGATCGTCCGATAGAAGGATAGATAGATCGTCCGATAGAAGGATAGATAGATCGTCCGATAGAAGGATAGATAGATCGTCCGATAGAACGATAGATAGATCGTCCGATAGAAGGATAGATAGATCGTCCGATAGAAGGATAGATAGATCGTCCGATAGAAGGATAGATAGATCGTCTGATAGAACTATACTCAGATCGTCCGATAGAACGATAGATAGATCGTCCGATAGAAGGATAGATAGATCGTCCAATAGAAGGATAGATAGATCGTCCGATAGAAGGATAGATAGATTGTCCGATAGAACGATAGATAGATCGTCCGATAGAAGGATAGATAGATCGTCCGATAGAACGATTGATAGATCGTCCGATAGAAGGATAGATAGATCGTCCGATAGAACGTTAGATAGATCTTCCGATAGAAGGATAGATAGATCGTCCGATAGAACGTTAGATAGATCGTCCGATAGAAGGATAGATAGATCGTCCGATAGAAGGATAGATAGATCGTCCGATAGAAGGATAGATAGATCGTCCGATAGAACGATAGATAGATCGTCCGATAGAAGGATAGATAGATCGTCCGATAGAACGATTGATAGATCGTCCGATAGAAGGATAGATAGATCGTCCGATAGAACGATTGATAGATCTTCCAATAGAATGATAGATAGATCGTCTGATAGAACAATAGATATATTGTCCGATAGAACGTTAGTTAGATCTTCCAATAGAACGATAGATATAGCGTCCGATAGAACGATCGTCCGATAGATAGAACGGTAGATTTATCATCCGATATATCGATAGATAGAACGATAGATAGAAAGAACGATAGAACAATATAGAGTCCTATAGATAGATAGACAGACAGACAGATAGACAGATAGATAGTAGGGCTGTCAAATTGGCTGAAAAACTAAATTATTTTTTTTTACTAAAATATTATCAAAATTCGAATTGTATTCTAATTTAAAAGGAATAAATTCCGTTTGGAGAAAAAAAAAGAAGCTTTTGGCTTCTCTCCTGAGGCCACAAGAGGGCACATCGAGCAAAATATTACCAAATGCACGTTTCTTCAAAGTATGGCTGGGCAATACGAGTAAAAATTCATATCTCTGTATTTTTTGGCTGATTTGCAGTAGACGGTACATATCCCGGTAATTTGTATTTGGATTAAACAAATAAATAAAGTGAATGTAACCATGTAGGCATATATAATGCGCAAAAAGGGTTAAAATCACATTACACTCTAACATTGTAACATTGCGATCTAAAAACATCTTCATCATTGCTGATATTGCTGTAATTTATTAACATTTAATCATATGATCGCAAGGTTCATGTTTACGCTGTTAATATGCACGTTCGCTAGCAAGCTAATTTCTTAATCTAATAATTACATGTTTTTTTTTAAGTTGAACTTACATTAATTTTAAATAAGCAAAGTAAAATTTACTAAACTAAAAAAAATAAATAAATTACAGACTAGGCTAATTGAGTAAAAAGGCTATTTTGATTACCCCATTACAGTCACTTTACAGTTAGTGCTATCATACAAATACACTTACTTGTAGGTTTAAAATGTCCAACTACAAACATTTCAGCAAAATTTATATTTTGAGTTATTGTGCTCCTATTTCATTGCGCTCTGTCTGCTTGGCGCGCATGCGCGCGGCGGTGCACATTCAGAACCAACTCTGTGAAGTTTAGCATAGACTCGCAAAGCAAAAGCTCATGCACGCCTGACAGCAAAATGGAAATATTTCCATGGCTTTCTAACATTTACAGATGGAGAATATACACGTAACATGTAAGTTATGCATTTAGTAAAAGAGCACATAGCTCAAAACAGTGCGTCTCTGTCAGCGGCACACGCAGCCTTTCTGTCGGAGCCGCTTTTAAAACTCAAAGATTTATCATTGCTGATACACGTAATTTATTAACATTTAATCATATGATCGCAAGAATCATGTTTACGTTGTTAATATGCACGTTCTCTAGCAAGCTAATTTATTAATCTAGTAATTACATGTTTTTTTAAAAGTTGAACTTACATTAATTTTAAATAGGCAAAGTATAAAATTTACTAAACTAAAAAAAAAAAAAAAAATTACAGACTAGGCTAATTGAGTAAAAAGGCTATTTTGATTACCCCATTACAGTCACTTTACAGTTAGTGCTATCATACACAAATACACTTACTTGTAGGTTTAAAAATGTCAACTACAAACATTTCAGCAAAATTTATATTTTGAGTTATTGTGCTCCTATTTCATTGCGCTCTGTCTGCTTGGCGCGCATGCGCGCGGCGGTGCACGTTCAGAACCAACTCTGTGAAGTTTAGCATAGACTCGCAAAGCAAAAGCTCATGCACGCCTGACAGCAAAATGGAAATATTACCATGGCTTTCTAACATTTACAGATGGAGAATATACACGTAACATGTAAGTTATGCATTTAGTAAAAGAGCACATAGCTCAAAACAGTGCGTCTCTGTCAGCGGCACACGCAGCCTTTCTGTCGGAGCCGCTTTAAACTCAAAGATTTATCATTGCTGATACACGTAATTTATTAACATTTAATCATATGATCGCAAGAATCATGTTTACGTTGTTAATATGCACGTTCTCTAGCAAGCTAATTTATTAATCTAGTAATTACATGTTTTTTTAAAAGTTTAATTTACATACATTTTACATGGCTTTGGGCTCTCGTGTGAGACGCAAGTGCAACGATGATAGATGTCCCTCTAGAAAATGCAATAAATGCGCGTTCTGTGTGAACGACTTGGCTTCAGTTTTGAGGTAAACAACATCTTCTGAACAGAACACAATTAGGTTCTGTTGCCTTTGATGAGAACACATTGATGTTCTCTTTTTCTGCAATATTTTGAATGTGCAGCACTGCATCGAATGGGTTCAACTGGACAGGCAACAAAAAAAAGGGCCGCACTGATGTTTGGTCAAGTTAGCAATGCTGGAACTGATGTGTTTTGTGTGTGTGTGTGTGTGTGTGTGTGTGTGTGTGTGTGTGTGTGTGTGTGTGTGTGTGTGTGTGTGTGTGTGTGAGTGTGTCACGCTTCGGCACGATCTCTTCAACTGTTTTGTCAATAAAATAAAATAATTTTATTTAATCAGATTAATCAATTAATCGAAAGAATAATCGGCCAACTAATTAATTATCAAAATAATCGTTAGTTGCAGTCTTAATTTAAATTAAATTAATTAAAATATTGTATTTTAAAATTCATTAAATATAAATATTTAATTTAAAAACACATATATAAAACAGACATGTATTACTTTAATAAATGTGTACTGATAAGACATACTGTGTCCTGAACATTGCTAAAAGTCCTTGATCAATGTGTGGGATTCTGGGAAATAAGCAAGCTAACACTTTTATTACAGCCAGACAGGATCATCCCAAGGTGACATCTTAATAAAAATCATCCCAGACCCCCGCTCAATTCCCAGAAATACATTCTATCATTGTCATATTCAACGCTGCTAAGGAGATTGTCTCTTCACGCAGGCACGCACACACACACACGCAGAGTGAGGATTAAAGCTCTGACAGTTCATTAGGGAGTCTGTGATATCATCTAGAGATGCGAGAACGACACATGGGCCAGAATACAGCAACTCTGGATCACTTAATAATACTGATGGGGCTCACACATACAGTGCCTATCAACACACCCTTTATTACCACTGTAGCAATCTGCATAACTTATGTTGCCTCAGTATGGGTCAAACCAGGGCTTGACCTACCCCTGCCCAGTGGCTCAATCAATAAATCAGCCACCCCGACTTAAGTCCAACAGGAACAGATAAACACAGTGTCTTTAAAGACTTAAACAATGTCAAGGACAGATGACAATGTTAAGAACAAGATGAAACCTTGAGATCTTACAGATTATTAGTGGTGCTTGCCAAGGCACAAACAACAAGTATTAAATACTTCATTGTTTGTGCTATAGACAAAAAAGAAAGAAAAGCTACTCAAAACCTTTAGCAATTTGCTAAAAACTCTTTTCTAAAAATATAGTTATTAATGTACATGCTAAAATGCATGAAAAAGTAGTCGTGTATAATATATTTTTCTAAGCCAAACATTTGTAATCAAGGCCCTCTAATACTAATGCAACAAGGCTGATTGTAATTCAAAGAGACCATCTGCACAATTCAATGCCCCACTTCTAACACAAGTTAATCTCCTGATTGTACAAGGGCAAGTTATAAAATACATAGAAGGACTTTCATTTACAGTATTGTGTGGGCAAAACAGCAAACAGAAAACACAAATCATCATAATCTTTTATTGGCAGAATAAATTCATTATTGTGGCTGTTTAATTTAATGAGCCATTAGTATGTGATTAATTTGATTTGATGCATTTATTTGCCGGCTGTGTTTTTGTAATTTGTATTTTTTTTTCTGATGGTTTCAAGTAACTGTTTATGCATGCCCGTCAGGACTAAACAAGTTTAGATTTGTAGCCGTGATGTTTATTTGGATTTTAGAGGGAAAATAAGGGCTGTGGTGTAGATTGGAGAGCGGGAGACTGTGTGTCATTAATAACATAACAAAACAAACAGATCTGCTCCTGGATGATGACTGGTCAATCAACACTACTTTTATAGCAACAATAACAATAAACACAATATAGCAACAGTTATGATAAAAAAAACATTCTGCTTCGCAACACCATATAGTCACTCAATACTTTTTAAGTCTTTTTTTAATTATTTGTCAAATAAACTATGAAATATACTGTATCTATCTAATCTATACCAGGGGTTCTCAAAGTCTACATTCAAAGGTCCAAATCTGGATTTTCATCAGTGGCAAAGATCCGGACCAGAAAAACTGGTTATTACAAAACTTGTTTTTAAAAACATACATAACAATCAACTCTCATTTGTTTTTTGTTTTTTTTATAAGTGCCCTTTACAACCAAAATGCATTAATAACAAGTGCAAAAGTGGCAATACAATTCAATTAAGTGTCAGCATTAGAGGTCGACCAATTGGGGTTTTCTAGTGATCCATGGCCAATATATGACGCCGATTTTTTTGCCCGATATGTTTGACCTATTTTCTTTTTCCCCCCCTTCAACTCATAAAAGACTTGAATAAATGTTTATTGCAGGGCACAAGATGGTAATAGTAGTTAGTAGGCTAATTCATAGTAACAATATATAGCTCAAAAGCGCCTTTTCATCACAATTCTGAAGCTTTTCATTTGTTTGCTGACAGAAACCAGTGTCCTATAGACTTACAAATGCAAATTGATTCTCTGCCAGCCGGAGTCGCTTTTAGAGTACAGACATAATAGTTTCCCCGGGAACAGCTGTAATCAAATAAGCGCTGCACTCACAAACGCTACATTACAGTTTGAATATCTCTCCTTCGCTTTCATTTCGGAAACTTGTGTATTAACTAAATTAACTAAATTCAATGCACACAGACTGAAGTAGTTTAAGTCTTTGGTTCTTTTAATTGTGATGATTTTGGCTCACATTTAACAAAAACCCACCAATTCAACTAAAAAAAAATTTAATACTTCATAAGACCAATAAAAAAACACATGTTTTAGTCAATTGTTGGCCTTCTGGAAAGTATTTTACTGTATTTTTTGTATATGTACTCAATACTTGGTGGGGGCTCCTTTTGCTTTAATTACGCCTCAATTCGACGTGGCATGGAGGTGATCAGTTTGTGGCACTGCTGAGGTGGTATGGAAGCCCAGGTTTCTTTGACCGTGGTTTTCAGCTCATCTGCATTTTTTGGTCTCTTGTTTCTCATTTTCCTCTTGACAATACCCCATAGATTTACATTTACATTTTATGTATTTAGCAGACGCTTTTATCCAAAGCGACTTTCAGTGCATTCGGGTTATACATTTATTGTCAGTACGTGTGTTCCCTGGGAATTGAACCCACGATCATTGCGCCAATTCTCTACCACTGAGCCACAGGGAACACAGATTCTCTATGGGGTTCAGTCTGGTGAGTTTGCTGGTCAGTCAAGCACACCAACCATGGTCATTTAACCAACCTTTGGTGCTTTTGGCAGTGTGTGCAGGTGCCAAATCCTGCTGGAAAATGAAATCAGCATCTTTAAAAAGCTGGTCAGCAGAAGGAAGCATGAAGTGCTCCAAAATTTCTTGGTAAATGGTGCAATGACGTTGGTTTTCAAAAAACACAATGGACCAACACCAGCAGATGACAAATGACATTGCACCCCAAATCATCACAGACTGTGGAAACGTAACTAGAGGTCGACCGATATGGGTTTTTATCTGGCCGATGCGATATTTAAAAAGCAGGGCAGCGATGGCCGATATATGATGCCGTTTTTTTGGCCAATATGTTTGGTAGATTTTTTTTCTCATAAAATCTTAGTCAAGTAATAAAAAGTAAAGTGAAACATAAAATAGCTTAAATCAAACATTTATTAAACAAAACAAGCCTCTCCAATCAGTGCACTTGTATAATTTAAATAAAACAAATATGTATACATTAAATAATAAATACACAACAGGTAATACAAAATCTAGGAAACAAATATATATTTTTTTGTGCACAAAAATTACTATAAAACATAAAACAAATAATAAATAAACAAGAGTAGTGTTACACAGTAGCGCCCAGCAAAAAACACAAGCCAATAAAATAACCACACTTGTATTGAAAGAAAATTGGATAGATAATTTATTAATATTAATTATATAAATGTATTATTTTTTATTCAGTTCTATGCAACAGAATCAGACATAACTGTTGTGGTTGTTGTTGTTTTGACTAATATCCAAATAATGTATAGTCCTGCAAATAGGGTATTTTTCTTTCTCTGAGGCGGAGGTGGTACCATCCTGATTATGTGCACATAAGTACCCTTCAAACTGCCTGAAACAAACACTTTTTACATGTATTTTAGGTGGTATAATAATGTTATGATTGAAGAAAATGACAATTATAAAGTTGTGTATTATTTTCTCTCACCTAATATTTTATTGTTATTTGTTTTTAAAATAGCCTCATGAAATGTTTTCTTTTTCCTCAGAAATTCTGTGTTGTGTATCTGGTTATCAAACAAAGGCATAAAACATCAATTTCATTTATCTTTAATTATTTCAAATTTTAAAAATTTTAGGCAAACAAAGGGAATTTTCTATTAAAATTAAAACATGTTAGAAATGTATGATCATTCCTTAAAAAATAAAGTTTTCATAATTTTAGTAGTAGTAGTATGTACATTCTGCTGAACAAATATTTCTGCTGCAATGTCCAGAGAAAGGTTTCATAACCCACTTCATAAACAACTTCACACACCAAGCACATGTGCTGTGGTGATGTGACAGTAAAAGTGATTTGATAAAAAAAAAAAAACTTTTATTTTGACGGGTTGCCATGAATACCTTTACATTTCTGTGTGTATATGATATGAGGATAGGTTTACTCAAATGAAATGGTGGTGAAACGCTCATGAAGTGACTCTCAGAGCAGTTCTGGAGATGTTGTTTGTGTGTTTATGTCCTCATGAGAGTCACGCGCGCTTCTCTTGTGTGAGTGTGTTGTGTGTGTGTTGTGTGTGTGTGTGTGCGCGCAAAAGGAAAATGCGCGTCTCATAAGCTGTATTATCAGCGCATGTGAGCAGAGCATAGCGGAGAGCAGATCGTGAAGGAGATCAGCTGTACCATAGACTGTAAAAAAACAGGCTGTACCACATCATGTCACAGCACAGCAGCGCTACTGCAAACAGGAACAAGTACTATTAGTATACTAACGTTACATAGACATTTCTTGTCGGCGTGAGAGAAATATTGAACGGAGCATCACACGGCTCAGTGATGACAGCTGAGGGAGTTCTCTCTTCAAAAAGTTAGCAGGCAGAGGGGGACATCACAGGGTTATCCATTGTGCCAGTGGACAGCCTAAGGTTATTGTGTTATTGTGGCCAGCCTAAGGCACACCTGTGCAATAATCATGCCGTCTAATCTGATCTTGATTTGCCACACCTGTGAGGTGGATGGATTATCTCGGCAAAGGAGAAGTGCTCATAATTTTGTTTTACGGCTTCCAGTTTCCCGGATCCCTCCATCTCTCAATCACGAGCGCCCTCTCCCGAGTTCTAGCGCAGTGCATACTTCCCTCTAGTATGCTCCATTTGCGCAGTGATTGCCTTTCACCTGTTCTATATCAGAGATCATTACCAAGCCTTTATCTGCTCCATTCACCATGTAGGCTTTGCGAAGTATTGCCTCTCTACGTGTGCATGTCCGAGCGTTTCTCCTTCTACTCAGTCTACCTGTTATCACTGACCCACGCTGAACTTACATTGTCTATCTGTCTGCAGCCTGCCCTACGACCTCCAGCCCGTTCCGGATTCTGATTCTCTGCCACCTGCCTCGACCGAAGCCTGTCCCTGGATACTGAATGCTCGCTGCCAGCCCACGACCCCCTGCCTGATTCTACGCACGCCTCTACCGATCATCATCATCCTGAGTTACCTTTTACCTGACTTTTCCGTTAAATAAACTTTGTTGCATATGGATCTGCCTCTGCCCACTGATTTATTACAGAATACTTCGCCGAACGAAGATCCAGCAACTATGTCTGCTTTATCCGCTGCTTTCACCGCCCAAGCATCTCAACTGGCCACTCATCATCATCAGCTGACGCGACTAACTTCAGTAACGGAGGAACTGGTAACAGCTATGCAAAATCTCCAAACCTCATCCGCGGATACCTCGTCAGCGTCTGCCTCTCCGTCTCTCGCACCAGCACCCGTGCTGCAGACCGCCGCGAGCCCTCGTCTAGCGCTACCTGAAAAGTTTGACGGGAACCCAGGTAAATGCAAGGGCTTCATTCTTCAATGCTCTCTGTTTCTGAATCAACAGCCCTCACCTCACTCAACGGATGCCAGCAAAATTTCCTTCGTTTCCTCGCTGCTGACTGGCCGCGCTCTGGACTGGATCACAGCTGTGTGGAGAACGGATGGCTCAGCATTTCGTTCATACGACGAGTTTCTTCGGGATTTCCAAGCAGTTTTCGAACACTCTAAGGGAGGAAAGGGGGCGGAGGATCTTCTGCTGGAGCTTGCACAGGGACGGACTTCTGCCGCTGAGTATGCACTTGAATTCCGTACGTTAGCTGCTCAGACTAACTGGACTGATAACTCTTTAAAGGTGATTTTTCGGCGGGGTCTCAGTCACGATTTACAGACGGAACTGGCCTGCCGCGACGAGGGAAAGGATTTCAACCAGTTCGTCCATCTCGCCATCCAGATCGATAATCTGATGCGCTCGCGCCGCCCAGGCAGTCGCTCAGCAACCTCGTCACGCAACCTTCCTTTGCCCCGGTATTACAGTCACATGACTGCCGATTCCAGCGAACCCATGCAAATTAACGCTACACGGCTCACGGCTGAGGAGGAAAAGGAGCGACGAAGGTCTCAAAGGCTGTGCTTATATTGTGGAGAAGCTGGTCACTTTCGTCAGAACTGTCCTCATCGACCCATTAACAGAGATAATGCTGCGGTGAGTCTAACTCTTAATTGTCTAAACTCAAAATCAAGTGTAACCGTCCCCATTGAGTTTTTTGTCAACGGCAAATCCTTTTCCACATCTGCTCTGTTGGATTCAGGTGCTGCTGGGAACTTTATGTCGCTAGAATTTGCTGAACTTCACAAAATTCCTCTAATTCCATGCATTTCTCCCCTTTCTGTTGAGGCTGTTGATGGTAGACCGCTGGGCACCGTCGGTCGCGTCACTCATCTCTCTCAGGAGTTACACATGCGCACCGGTTTGCTGCACAGAGAATTAATTCAGTTCTACATTCTCCAAGCTCCTCACACTCCCGTCATTCTGGGGTTACCATGGCTCCGTAAGCATGATCCACTTCTGCAATGGACCTCCGGCCAGATCGTCAGCTGGGGAGAGAACTGTTTTTCTGATTGCCTGTCTACTGTCCAACCGCTTACTCTACGAAGTATTCGAGAACACCCTGATGATGCCGTTTTGAAATGCTTGCCTTCCATGTACCACGACTTGGCAGAAGCATTCAGCAGATCAAAGGCCACGAAATTACCACCTCATCGCTCTTACGATTGCGCCATTGACTTCCTACCTAATGCTACACCACCTAAGGGGCGTGTCTTTCCTCTGTCCCAGCCCGAGACCGAGGCTATGCAGAAATATATCGAGGAAGAGCTCTCCAAAGGTTTCATCCGTCCATCCACGTCTCCTGCATCTGCTGGGTTTTTTTTTCGTCCAGAAAAAGGATGGAGGACTCCGTCCATGTATTGACTACAGAACGCTCAACGAGTGTACCGTCAAGTTTCGCTATCCACTACCCCTGGTACCAGCTGCTCTGGAACAACTCCGCAAAGCAAGATTTTACACCAAGCTGGATCTGCGTAGTGCTTACAACCTGGTTCGTATCCGCGAGGGGGATGAGTGGAAGACGGCCTTTTCTACGTGTACTGGGCACTATGAATATCTGGTCATGCCTTTTGGGCTTTCCATCAGTCCTGCAGTGTTCCAATCATTCATAAATGATGTCTTCCGTGACATGCTCAATCGCCAAGTCGTCGTCTACATTGACGACATCCTGATTTATTCTGATACCCTAGAGGACCACGTCCAGCACGTCCGTGCGGTACTTCAGAGGCTCATCCAGTATCAGCTCTTTGCCAAGATCGAAAAGTGCGACTTTCACCAGACCTCTATCTCATTCTTGGGCTACATCATTAGCCCAGGAGGCGTGGCCATGGAGGAGGGCAAGGTAAAGGCAGTGGTGGAATGGCCCAGACCTACTACGCTGAAGGAGCTGCAGCGCTTCCTTGGGTTCGCAAACTTTTACCGCCGCTTCATCAGAGGATTCAGTATGGTGGCAGAACCCCTCACGGCTCTGGTTCGCAAAGGCACGTCGTGTCTTCCCTGGAATGAAGAGGCCACTAAAGCCTTCAGTCGTCTCAAGCAGGCTTTCACTTCAGCCCCCATCCTGCATCATCCAGATCCTGAGTTACCTTTTGTTGTTGAAGTGGACGCTTCTAGTACCGGCCTGGGTGCAGTACTATCTCAACGTCAAGGATCACCTCCCAAGTTGTACCCTTGTGCGTATTATTCCAAGAAGCTCAGTTCCGCAGAGAGGAATTATGATGTGGGTGACCGCGAATTACTGGCCATAAAGGCAGCTTTCGAGGAGTGGAGGCATTGGCTGGAAGGTTCCACACATCCTTTCCTCGTCCTTACTGATCACAAGAACTTGGAGTACCTTCGCACGGCTAAGAGGCTGAATCCCCGTCAGGCCAGATGGTCCTTGTTCTTCTCACGCTTCCAGTTCACAATTACCTTCCGCCCAGGCTCCAAGAATACCAAGGCGGATTCCTTGTCTCGTCAGTTTGATTCTGAAACTTCCATCAAGAATCCTGAGACCATCCTCAATCCAGATTTAGTCATCGGGCCCATACAGTGGGATATCGAGACCGAACTCGAGCTGGCCAACGCTCACACCGGAATCCATCCGGAATGTCCCCCTGGTAAACTCTATGTACCTGAGACCCTCCGTGAAAAGGTTCTGAAGCATGTTCACGCCCTTCCCAGCTCCGGGCACCCAGGTATTACTGCTACTATCCATCTTCTTCAGAATCGCTTCTGGTGGTCCACCCTGTCCCAGGATGTCAGCCGATTTGTTCAGCAGTGCAAAACCTGCAATATTCAGAAATCGTCCCGTCTCTTGCCCGCCGGTTTGCTTCAACCATTGCCCTTACCACAGCGACCCTGGTCACATATCGCCATCGATTTTATTACGGATTTGCCACCATCAGACGGACACACTACTATCCTCACGGTCATCGACCGCTTCTCCAAGGCCTGCCGTCTCATACCCCTCAGTAAACTTCCCACGGCCCTACAGACCGCTGAATACCTTTGTAATCTGGTGTTTCGGTTTTATGGTTTACCCGAAGACATCGTTTCAGACAGAGGGGCTCAGTTCACGTCCCGTGTCTGGTCTGCCTTCTTCCAAATGCTCCAAGTCAACGTGAGTCTTACCTCCGGCTATCATCCTCAGGCTAACGGACAGGTTGAACGTCTCAATCAAGAGGTTTCCCGCTTCCTCCGGTCCTATTGTCAACTCCACCAGAAGGACTGGAGCCGGTACCTTATGTGGGCGGAATACGCACAAAATTCCATCCAGAAGCAATCCACGGGCTTGACTCCTTTCCAGTGTGTCCTTGGTTTTCAGCCACCCCTGTTTCCCTGGTCCGGTGAGCCCACCAACGTCCCCGCCGTGAACGACTGGCTCAATCGAAGTGAGGAGACCTGGAATCTAGCACACACACACCTCCAACGAGCTGTCAATCGTGGTAAGAGGCAGGCTGACCGTCATCGCCGCTCCAACCCAGAATATCTGCCACCCGGTCAATGGGTATGGTTATCCACTCGCAACCTCCGTCTCAACCTCCCTTGCAAAAAACTCAGTCCGAGATTCGTGGGTCCTTACAAGATCTTACGTCAGATAACTCCTGTGTCCTTCCGTCTGGCCCTACCCAGGCATCTTCGTATCTCTCCTACGTTCCACGTCTCACTACTCAAACCCGCCACGCCACCCACAGAGGAAGAGAGGGGAGATTCTTCTAGACCGTCCTCTCAATCTAATGCCGTTCAGGCCTCTCAAGCCATTGTTGTAGAGGGTGAGGAAGCTTACCGTGTTCATCAACTACTGGATTCAAGACGCCGAGGGGGTCACCTTCAATATCTGGTTGATTGGGAGGGTTGCAGTCCAGAAGAACGATCTTGGGTCAATTCAAGGGACATCCTAGATCCTATGCTCACTCAAGAGTTTCATTGTAATCACCCTGAGAAGCCTGCACCCCGTGCTCGGGGCAGACCACGGCGCCGTCAGCATCCTCGCGCCGGGAGTCGCTCGCAGGGGGGGGGGCTCTGTTACGGCTTCCAGTTTCCCGGATCCCTCCATCTCTCAATCACGAGCGCCCTCTCCCGAGTTCTAGCGCAGTGCATACTTCCCTCTAGTATGCTCCATTTGCGCAGTGATTGCCTTTCACCTGTTCTATATCAGAGATCATTACCAAGCCTTTATCTGCTCCATTCACCATGTAGGCTTTGCGAAGTATTGCCTCTCTACGTGTGCATGTCCGAGCGTTTCTCCTTCTACTCAGTCTACCTGTTATCACTGACCCACGCTGAACTTACATTGTCTATCTGTCTGCAGCCTGCCCTACGACCTCCAGCCCGTTCCGGATTCTGATTCTCTGCCACCTGCCTCGACCGAAGCCTGTCCCTGGATACTGAATGCTCGCTGCCAGCCCACGACCCCCTGCCTGATTCTACGCACGCCTCTACCGATCATCATCATCCTGAGTTACCTTTTACCTGACTTTTCCGTTAAATAAACTTTGTTGCATATGGATCTGCCTCTGCCCACTGATTTATTACAGTCGGAGTAGACAAAGGAAATTAATTTTTATGTGGCTCTTCTCATCACCCAGCCTCATGATGGAGGCCCTAAAAGTGTGTGCCCAAGCCATTGCGCGACGTTTCGGATTTCTGTTTTATCCTTCTTCAGCGAGCTTTGGACACGTAAATGGCTGGAATTCCTCTACAGCAGCCATGTATGATGCTGTTTCTAAGTGGGCGTGTTTCCCCCACACACATATCAAACTAGCATATCACATTTATTGTGTTAAAAAATTTAACTTTTGGTCTTAAAACTGTTGTATTGTTTTTATCGTGGGCCATGTCCCACATACATCAAATACCCAGTTTGTTGTGCTTTTCAAAAATAAACAAATCG
>CM049802.1:8784856-8963157 GCA_027422405.1 Ptychobarbus kaznakovi
TGAGATCTCTCCACGCAAATCACTGGAAATGAAGAAGCAGGTGACTGTCATCTTGCACTTGACCCACTTTACTCACCGTCGTCTCCAGACTCTCTCTCTCTCTCCGCCGCAGACTCCACTAAACACGCCACTTACCACAGTTCTATAGACGGATATTCCATTGTTTACGTCTCCTTTCTTCAGGGATAGTTATTGTTTGTATACGTATTGAATAGCTCACGCTCAAAAAAAGCGTCTTGGTTGTAAAAAAAACACGTTATTTTAGTATACAGTATTACACACAGAATGAGACCATCTTAAAAAAAAAGCGACAAAAAAAATACGGAAAATTGTTTATTTGAATTCTGGCACTCTCCCGAGGGCTGTGACGCACGCTGTGATGTGATGTGGGCGGAACTTAGCGATCAGCTTTTTGGACAAAATAAACTTTTTTTTTTCAACATTTTTAATATATGTGTATGCGTGTTTTGTGGGGAATGTGGCTGTATAGGTATGATTAGCATCTGTGTGGTCTGATAATCAGCTGTGATTACTCTCACTGAATGAGGGCAGTATGAATGCCGATCGGCCGTTATGACTATATGCCCCATATCTGTATGATTATCATCTGTATTACCCCACACATTAGTGTGTTATTACTGACTATTAACAGCAATCAGTGTGAATGTCTTGCCATATCAGTGTATGTCTGGCAATCAGAGTATGTACGTGAGTATGTACTACATACAACGCTATTTTTTTTCTTTCTTTTTATTAATCAAATTATTGTATTTTTTTTTGTGGTCAAATGGATCACTTCTATGATGTATAAGATTCTGTCTCTTTTTCAGCTGTGAGTCCCAAAATGGGGAGTGCTGGCTAACAGGTTAAATATAAATATTTAATTTAAAAACATATATAAAACAGACATGAATTACATTAATAAGTGTGTACTGATAAGACATTGTGTCCTGAACATTGCTAAAATTCCTTGATCAGTGTGTGGGATTCTGGGAAATAAGCAAGCTAACGCTTTTATTACAGCCAGACAGGATCATCCCAAGGTGACACATCTTAATAAAAATCATCCCAGACATTCTATCATTGTCATATTGAACACTGCTAAGGAGATCGTCTCCTCACACACACGCAGAGTGAGGGATTAAAGCTCTGACAGTTCATTAGGGAGTCTGTGACATCATCTAGAGATGCGAGAACGACACATGGGCCAGAATACAGGGGCTTTTGATCACTTAATGCTGATGGGGTATTACTGATGGGGATTCCCACTGTAGCAATCCGCATAACTTCTGTTGCCTCAGTATGGGTCAATTCAGGGCTTGACCTACCCCTGCCCTGTGGCTCAATGAATAAATCAGCCACCCCGGATTAAGTCCATCAGGAATCAGATAAACACAGTGTCTTTAAAGACTTAAACAATGTCAGGGAGAGATGACAATGTTAAGAACAAGATTATACCTTGAGATCTTACAGATTATTAGTGATGCTTGCTAAGGCACAAACAACAAATATTAAATATTATTGTTTGTGCTATAGACAAAAAAAGAAAGCAAAACTACTCAAAACCTTTAGCAATTTGCTAAAAACACTTAAAGCAACATTCAACTACACAGCAACACTTACATTTTGTTCATAAAAAGAAAAAAAAATCTAGTTATTAATGTGCATGCAACCAAAATGCATGTTAAAGTAGTCTAATTAAGACTATTATAGTATATTTTTCTAAGCAAAATGTTTATAATCAAGGCCCTCTAATAATAATGCAACAAAGTCGATTGTAATTCAAAGAGGCCATCTGCACAATTCAATGCCCCACTTCTAACACAAGTGCAATCTCCTGATTGTACGAGAGCAAGTTATAAAATACACAGAAGGACTTTCATTTATTTATCAGTACTGTGTAGGCAAAACAGCAAACAGGAAACACAAATCATCATCATCTTTTATTGGCAAATATAAATGAATTGTGGCTGTTTAATTTAATGAGCCATTAGTATGTGATTAATTTGATTTGATGCATTTATTTGCCGGCTGTGTTTTTGTAATCTGTTATTTTTTTCTGCTTGTTTCAAGTAACTGTTTATGCATGCCCGTCAGGACTAAACAAATTTAGATTTGTAGCCGTGATGTTTAATTGGATTTGAGAGAGAAAATGAGGGCTGTGGTGTAGATTGGAGAGTGGGTAACTAGAAGATAGAATAGAAGATTGGAAAAACTTTGCCTGGTCTGATGAATCTCGATTTCTGCAGCGACGTTCAGATGGTAGGGTCAGAATTTGGCGTAAAGAACATGAAAGCATGGATCCATCCTGCCTTGTCTCAACAGTTCAGGTTGGTGGTGGTGGTGTAATGGTGTGGGGGATATTTTCTTGGCACACTTTGGGCCTCTTTGTACCAATTGAGCATAATTTAAATGCCACAGCCTAGCTGAGTTTTGTTGCTGTCCATGTCCATCCCTTTATGGCTACAGTGTACCCATCTTCTGATGCACATACACATACATACACACACACACACACACACCACACATATATACATATATATATACCATACACACACATACACATACATATATACACACAAACACATACATATATGCATATACACACACATACACACATATATATACATATATATATATATATATATATATACACACACTGCCGATTTTTCAAGTTTCCCCACTTACAAAGAATGGAGAGATCTGTAATTTTCATCGTAGGTACACCTCAACTGTGAGAGACAGAATCTCTAAAAAATCCAGAAAATTACATTGTATGATTTTTAATCATACATGGGCTACAGGACAATAGGCAAACAGCTTGGTGAGAAGGCAACAACTTTTGGGGCAATTATTAGAAAATGGAAGAAATTCAAGATGACTGTCAATCTCCCTCGGACTGGGGCTCCATGCAAGATCTCGCCTCGTGGAGTATCAATGATCCTGAGAAAGGTGAGGGATCAGCCTAGAACTACACGGGAGGACCTGGTCAATGACCTGAAGAGAGCTGGGACCACAGTCTCAACGGTTACCATTAGTAACACACTACACCGTCATGGATTAAAATCCTGCATTTTAAATAAAATACCCATAAGATAATGACAATAGCTGTTCTGTGATTTTGGCTATATTTGCATGTAAAATTAGAGAAGCAAGCAACTAATATCTGTGAATCTAATATCCGCTGAACAGAAACTGAGAAGATGCAGAGAGAGAGAGATGTGTGTGCACGTGCTGAACAGAAACTGAGCAGACAGACGGAGAGAGAGAGAAGTGTCCGCGCACGTGCTGAGAAAGCAAGACCTCGCGCGGCAGTACTGGGCGATTCTCGGAGACTAAATAAGGTTTGGGTGCTTTTTTGAAAAAAAAAAAAAAAGTTGCTGCTAAGGGTCTGCACTGTTGCTAAGTTGGCAATACTGTGCATTTCCATTTCTCCAACTACGGGTTAGGCCACGGGGTCAACAGAAAATAAGCGCTGCGTTAATCGCGTTAATAAAATTAGTGCCGTTTAAAGGATTTGCGTTAACGCTATTAACTTTGACAGCACTAATATATTTATAATTAATTGACGGACAGGCAATTGAATTATTAGAAAAATAATGACACCGCGTCGTGGCCATTTTAAACCTGGGGTGTGCATTATTTTCTAATGATTCACCGGATCGTAGCAATTATTCCGCGTATACTACGGTTGCACACTTCATTACATCGATCAGATTATATATTTAAGGCATTCGTACGTTTTTTCTATCTTCAATCGACTATTGTGTGTAGGATTATTTCTTCGAATACAAAAAACACTTCCCTGACTAATTCCAAAATGTATTTTAAACCTTAACGGAGGTCTTGAGCGTTGGATAGCCAGACTAATGCAAGTTAATAACGACGGTTATTAGAATAGAGAGAGAGAGATGGATGTTCTCTGTGAGTCAGTGATCGGCAGCAATGTCTATTAGTGAGACTTTTAGTTCAATTTTCTTCACGAACCGCCATTGTTGCTACCTGCTTGTAAGAAATCTTGTAGTTTTTTAAGTTTTTAAAACTATGTTACTGATAATTTATCAGGAGTTAGTGCCTCTAATTAGCGCTTATGTTAAGGTGTGTGCGAAACTATCTGTGTGTCTGTGAGGGAGAGACCGAGAGTGGGAGAGAGAGAGAGAGAGAGAGTAGGACTATGTGCTTTCCGTTCAAAATAAAACGTATTTTGTGGCAAAAACATGGACAAGATCTGTCAATTTTATCCTTTTTGTTACTGTATTTATTGGTTGGGCAGTGTTGTTGTGGGTTTTTGTTATTTTTCTGTTGTAAGACATTTGAAATATTTGAAATCTCACCGTTGGGACTCCTCTCTTGGCATATGGAGCAGAGCCAATGTAGATTTACAATGATTAGTCTACATGATTTACAACACAGAGCTGAGCTGTAAAGCAGTGCTATCTAGAGAGAAGAATGCAGAAGTTACAGCAAAACGTGTGTGTGTGTGTGTTTGAACTCAGGACATTGGGAGGAGCATAACTTGACTCTCCCAATCTCAATTTGCGTCCTCCCCATTTGGTATACATTGATTTTAGAGTTGAACACTTACACTCACAGTGTCCTCCCTCCGGAGAAGCACAGCAGGAGAGGCGCCTGCGCTCCGTCCGAGGAATTCGACAGCTAATTGTGTTTGATTGCACATGGTAAGAAATCAATAGCTTTCAGACACCAGCACAACACACCATGTCCCATATTATCGTCAACCTCTTACTGTGTCCCACGTAAACATATGACAAATATCAATAGCTGTCCCTTTTATGGGCCGCAGGCACAAATACGAGCGCATTCGGACCTGCTGACAGCAACTGGAGGTTATTTAACAGCAGACGAAGAGAAAACGAGCAACAGAGAATGAGATAAAGAACAAGATAGCGAGACTGAAAGGTTTGCTCCAGGGTTAAAGAAACTCCAATGCTTTGAACTCTAACTAATGTCAAGACTATTCTGTTCAGCACACACTGTGTTCTGTCTCAGTAAGTGTAAAACATGTTGGCTACATTCACATACAATTTGAGATTCACAATTGACCCTTCGCAGGGAGCTTGATTGACAGGAGATCGGACCAATCATAACGCTGAAACCACCATTTTGTCCGACAAACAAATCAGAAAAGAGAGTAAATTAACGTTGGTGGACTTAAACATGAAAAAATGGTGTGCATTGACGTCTTTCTGCAGATGAAATAAAATACCTTCTGATGTTTATTTCGTGCTTTAAGTAAATATGAAAAGATGATTGGTTCAAGTGCCGCTTGAACTGCGAGGCGCTACAGTGATCTGATTAAAGAACCACAAAACTGTATTTATTATTTGAATAGACTTTTTTCATACCAGAAGTAACCTGCTCTGTCTTGTCTGTCAGGAGGTCTTCAGTGTCCTCTTTGCTCTGCAATTTATTTTTTGTCCTGTTTACACTACAAAACTAGAAGCAGAATGAAAACAGATAATGATATGTACATTTTTTTTTTCTTATCTCAATTCAGTGTTTCTTCTTGTATTTGCTTAACTCAAAACAGCTATATTTCCTTACTTTCTACTGGGTTGTAGACCATTCAGATTTGATTTGAGAATGACTCTTAACAGGATGCAGTAACGCTATTTGAAATGCAAAGAAATTAATAATAAAACAATTAAATATATATAAAAATTATATATATATTTTTCCTAAATGGAGCATTATAATTTTTTAATTGTAATTGGTATACATATATAGTGAAAATACAGCTGTTTTAAAAAATGAAAATTATATTTAAAGCTGCAGTCCGTAAGTTTTGCTCTTTGTCGCCATCTATGTTTGAAAACCTGCAATTGCAGTAACTTGCGGAATTATCTTCCGTGCGTGGGGTTGTGAGTCGGCAGGGCTCCAGCGCGGATGAATCTAATGTTTTGAGGTGCCACAGATTCTTGCCTACGTCTTGGAATATATGACCCAAATAAGAATTTTCATTGTATATTGCCATCTGAACAAGTAAGTAACACGTCTGCCACGCTTGTTCTGCCCAACGGAGGAAAAAAGCATTAAAATAAATTGCGCTACCAACGATGATTAAATTTCACATTAAAGCTCATTTCACATCAAAACGTGCAAATTATTATTATTGTTATCCTTTATTCTCAAATTATTCATGTTAACAACATCATTATTGCGTGACTGAGTATAGTGTGTATTAGCGTGTATATTTTAATTTCTGTACAGTCTAATATCTAATTGTCAAACCATTCGAATTTCATATTAAGAAATTATTTTAACCCAAAAAGCAAACTTTGCTCACTATGAACTGGTTTTCTTTAAAATACAAATCTTGTGTAATCCCAGGCTATCTGTAATCAGAAGCACATTTAAAATTGGAATATAATTTAATTTCATTCACATGTGTTTCATAAACACATAATCCTTTCTGGATCACAATCCGCCATCAAAATGATACATTTAATTATTCTAGCTATAGAGGCTATAAACGATCTGCCACCTGCAGGATCCTCACATGCGATAGCCTACTAGCCGGGACAACTTCTTTATGTTTACAGACGTGACGTAATGACGCAGTGCCATGCTCGAATCTCCCACGAAAACCTACCCGTACCACTCAAATTAGAAAACATTACTGATTAACGATACTGATAACATTATTATAAGCTAACCGTTGAGAATCGGTCTAAAGGCAATAGTTTTGAACACTGGCTGGTTATGTACTTTTTCAAATATTGATTTTGGATAATTTTAAACCAAAAAAAAGTTACGGACTGCAGCTTTAACCCTCTGGGGTCTAAGGGTGTTTTGGGGGCATGGAGAAGTTTTGACATTTAAAGTATACAGAGCCGATCCTCCCTATACGCAGGATATACAAGCTGCGTAGGGCCCCCGAAACACCAGGGGGCCCCCTTACTCTCAAAGATGTTTTAGTTTTAGTTTAATTTCTTAATTTGGCCAGCGATTATGAAAACACGAATGATCATTTCTTTTAATGCGGTGCACTGTCACGTTGTCTATGTAAAAATCAGCCAAATCATGTAACGTGAATGTCGTACAGTCTCTTGCTCTTACTAAAAAAATAAACGAGTTGAAAGCGTACCAAGCTGCGGAATAGATACTGTTTCTCGAGTGCTTTCCGCGAGCGCGATTTGAGACAGAGTGAAACACAAATGAGGTTTTTTTTCATTCTTTCATCAATCACCTTTGCACCACATTGCACCCCACCTCCTCCCGGCTGCTCAGGTCCACCTCTGTAAAGTACAGGAGGTCATAAGGGATGCGTGTGAACAGACCGTATGTATGAAATATGTCATGCTGCACAGTAATCTCAAGCTTTTGCCTAGAGGCAGACACCGACCAGAAGGACGAGGGAGAGACAGAGCGATATGATGCAGATCTCAAACACCCGTGGATAAAAGAAAGCAATAATGTGGCCGAGGCCATCTGAGAGTGAAATGACATGAGATTAACCTGAGGGGAGAGAGGTGCACACCTCAGAAATCTTCTGGGAGCTCTGCGACACACACACACACACACACACCGCAAACACCACTGCGTCTGTTGAATGTCAAAGCCAGCAAAAACACATCGAGGGCATAACATTTGGGAGAAAAAGTAGGAGCTGGGGGGGAAAAAAGATGCATAGCGCCAGATCAAAAAGAAAGAGTAGAAGAAAGGGATGAGAAATGTGCAGAAAGACAGTGTATTAACAGCAGGGTGCTTGTCCCTCACAGTGGGTTGATTCCTGACAACCAGCAGTCTGGTACGAGCGCGTACAAGTGGCCTTGACAGACCCATCAAGCACCTCTTTTACGGAGATGTCCAAACACTCAAAAATCGGCCTGCACTCTCAGCAGGATCTCCAACAGCCACTGCGAATCTGTTGCTCCAAACAATTCCCCCCTCTTGCTTCTCACTCTCCATTTTTCTGCTCTTCATCCCTCTTTTCTCAGGGTTTTTCCATTTGCTGACCCTGATCTGTCCGCATGCCGCGGTCAAGCTGACAACCTGCTGCTTTGACTCTGGAAGACGTGACACTGGGATCAGGGTTTGAGGAATTGGACACACACTCTGCTCATCTTTGGTTCCTCTCTCTCTCTTTCAGACAAACAGCAGTCCTTTCTGTTCCTGTGGGCTGTCTGGGTGTTCTGCCTGGCTGCTTCACAGACAAATGAGAGTGGGAGCTTCTGATAACCCCGTCTACACGGAGGAGAAAATGTGAACACCCACAGGTGCCCATGCACATAAAGACACACAGCCCACCATGACGGCGCTCACACACAAGTTCTACATTAAAGGGGTCATATCACAAACACACAATACATCTTTCTCTAGAAGAGGTCTTCTAGGATATTATTCCCTTTTCTTATTGCTATCATTGTTCTCCCCACATAAATTAATTAAATAAAATTAAATACTGAATACAATTCAAATATAACTAAAATATAATTAAATATACTACTCTATACTAAAAAAAATTAAATATGAGGTAACACTTTATTTTAAGGTGTCCTTGTTACAAGTTACATGCACTTACTATTAAAATAACAATAAATTATGCATAATTACATGCAAGTAACCCTAATCCTAACCATATAGTAAGTACATGTAGGTACTGTAATATTACTCAGTACTTAAATGTATAATTACACTGTAACAAGGACACCTTAAAATAAAGTGTAACCAAATATGAACACTATACATCAGTAATAATTATTTGTTTGAATGAGACGTTTTAGGAAGGCGTGGCAGTCTTAACTTTAATAAATAATTTATCTTTTGTTTTGAGACTTTAGTCTTTGCAACTTCAGGGATCTTATCTATGCACAATCAGCTTGTAACTCTCCAAAGAGAAAGGAAAACTTGAAATCGCATCATGTGACCCCTTTAAATAAATATTTCATACCAAAATGAAAATGGTCATTATTTAATCACCTTCATGTTGTTTCAAACCTGTGGTGCTTTTATAGTGTTTTTGTAATTTTTGAAGGGTAAATAAAATGTGCAAAACAAAAATCTTTAGAGGTACAACAACTTGTAAGTACAAGTATGTGAATGCATTTATATGGTACTTTTATGCATATTATTATTATATTATGCCAGGCTTATCCTGTTTAAAACACCATTGCTATAAATGCATTAAGATATGTCATCCCTAAAAGCCTATTTTTTTGTTTGAGTTGCATTAAATATGGCATTTAGCCAAACAAAAGTCTGCATTCATGATTAATTTACATATTTCAGACGAATTCCACACTGGAGTAAGAGTGTGCTACATGAATTAGCTCTTGACTTCCTTCTACAGCAAAGCCTTTGAGATGTCACCCAAATACGTTCTGCATTAGGGGTTGTTTAAGGCAAATCATTATTTTAAGTGTTTTTGTTTGGCATGTAAACTTAAAAGACCTTCTTAGAGAGAAAGATAAGCCATAATGAAAGCGGTCTCATCCATGATATTTTAGATTTTCTTACTGTTGCGTTTAACCTTTAGCTGATTTAGTCATTGAGCCCTTTGGAACGATGTTAAATGCTGAGTCTCAGTCCACATGTGTCCTTTTCATGGTAAACATGGACTGACAAGGAAGTCACCATCCAGACACAGTGCTTTTCATGCTTGAACACTTAAGTGAAAAGAGTCATCTAGCATCAGTGTGTACTGTATGTGTGTGTCTTAACCACAGCTTGAGGCTACCATGTCTTGTCAGAAAAGAGCAATTTTCCTTTTCTGAGGAAATGTGATTTAAGACTTTCCTCAGAAAACCCTCCATCCAGGCCTAGTGTTGCTTTCACAGGCTCATACAACGATACAGTATGCATTAAGCACGCACGCGCATGCACGCATCACGCACACACACACACACACACACACACACACACACACACACACGCACACACTCAATAAAAAGGGGAAGTCATGAATTATTGATGGGTTATGGTAAGATTTGCTGTTCCCATTTGTCCACATCTCCTCGGATCAAAGCTCCAAGAGGGAGAGGGTGTTTGTGGGAAAACAAATAAATAATCAAGCAAAAAGAAAGAAGGGGTGTGAGAAATGGACCAGAACTTGTATGGTAATCATGTGAACAGGCTCTGTTGAAAAACCCAGTGAGCTGCTGACTATCTAGATCAGTGGTTTCCAACCTGTGGGGCGCGCCCCCTCAGGGGGGTGCCAGCACCTGTCAAGGGGGGCGCGAGCATCAATTAATTCAGGGACATTCCCTTGAGGATTTATCAATAAGAGCTAGCAAATCTTTAACCATCCACTAGGGGGCAATCGGACTCCCGCTGTTAGTCGACAGTTAAAGCTGGAGTATCAGTCACGCTTTTTGAAAGTATAAGATGATTTACGGTTAGTCGTGTCAGAAATCCAACCACGGATTGGCATGTTGTTATTTCAGACACAGCCATCACATTGAATCAGGTAAACTGGTTATATTTTTATGTTTCAGTATAATTACGCACGCTATACCAGCAGGGGCGGTTCTAAACAATTTTTAGGTGGGTTTCAGCGCCCAAAAACTATATTATTGATCAGGCTAGTGCTGCTTCCTCAAGAATGTTTTTCATTCGCACGTGTTTTGTCTTGTCAGTTTAAACATAAAAGTAATTTTAAGCCATTTAAGCCTAAGACATCTCAATGCGGTACTCACGCGCTGTGATAGAGCGTTTCTATGTTCGCCGCGCTCACACCTGAAGCGCCCAGAACAGATATCCTTCTCAGACAGCAGGTGAATACCAATGGCTTGAGGCAGTGGTTCTCAACCTTTTTTTACACCGGGCCGCACTATGGTCCAAGTGCAAGTCTCACGGGCCACACGCATGTCATTTACATATTAGTCATCAATACAAACCAACCAGATTTATAATATTATTTATAGCCTAAATATTATGTTATCTAAACGATTACATTTATTTAAATAAATAATTCTACTCACAATAATAAAACACCTGATGCTGTCGGGAACCAATTTAGTGAAATCAGCTCGAAATGAGTAACAGCACAATGAAGTTGAGATTGTAAAAGTCTGTAAGACGCACACGGGGGTGTTACTTGACACGCGACATTGCAGAATGTGCATTCACAAATGTAGCCAATGTTAATCCAATATGGAAAGAATTTTTTGAATTTAATAATCTGAGGTTCTCTCCAGAGATGTTTTGCCACATTTCTGTAATAAGGATGATTGCTGGCGTAGTAGTTTATGGGTGTTTCTTTTTTGCCTGAACATCTTCAAGTGGGTGGGGGCAAACCGAAAGTAAGTCCAGCACTCTCTTCACCGCTGATGCTGAGACTATTCTTGTTTGAATGCGTCGCTGGCATTTTCCACATTTCGTTTTCTCCCTTAACAAATTTGTCCATTCTGAAGCTCAATTTTACAGAACTGATGGCTGCTGATGACTTTGAATTAATTGCCAAAGTGCGCGCTTGTAAGTGTCTTGAATGCGTAACATTAATTACGTGAGTACATAGGTCTGCTCATGTCTGAAAATAATATATGAAAAACTAAATTATTTGACATAACAAAAACATTAGCTTATATTTGTTCAGTACATTTTTAAATGAATATAAAAACTAAAACTAATTGTAAAACTGAAAGTTAATATTTAAGTTCAACACATAAGACTGTAACATTCAGCATGGTGGGCTGGATGAAAATTACAGATCTCTCCATTCTTTGTAAGTGGGAAAACTTGAAAAATCGGCAGTGTATCAAATACTTATTTGCCCCACTGTAACCACATTTTGCTTCCAGTATTAACCGTCAAATTACATGCTACTGGAAATCTGACTTACGAGAATCCATTTTAAATAAGATGTCGTCTATGCAGACAGTGAGGCAGCTCAGTAGGTTTTGAAACACAGCTACAGTAATGTGTAAAACAATGATCAGACCCGAAGTTATAGAAAGAGTGTGTGCGTGAGGAAGGCAAAAGTGTGAAAATCAAACTTTGATACAGGGAAAGAAGAAGATGGGAATGGCAAAAGTAAACACCACCCCTCCTGTCATGATTCCTGAGGTAAACTCAGCCATCAATCCAGCTCCAAGAGCACAGTGTGTACTGCCAGCCTCACTTTCTCTCTCTATTGATCTTCCCCTCCTGTCTGTCTGGACTCTCTAAACTGCGCCATTATCTGAACTTTTTCCCACCGAGACACAACAAAAGTTAAACTCACTGGGAGAGAGCGAGACAGAAGGGGGGGGGGGGATACACAGAGGGATGAGAGCTGAATCCTTGTCAAACCTTTTGGGAACGTCCACCTGTGGAGTGTCCACTCAGGGAATACATATGGTGCCAACATGGGTGAGGTCACACCAGACAGAGGTGTCAGTATAATTGGCATTGTGCAGCACAGGAGATGGCAATGAGAGCATTCACACACACACACACACACAAGATCAATCCATCTCCATAGTGGCGCATATCCGCTGCTCTCCCTATCGACCCGACATACACACACGTACCCTGGATAATGGATGTACCACACACACCGAAAGCTCAGGCAGGGAGTCGTCCCATCACCCCAGGAGAGGAAACACAAATGTCCTCAAACAAGGAGAGTCCATCTGCTTTGTATCACTGGAAACGAGACGTGCTTGTAAAGGTTAAACTATTCAGCGATTGGATATTTTATCATCGGGACCCTATTTTAGTCCTCATTTTTCCTGTAGGCCCCACTGTCTTAAAATATCAAGTGATATATCATCTTGTATCAGAACTTCCTCTGATACACTGATAAGACTGGATCAGGCTCTGTTATTGTACTGTTAGTAAGTGATGATTTCTAACAAGAAAATCAGATTGAGTCAAACTGTGAGAGATGGAAGACCCGCTATCTCTGAGAGTATCTGATCTGAGCTTTAGCTGCAGTTTGAATCCGCAAATGTCTGATTTGTGATGGATTTGGAGCCATATAGTGAGCACGCTTCAAATTTATTAAAATGTTTATTAAGAAAGGGGAAAAACAAAATAAACAAATTATATCAGAATTCCTATAAACGAGAAATAAGAACCAAGCTATTTTTCATGGCAGAATAAATGGATAACATAAAATTGAACACAATCCCGATGGAGGCTGAAATCTACAAACATAATCAATGAAGTTAACTAGTGCTGGCAAGCAAATTCAAATGACATGCAATGTGTGCAAATGTCTGTGTGCGCCAACTGCAGGTCTCATGGTTTTCACACCTTTTTTAGCAAAGAATTTCAAATAAAAAATAAAGTAATACTGAAATTGATATTTATAAAAAAGATAAACACAACAAAAACATATCCACTAAAACTTATTGTTTGTCTTTGACAATCAAAATAAAATTGTTTAACAAATAATGTCTTACTAATATACATGTATTACTATTGATTACTACTGATAATAATAATAACAACAACAACAATTACAATTAGTAGTATTAGCAATAAAACATTGCATTGATTATTTTAAGGAATGTCATGCAACCTATATTACTATACTACAAGCCATAACATTTTTAGTCCTCATTTCATTTACACAATACAAATAACTAATGCAATCTTATTGTAAATGAATTGTTTTATTTTCAGTTTGATTTAAAATAGATTGATTTTGTTAACATTTTTATGGAGTTATTTCATTAGATGCCATTTTTAATGATACGCCTCTATTAATCATAAAACACAGAATCCAGAAAAAATGGGAATAATAAAACTGGTTTGATGTAGCCATAAATTAGAAAAGGATATGTTAACAGTCATTAGTTGGGTCTAACAAACATGTGGAATGTTTCTCTTTCCACCTTAATTGCATGAAGTGAATATTGTGACAAATACTGACATCAAGTGTTATGTAAAAATACATTTTGTGATAATACCCAGCCACTGTCACTATAGAAATTCCTCATTCATTCATTCTATTTTTTTTTATGTAATACATATTTTCTAGGCCTGGAAGTCAAAATTAATCAAATTGGCTGATGTTATGGTTGCCATATAATAATAAATGTTTTGGATTGTAGGATTTTAGCTCCAAAACAGCAGAAGTTAAGACATCATAAATTATAATTAATTTCGTTCAACCTCACAATGTTCCAATAACATTAGTCCAGCAATTACAAGCTGCCGCCTTCTTTGGTTTTACCGCAATCCTATAAGAGAAAGTCAAATTTCCTATGAGGTGTGGAAATATGTTTGTGAGGAACAGAGATGGAAAGAGAGAGCGAGAACACGGCAAAATCACATTTCAATAAAAATCACCTTCTCTATAGGGATCGGCTCATCCCAAAACTAGACTTTGGCATTCAAAGAGACAACAAAGACCGAGAGCGTGCGAGTCGGTGTCTTTGTGCACATGTGTGTGCGAGATAACCACATTACTGGGGTAATCTGCATAGAGCATCTATCCAGGAATTGGAAATTAGATAGTTTTCCTGTGGCTCAGTGGTAGAGCATTGCGTTAGCAACGCACAAGATTGTGGGTTCAATTCCCAGGGAACACACATACTGACAGAAAATGTATAGCTTGAATGCACTGTAAGTTGCTTTGGATAAAAGCGTCTGCTAAATACATACATGTAAAATGTAAATGCGATGTTTAGTGGGTGAGAGGAGGGTTCAGAGACATCTCAACACAAGACAAACACACAGCCGCTCACGTATGCACACCTTTTTCTCCTGATAATATGCAAATGCTTCCACCTGAAGGTCACAGAGCCAGCGTGGCGGTCGCTTCCAGGTGTAATGCATTCCAGTGTGGGCGCGATTAACCGGTGTTCCTCTTTCTGACCCTTATCGGCAGTGTCACACTGAATTTATTCCTTGCCTCCTAGGTGTCACATTAAATTCATTCCCCCTGCCTCTGAAGTCCGTCTCTCTCATGGAACGAGAGGGTTTATGGGAACATAAACTGGCTGATGGGATGGAGGTTCTTAGAGTGCCATTTATCCAAGTGTGGTACGATACAAATGGGATTATTGCTGGGTGGGCCAGAGTGGAACCAGATCAGTGCGAAATGATCATTACTGGTTGAAGTTCACAGAATGTTACCACTGCGCTTCAGCAGCAGCAAAGGATGATGGGAAGTTTAGTCTGCATTTGGGTAAAATTCCTCCTGATTCATATTTTAAATGCCAAACTTCACAGAAAACCTGAACGTTTGATTAAACTTAAGAGCCCCTATACAAAAAACCCACAGCACCATATTTATCTTTTAAAGCTGCGATGTTACCGCGTTCCAATACGCTCTGCATATGTCCACAGCCAACAGTCCCGAGGAACTGCTTATGAAAATGAGTTCCGGCTGTAATACCAATATGAATATTGTATGGGGCAGTGCTAGTCTAAGGTGGGTGGGGTGGGACATGCCAACCGGAGGAACAGACACAGCCCTCGTTAAAACTTTAATTGCCGCCTCATCTGCATCCCCTCTGACGGCCCACGTGCGCTTGCTGCATTTTTAAACAGCCATGAAAAGCAGGGAGCTTCAGAGTCTGTCAGAGAGAGACGAACGGCATGGTAAAGAGGAAATGAGAGAGGAGATGGGAAGGGTAGAAAAAAAAGACTGGAAAGCGTAATTGACCAGCTCTCCCCTGGTGGTGCTAGACTAGGCTAAATGTGAATTACTTTAGATTATATTTAAAGTATGACTGTGTCGACAATCAAATATTCATATATCACAAATATTATAACATAATTTATTCAAATTACATTCCAAAATATTTTATAAAAAATATATTAATAAAATGGTTTATTAAAGTGATATATAATAAAATAATTTAAAAAAATATTATAAAATGACTTAAAATAATACATTATAAACTATTTTATTAAAATAATATTATACAATTATTTAAAATGATCTATTACAAATAATTTATTAAAATATTATAAAATAATTTCTTAAAAAATATATCCTAAAATGATTTGAGTGATCGATATCAAAATAGTACATTAAATATTGTATTATAATATATATTATAAAATAATTTATTAAAATGATTATACAATCATTTATTCAAATTATGTACTATAAAATATTTTATTAAAATTATATATTATAAAATAATTTAAAATGATGATTAAAATTATAAAAATATTTTACAAAATGATTTATTAAAAATAATACACCATAAAACAATTTCTTAAAGTAATATCGATTAAGTTCTTAAAACGACAGCCAAACAAATGAACGATCGATCATTTGTTTGTTCGACTATCATTTAAGAAACTGAAATGATTTGTAATTTTTTTTTATTAATTTAGACAGTAAATAGTATAGATAGTATAAAGTATCTGAAATCATATTAATATCATGCTAAATATTGAATAAGAAAGCAACAACTAGGTTGTTGGCTATAATAAATTGGTATATCAACTAGAAATCTGGTTAGAAATATCTGCTAAACAGGTGCAGATATCCAAAAGTCAAAGGGAGACTCGACTTTAATCTGGCACTAGACTTTGTCAAGATCATTGTTGAAAAAAAACACCACTGAGAACAACAGATTTTCCACCAAACAAACAGACTGAGAGGACAAGAATAATGGAGAGAAGCAGGAAAACACAATGGGCAGAAAAGCGAATACAAAGTTACACAGTAACAGAGGAGGAGGGCTGAATTGCTTCGGTCCCTTCAGTCCCATGATTCACTGCAAATGAGATGTCACCCTGGCAGTCATAACGGGCTCTCGCCACTCCATGCAGCATAATTTAATTCTGCTCTCATATCTAGACGCTCGGCCCATCCACTACTTTGATTGTTATTAATGCTGGTGTTTATGGGGGGAAGCCTCCAATGACCTATCACAGCATCCGCAGAGCCCTCGAGGGCCCTATCGTATACCTCACACAACAAACATGAGCGCCGCAATCATTCAGACAGACAGAACACCTTACAAAATGAAATGCATTTAAATATGATGTAGGATTTTTTTATTTCAAATGAGAGTTTACAAACCTGAAGGCAACAAATACAGCAGACATGCAGTCTGACATCTCATATTTTCACTGGCATAAAACATATGTAGACCTACACACAGGCACTCACACATACACAAATATTTCAGACAGCTGCTTGACACCAGTGCTAAACTAGGGTCAGCTCAGTAAAAAAAAATACTAAAATACAAAAAATTAATTTAAAGGGCTCATATGCTCAAACCTTAGTATAAAAATAACATATTTAAAATATAAAATGTTACAATGGAATGTGCACCTTTAATAATGTTATAATTATTTAATTCAATTTATTATTTCTACATTTATATATAATGCATTTTAAGAATACTTTTCCCATCAACTGGTCACAATGCACAACACCGCTGTGTGCTGCATCAAAGACTCTGATGTAAACAAGCACGGATGAGAAGCGCATGGGCGGAGCGCGTGAGAGATACTCTGGATAAGGCACACATTCACTCTCTGACAGCAGATGTATGCAGCCGTTACCCCGGAAACAAAGCAGCTGCTACTTTCTGTTTCTGAAATGTGTTTAAATTGTTTAAATAGCCATTCAGATTTTTGTATTTGCTATGGTGTTAATCACAGCGCCAAATTACTTAAATATTTAGACTTAATAGGCTATTTATTTTTCAAACTTTTCTCAATTTAATCTGTACTACAACATGCCCTAGATATGTTTGAAAAGTGTTTATTGTTCGGTCACACTTTACATCAGGTCTTCATTAGTTGACAATAGTTCATTCATAAGTTAACAAACTGCCAATGAAAAATTATTCTAAACATTCATTAATCTTATGTAATTCCAATATTTAATAACACGTTTTTCAAATCAAAAGTTGCAACGGTGTTATTTAATGAGCTAACATGAACTAAGGGTTGTATTTTTTAACAGATAAATAACTTCTGTAGCATATGTAGCTATTGCTCATTGTGAATATTAATGCATTAATTAAGATTAACTAACAATATCTTATTGTTAAGTGATACCTATTGGTCTTTATAATCCTTTTGCACTTTAATCTGTGTACATTTTTACTTTATACATTTTTTGTGTATTGCTTTTTTATTTAAATGTTCTGTTATTTATGTTATAAGAAAAAAGTTATTAAGCCTGTTATACTGTTTTATGACAACACTTTTTTGCAACTAAATTTCAATATCGTGATAATATCGTATACTGTGATAAAAGCATTAGCAATCAATGGCAACATGAAAATTTTATATCGGCATATCCCTACTGTAATAATTATATTAAATAAACAATTTATATGCATAGACACTATAGGTTAGACCAGTGGTTCCCAAACTTTTTCTGCCAGGCCCCCCTTTTGTAGAGAAAAATATAATCCTTTCGGGTTATTATCAATGTTGTAAACATTTGTGCTACTATTTGGAAATTGTCCTTTGTGTCAGAGTGCTGGAGTTCGTCAGAAATAGAACGGGACATCAGTTTACTGTCGTGCATTTGTCGACGAGAGGAGGATAACCTCGGCTAGTCCTTCTGACTTTGATGTCTCTGTAGTGGTTAAACATAATATATAATTCGTTTTGGGTAAATCTAACAGGTATTCTTTGGTTTTTATTCTATTGTTCTATTAATATGTTAAAGTGAAAATGAAAACAGGCAATGTTTGATATAATATTTAGTTTCATTGTAATGTATGTACGTTCCCTGAATTACATTTATGCGGCTATTAATATGTTTAAATGAAAACGAAAAGAGGCAGTGGTGTTTGATATATTTCGTCAGTAAATACAGTAAGGAAGATTGCAGTAGCCGAGGCGAACTGACTGACATCATCAAGTATGCTGCTCTTTGTAGAATTACCGGACTTGCGTCGTTCCATCCGCGGGATTCACACTCCTGAGTCTAACTCATGAAGTCCGAACTACCGAGGATGCAAGTCCGAAATTTGCGTACTTTGTATTGAGAAATGCGTGCAGACCTAACATTACGTCACCAGACTATTTGTCTGGTGTGTGTGTATATTATATATATATATATATATATATATTTACAATATACATACACACACACACACACAGGTGCATCTCAAATTATTATATCATGGAAAAGTTAATTTATTTCAGTAATTCAACTCAAATTGTGAAAACTTGTGTATTCAATAAATCCAATGCACACAGACTGAAGTAGTTTAAGTCTTTGGTTCTTTTAATTGTGATGATTTTGGCTCACATTTAACAAAAACCCACAATCTCAACAAATTAGAATATGGTGACATGCCAATCATCTAATCAACTCAAAACATCTGCAAATGTTTCCTGAGCCTTCAAATGGTTTTTCAGTTTGGTTCACTAGGCTACACAATCATGGGGAAGACTACTGATCTGACAGTTGTCCAGAAGACAATCATTGACACCCTTCACAAGGAGGGTAAGCCACAAACATTCATTGCCAAAGAAGCTGGCTGTTCACAGAGTGCTGTATCCAAGCATGTTAACAGAAAGTTGAGTGGAAGGAAAAAGTGTGGAAGAAAAAGATGCACAACCAACCGAGAGAACCGCAGCCTTAGGATTGTCAAGCAAAATCAATTCAAGAATTTGGGTGAACTTCACAAGGAATGGACTGAGGCTGGGGTCAAGGCATCAAGAGCCACCACACACAGACGTGTCAAGGAATTTGGCTTCAGTTGTCGTCAGAGGCATCTTACCTGGGCTAAGGAGAAGAAGAACTGGACTGTTGCCCAGTTGTCCAAGTCCTCTTTTCAGATGAGAGCAAGTTTTGTATTTCATTTGGAAACCAAGGTCCTAGAGTCTGGAGAAGGGTGGAGAAGCTCATAGCCCAAGTTGCTTGAAGTCCAGTGTTTAAGTTTCCACAGTCTGTGATGATTTGGGGTGCAATGTCATCTGCTGGTGTTGGTCCATTGTGTTTTTGGAAAACCAACGTCACTTCACGTTTACCAAGTAATTTTGGAGCACTTCATGCTTCCTTCTGCTGACCAGCTTTTTAAAGATGTTGATTTCATTTTATGACCATGACCATGGTTAAATGACCATGATGTTGGTGTGCTTGACTGGCCAGCAAACTCGCCAGACCTGAACCATAGAGAATCTGGGGGTATTGTCAAGCGGAAAAATGAGAAACAAGAGACCAAAAAAATGCAGATGAGCTGAAGGCCACTGTCAAAGAAACCTGGGCTTCCATACCACCTCAACAGTGCCACAAACTGATCACCTCCATGCCACGCCTAAATTGAGGCAGTAATTAAAGCAAAAGGAGCCCCTACTATGGGGGCTAAGTATTGAGTACATATCATACAGTAAATGAACATACTTTCCAGAAGGCAAACAATTCACTAAAAAAAAAATTCTAATTTGTTGAGATAGTGAATGGTTGTTTTTGTTAAATGTGAGCCAAAATCATCACAATTAATAGAACCAAAGACTTAAACTACTTCAGTCTGTGTGCATTGAATTTATTTAATACACGAGTTTCACAATTTGAGTTGAATTACTGAAATAAATTAACTTTTCCACGACATTCTAATTTATTGAGATGCACCTGTATGTATAAATGTGTGTGTGTGTGTGTGCGTGTGTGAGCACAGGACCAAGCTCTTCAGAAAGCCTTTTCACAAATTTGAGCTCCGGTTCTATCAGTCATTCATGAGAGATGATCCACTCCTGCGCAGGTTTAACCTCACAGGTTTTGTACTCCGAGCACGAGTGATCCAGTCAGACGGCTGATATGAGATCAGCTCTCGGCTATGAATGCAATACAGAAGACGCGGTCAAACCGAAAGGAATTCCAAATCTAAGGTCAAGTGTAAAATTGAAGAGAGATCATGTATAGTCTGGGGAAAGCACAGATCTCAAGCCAGCCATCAGTTGTGTGTAATTAAACTTTAAGAGCTGAGCGGAGGCTGAGAGTGGAACAGAGGTGTTCAGCCTGGTTACTTTAACAACCGGCCAAGGGCTGATTGCGGCTCTTGTAAAGCCAGAGAGATTTAGCCTCACCACGGGAGCCATGAAGATCATTAGTCCCCAGAGAAAGCAGTCATCCATCTGAATAACCTTACACTGGACATGAACAGACGTGTCTATGAAGGTATTATCTTTGCCATCCTATAATGCTTCATGAGGATGAATGAATGTGTCAGTGTGTGCATTTCAATGCACAAAATCAAATTCACCTTTGTGTGCCTGTTTCATCTGTTCCACTGTTAAAGGTGTTGTATCATAAAAAAAACAATTCTTTCTGCTCTGGTGGAGTAAAAGAGTTTGATGAGTATAACAGATAGACACCAGTTATGCTAAATAACCCTACTTCTATGTAATCAAATGCCTTAAAACACTTTATATGCCTCCCATGTTGAAAGTTTTAGCAAACCTAGATCTGTGGCCATTACTCCGATTTACTTGACTCTCCCTGATGAACAAAAAAATAATCAAGTCAAGTTGTCAAGTTGAGCTTTATTGTAATTCCGCTACATGTGTGGACATACAGTGGAACGAAATGTCGTGCCTCACAGAACCACGGTGCTGCATGAATACAGATATACAACAATGAAGTAAAACAGTATGAACCTATACACAACTGACCTAATGTCAGATTTGACTAAACATATGCTATATATAAAAGTGGTTAACTATACATAAATAAAAAAAAAATACAAACTGTACAACTGTGCAAATGCCTCGCAAGTACTGTACATGTGCAAAAAGAGAAACATTCAAGCAGCTGGCTGGGGAACAGCATAAGGTGATTTGTAGTGAAATGTGTAGTGCATAGTGTAATGTCAAACTAATTTAAAATATGCGAAAGACTAAGGCTGCCTCCTAATAGTCGACTAACCGTTAGTCGATCAGAAGAGGCTTGGTCGAACAAAACTTTACTAGTTGCTTAGTCGCAGAAAAAAAATTTGACAGGCAAAGTCACGCAGTCCGTGATGATTAGATTGTTAACAGCTGGTGTATGTGGTAATATAGGCTAGTTACATCGGGCAGGACATCCAAACACTGTCCTATCATTCATCGATTCATTCACCTCAAATATGGCTTATCATCTAATATATGCAAGTATTAGCAACTTTACATGGCTGCTCAATCTAATGTTAACCTAGAGAAAAGTGCGCTATTCAAGTGTCTGTGCAAAGTGTGGAAGCTGAACAGTAGCGCTCGCTGCAGGACAAATGAAGGCGCCGGTTCGCCCACTTACTCCTAAAATACTCCCTCATTTTTGGTCATACAGATAAGAGTAATACATTTTCGAATCTGTAAAGACTCTACGTTTATTTATGTGCACTAACAATAACAACAAAACATTGCGCTTTTGTAAAATAATGAGAGCAAACAGGATGTGCTTGCTGCCGTCAGTCTATGAACTTGAGCGTGAAACTGTGTATATCTTTGCCTTACAGACACAGAAAAATATATCTATAGAGAGCAAAATGTCTACTTTCAAATGAACCAATTCAAATGGAAAAACAATATTCTCATATTATGTAATCCGTATGAAACATGCATACAGGCGCATCAAATACTGCAGAGATGACTTCATCTCTTAAACCTAAAAAAAGCACTAGTTTAATCAATGAATTATAAAAAAAATTTTTTTTAATGCAGCCTTCTTACTGTTTTTTCACATTCATAATCATTACTACTTCTGCCAGTGTGCGTTATGCGTGTGCTTGAGTGCTTATAAGGCTACGAAGGTAATTAAAGGCTCGGTATTATGATTTAAATGGTTAATTAATAAATGTGTGATTAGTCGATTAATGCTTAAAATTAACGACTACTAGTAGGCCAGTTGATAACAAACATAAGTTGACTTCAAGTAAAAAATAAAATGCTACAAACCAGTGCAGAAATGGGTCATAAAAAAGTAGCTTCAGAAAGAAATATTTTGATTCAACATTGCATAAATAATCATAATAAATGGGTAATGAGATCTAAAAAAAAAAAAGGATTAATGAAATTAGTTAAAAAAAAATTTTTATGCATTTTCTTTAACCACGCATCAAAATTAACATTCAATCGACAGCTCAAATATTAATATTTATAATGTACTTTCATATGGAAATAAATTCTATATATAAATAAAAAAATCACATTTGTGTTACCCTAAACCTCCATGCAGTTATTTATTCTATGAAACACAAAAGGAGAATTATGAAGCATCTTCACACAGCTGGTGAGGTTGAGCAAATAATGCCAGATTTTTCATTTCTTTGGTGGTCTATTACTTTTAAAAAAAATCTGAATGTCACGGGTTATACTGGAATATGATTGAACAAGCATGGAAAACATTTTATTTAAAACATGAAACCGACTTTATGGATAGCTACTCACCAAAGTGTGAAATGAAGACAGAAAGTGAGAAATTATGCTGAAAAGATAGAGCAAGCAAAAAAAAGAGAGAGACCGAGCAACTGTTACACCCTTTTTCTGCCATTACGTCTGGGTATTATGTGTGAGTGGGCACACGCAAGTGTGAGCACATATGGGCTCACATGAGAGCATGTGTGTGTGTGTGTGTGCGAGAGAGAGCACCAAAAATACTTATGAGGGACGCAGGTGCTGTTGGAAATGTCAACAGCAAACGACTACAAAATACAAAAGGCAAGCGAGTGCTAGGAGAACTGCCAGACTGCAGTCCCTCAGCTCAGAGAACAAGACAAACCTATCCTGACACTCCGGGATGACAAGACTACAGTGGAGAGTCTCGCCAGCACAGGTGGCAGATCCGTAAACACACTCCAACGCGGTAGAGTGAAGACACCGGCCCGGTGAATCACACCATTACAGCTTGACCCACAGCACAGGAGGACCCAACTGTTACTTGTGGACAGTCAAGACCCAGACAAGAACAAGACCCATGGCACTGAAGGCCAGTGCTTACGTTCTTGTATTTGCAGATCATGCTGAGTGTTTTTATGCCTTGCAAACTCAAATATTTGGCTTTCTGTGATATTTTGGAAAGTTGTTTTGCAAATTCTGCTTATGTAAATACTGAACAACATTAGCTGGATAACGTAAATGGGGTTTTGTTGAAAATGTGACAGCCTTAGAAACATCAGCAAAAATGGGTTGAAAATGATTCCAGTTGAAAATAAATCAGTAATGCTGTACATAGTATGCCATAGTTATCCAGCAGAAGCGTTTTTTTGTACATAATTTTTTCAAATTTATTTATAAGTTCACTGCAATTTTGGAGTAACAATAAAGCTGTAAAGTTCCAGTTATTAATGCAAATTAAAGGCATACATTATTCGCTGTCATTTATTTTGGAGATAATCTATGTCAATAAAAGTTGTGTATAAATATTTTTTTTAAGTTTCATTGATGAATTGATGTTATTGAAATAATCATGTTTTCAATTTTGCCTGAAGCTGAAATTTCACACAGTATATAGAAAACCTACACCGTATGACATTATTTTTTGAAGCAAATCAAATAAATATGGGGTATTTTTTACTATTTTAATATTTAGACTTCAAAATTGCATGTTTAATTAAACGCATTACTTGTCATTTCTTTGTAATTATATGTAAAATTTACTAGCAATATATGAATGAAAACTGTTTCAAAAAGGAAATCCTACACCACCCCCCCATGTATAACATTTAATAGTAAACTAAGCAAAAATGTATTTCTCTAAACACAAGACTCTCACACAAAACTACGTTTATGCACAAGATAAAGACTCCAACTCCACAGGTCTTAGATAAATGTGAGTTAACATCAGGTAACCGAGAGATCAGTTATGGTGCAGATTAGGACAAATTACTTTAAGATCTTGGATTATGCAAAAACACTCACAAAAGCTAAAACACAAATTCACACTCTCACACACCAGGTTCACAGGTTAAAAGCTACAGCAGCTTTGATAAATAAGAGATTAACGGGTCTGATCCTGCAAACAGCGAAGAGCGTTTTACCCATCTCTTAGGATAGACTGCAGCACCCATCACGGTGATCCGTGAGTCACAGAAATGTTATGGGATAAGACCAGGAGTGCGGTGAATCAGCTCACATCTCATCAGATAAACACGGGATCCCTTCAGACTCCTGGTATGCAAACACATTTGAGCTTCCACAAGAATAAAGGTTTGTACTCGCATGTCAAGCAAGTATGGTTGAAAAGCTGTTACTGGGGTATATGTGCCATTTAGGTACTAATATGTACTTTTAACATACTTGTATGCACCCTCTGGGTAAATAAGGTACAAAGGTGTAGCTTTTGAAAGGGTACCAGTGTTAAATCTGACAGCAAATTTAGATTTGGTTTTAGTCATAGTGTTTTGACTAAAATGCTATCTAGTTTTAAGGTCATTGCACACAGAGTCTGAAATTCTCATCCGAAATTTTCGCACCTTAAAAAATAAATACGACCTCATGTTGTGTCAATCATGTTTACACACTGCCTCCAAAACTTTTGTCCGTCATAACTTTTTTTGGATCAGGTTAGATTTTCTGCATTTTCGCATCCGTAGCAAGTATTTTGAACGGAAAGGATGATGAATACGAAAAAAAGAAGAAATAAATGCATATGGAAATTTCGAACGCAGTGAGCAAGTCATAGTCAAGTTCAGTCATATTTTAGTCATCTGAACTGCTTTAGTTTTAGTCAAGTTTTATTCGAACAATTGTCAATATTTTAGGGTTTAATTCCAGTGCAATGCATTTATTAAGCATTTTTCTAAAATGTCCAGACTCAATATAGGCAATATTCCTGGAGAAAACATCTATTAAACTGATATTCAGGATTTTACATGTAATAAATACACAGATTTAACTGCTGTGACACATATCAAGCCTTTATATTAAAATTAAATAACAAACACTTCTCATTAAGGAACAAGAATATTGTCCTCTTTTCAGTGAAATATCAATGTTTAAAAAAACTAATTTTTTATAACAACTTGCTTACAACATTCTTCATTCTTTAAAGCAAATTAATTTATATAAATTAAATTTAGGTTAACCCTTATTAGCAGTGAGTGATTTTCTCTTCCTTTTTTTGAAATGACACAGACAACAGCAGCTAAATTATTGTGTGGTAGGGTTAAAACCTAATGCACAGATACAATATACTGATACATATCCGATATTTTACCAACTGTTTACATTGACTTAAGACGTAACCAAGTGCGTTTACGTTAATAGCTGTCAAAACGGGTAATTTGACATCATTTTTGTGTTTATTTCTCTGTTCATGTGAAATAAGAATTGACGAGAATTTAATTCTCAGTACTTGTGCGTTATCTGAGAGGTGTTTTCTGTGTACAGAAAACTGGACCGAATAGAGTTCTCTTTTGCATTGTCATGCTTTTTAAAATTTATCCATATGTCTGCTTTTCTCTTACTCCCAGATGTTGACATTGACATGGAGCAAGTATCTTATTAAGTCTGGATACATCAGTAGGCTCAAATGTGCGCATCTACCCTCCAAACTAGCTCTGTCGCGATTTGTCGATTTGTCGACTAGTCGATTTAAAAAATCGTCGACTTCATTTTGCTCACATCGACTAACCGGCAAAATACCGGAAGTGGCGCATTTTACGGACGAGAATCCATAAAACATATTATTAGACTGTTTTCCAAGGCTGCATGATATATTAAACCCATTTAAAAATCACAATTAAGCATAATTGTGAATTCACAAGCGCTATGATTTAATTAAATAATTATATGCACTTTAATTATTCACATGCGTATAGGTTAAGTACGTGCGTCACACAGCGGCTCCGTTTACAGTAACGTTAACTCCACAGAAACTGTTATCATTTACATGTGGAGCGTCTCAAACTCCATCTCTGCATGTTGTTGTAAGTTTGTGTTTATTATAACATTCATCTGGGAACGCAACGTGCGCCATTTCATCAGATGTGTAAGGTAAATCATTTATAAACCTACACAAACACAGGATACATCGCGACTTCAAAATAAAAGCTCAAACATTCACTCCGAGTTTACACGTTTTGATGTCCACATATTCATCTAATTACAGCAGCTATAACATTTATTTCCTAAAGAAATGGCCAAATATTAAAGATTAAGTGGACATTTGAATTAAATGGTGCTTGGTCAATATTAAACAAGGATTAGATCTCGCAGTAATGTGTAGAAATAATTATCAGGCGGCCAGCACCCACTGCAGGCCTTTGTTGTGTAATGAACATTAGCTCTATTGTTTATGTATTATAACAGATTTGTTCAATAAATCCATATGATTTCTTGCTTTTTATACTTTTATTTGATAATTATTATTTATTCCCAGACGAGCCCGTGAACTAATTATTATTGCATCATTGCTATCCCTGAGGTGAGAAGTCACCGAAACCCCCAACTGCTCCTGGGCGCCGACGAGCCAGGTGTGTGTGCATTGGATGGGTGACGACTGCTGGTGGGCTTGTCGGTGGCAATTTTAAATAAGCTTGATCCGGTGTTGTGATTAAATGCTATATATTTATTTAAAGCCATTTTTTTTAGGGCAGTCGTGGCACTAAAATAATTATCTCTAATGGATAGAGTTTAAATAACCCGTCGGAAGAACCATATAAATTCAGTTGTGTCTTCCAGGTTCGAATCTCGGCTCTGAAATAATTAAATTTCCGGCAGGAATTGTCCACTGTGGTTTTGTGGAATAGGACTGAGGTTAACACCTTCATTTGAGCAAGACATCCTCACCAATACAAACCTGCACCGAACCCCCAACTGCATGAATGGAGATATTCCCGGGCGCCGCAGCGTCGGCTGCCCACTGCTCCGTTTGAGGTATTTGTGAATTAGGTGTCTAATTAAAACAATTTGTGTTACTATTATTACACTTGCACTTTGTATTATGTTGGATGGGTTAACTGTCCCGCTGATGCAGAGAACACATACACGGCCACAGTTCACTGCTGGTTATACTCTGTATAATTGTGTATGTGACAAATAAAGCTCATCTTAAAAATTAATGATATATAATTTTAAGTCATTTTAAAAGCTATTGTTAACTTACATCTTTTTGTATTACCGCAAAAAAAAAATAATGGTTAAATTAAATTACATTTTATTAATAAAAAAGCCAGTGTAATTAATTACGTTGTATCTTTACCAAATTCTGGTTTCCATTATTTTCTGGAAATTTTGGATTTTCTTACTGAACTGATTTCAGTGATTTGGACTATGAGATGGACACTTGCTTCTTGCACTCTTTGTAGTACTTTACTTTTGCTTTAAAAAAGGATTTCATAGAAATTTGGATTTCATTTGATTTAATAAAATATTCTTAAGTAAACATTTTTTTGGCGGGAAATTAATCGTTTAGATTAGTTGATTAATCGATAAATTAGTCGTTAGTGGCATCCCTTCTCCAAACTATGCAGAAGATTTGTTCTAAAACATTTTTGTCTTGCTTTCGTATTCGTTGACAAAATGGCAATAGATTTGCACCATAGTTTTTGTCATTCAAAATTAGTTTTATTTTGTTATGGTCTCATTTTCGTCTGTAAAAATGTTGTTGATGAAGATTGTGCTGAAAAGTATTTGTCATTGAAATTAACACTGAAGGATACCACCCCAGTGACAACAATTTTTTCCGAGAGGGTTGAGTTTTTACCATATTTGATGAGCTCTATGTGTGGTAATCAACTCTGTAAAACGTATAAAACAATTGTGTCTCTTCAGAAACCTGTGAATACACTGCTTGACTAATACATAAATATATATACACATATATTGTATTTATTATACACTTATTTTTTTCATTTAAAATTTGCACATGTCAGACCTCACACATAATTGTCTGTATTGTATATTGTGTTTTTGCCATTTTGTACATTGCCTATTTGTATATTGTTCTTTTGTTGTCTGTGTCCTGTCCTGTTGCTGTCATTCTGTTGCACTGTAGAGCTTCGGTCACTATAACAAATTCCTCGTATGTGTAAACATACCTGGCCAATAAAGCTCATTCTGAGATATATATATATATATATATATATATATAAAAATAACGTTTACTATGTCTTCATGAACTTTTTGAAACATTAAGGTTTGGGTTTCATGCACTTTCAATGAAAAGACTTTTTCATTTTCCATATATTTAATAAACAATATCTTTATTTGTGTTTTGAATACAAACAAAATGGGTTTGGAACGGCATGAAGGTGAGAAATTGATGACAGAATTTCAATTTTTGGGTGAACTAATACTCTAACAACATGCTAACATCAAACTACTGAAAATGTACTTAAGTCTCCCATGCAGAGCGCTATTTGTGTGGCACGCAGGGCTACGGTCTATGCTGAGCACTCCAAATCAGTCACTTGTGAAGTGTCATTAAATTTAGGATGCTGCCTTAGAAGGCACCTGCTTGTGTAGACAGTATGTAGCGAGGCAGCTCAGGGTTTTGGAGCAGAGCTAATTTGTGTAATTTATGTATGACACTCTACAGTGGTAACAGTTTTGTAGCTCTGTGGAGAAATTAACCTGTTGAGGTGTTTTTTTCCCCCCTTCAGTGAGTATTTGTTTGAAAGAGAAATAACTAGATAGGTAATAGAGGTTGAAGGTGACCCTGTGGCACAGATTCAGTTTATTTTGACAAAAGACACCTGCAGAAAAACTCCCCCAACCACACACACACACACAATGTAAAAGCCCCACCATGTGCCAGGAGACAAATGGCTCCATCAGCCCATGTTTTGCATATGGTTGTATGCATATGTGCGCCAACTATATGCAGTTGTACATGATCAGCAGTCTCTCAGGCGAAAGTGTGAATTTTTAAAGCTGCAGCTCTGGAGATGATGAACACTGGTGAGTGTCCACGGGGGATGAATCACAGAGCCTGTACCAGATGGGCATATGTGGCATGATGCCAGCCAGAACAAAGACTGGGGTGCCAAACCACAAATGGCTGGCTGTCTTTGCTACACATCCCCCTACATACACATCATAATCTCACCATCACACTGTAAATTATCCAGTTAACCCACCCTTTCTGATAACTGAGAGAAATACAGTCAAGTCATATATAACAAGAAAGCTCTCATTCTCAGGAATCTGACTATATAGATTTTCATTGTGTGACAATCACAGATCAAATTATCGTCAATAGAATTGCGGTGTCTTTTTTCTCACCTTTTCACAAACTTTGTTTTTGTCATTTTCCTACTCTTACTAATGCTTCAGTCAGCCGCAAACGGCCCAAACTCTATTTTAACATTAAGATTAGGATCTCTTCTTTCAAACGAGACAATTTTCACGTTTCTGCATGCTCCCAAAGCTGAGCAATCGTCATGTGTTCCAGACGAGCACCAGAGACGCGCTCTTAGCAAAACACAGTTCTTCAAATCATATGTGCTCGGTTGAAAGCGCCTCTGATAGTCTATAAACTCTAAACTATTCAGAGCTGTCCAATAGGTCAGATTAGCTGTCAGTCACTGGCCGCGGCCAGCGAGAGCTGTGAAACTTGACACCTCTGGGTGAGAAGAGGGGCGGAGGCGCGCACAGTGAGAGAGCGTGTCTGAGTGAGCGCTGCTGCTGTTTCCTGTTGGGAAATGTATTTCCTTAACACTGATTTGTAGACGGAAATGGCACAGTGGAAGGCTAAACACATCAGCGTTGCGGATAAAGCAATCTTTGGATATAAAAATATAAGTTATAGATGATGAAGAGCGATCAGCTGAAACCGTGGAGAGGATGCGCGTCTGGTGAGCATTTAGGAGCGCTTTGAGTGTGTTTGAGCCAGTTTTTTTATCAAATCGTTATAGTGAGAATGTGGTAGCATGGCTAACAGTCTGATGAACTCTATTGATACAAAAGTGTAGTAGAGTATGCATTTTGGTGAATATACAGTAAATATACATGGATTATTACAGTACAGTGTGGATGAAGAGATATTTGTTTGTTTGACTTTCTGAAGTGAGGAGAGCCGTGACAGACAGCGTTAGCAACACGGAGGAGCTGTTAGCTTGTGTCCAGGGGCAACAGATGATGGAGACCAACGATGCAAGTTACAGGTAAACAGGTGAGCTGATGCTCCAAACAGTATATCAATACAGAATGCACATAAATGGAATGTTATAAAGCTGGAGGATGTGGATTCTATTTTAGATTGTGATAGACAAGATATATTTGATAATTTATACAGTCTTGTGTCTCCTGAAAGAATACATTTGATAATATAAAACACAAAATGTGAAATTTTCTCCAATTCGCTTATGCAATTTTGTGCATTACTACTTAGAAGGACATAAAAATGAAACATAATTCCATCAATAATCAAGAAAAGTGTTTATGGCTCATAGTAAAATAGGATTCTGGGTGTAATGTGTTTTATATAGTCTGTTTTTGCAAAGGCAACTCAAAATGACACTTGTAGATGCAAAATATGACAATTTCACTCGCTTCATTTATGATGCAGTAACTCCTGTTTGGAAGCTGTTATTTGAAAAAGTATTTTTTTCTGGTACATTTTGGCATCTAGTGGCATCAAACAAATTAAGTTGCAAAGAGCAGGCCCTAATACATCCTGAATTACAGATTACATTTTTTTATTTTTTTTTACAAAAATCATAACGCGCCTATGTTTTTTTGTGTTTATTGTAATATTTGAAACATATATAATGCTATTTATAAAGAATTACACTAATATTTTGTAGTTCAAAGGGTTTCCTTTACAATTAAACATTTTTTTTATTTCCTCCTTTGTATGCGTGTAGGGTAAACATTTGAATTTGAGTGTGAAAATTTAGGCGAAAATTCCCAACAACACCAATGAGCTTAAGTAGTTTTATTTAAAATGGCTATTCTACCTGTAAGACATGTGGCTGTTTGTACCTACTGTACCTTTAAGACACTGCACCTAACTATACAAGCCTTCTAGATGGACTGGATGAAAAGCTTCAAAATAATGTAAAAGCACTTTTTTTATGTGCACAATGGGAAGGCCAAGGTGTTTGTTAAAGCAGATGGTGTCTCTAGAGCTGCACTTGCTGGTACATCACATTACATCAGATCAGCTGCTCTCTTGACACAGCAGCTACCCACAGACACAACGGATGACCTGCACTGCCCCTAACACACACACACACACACACACAGTGTGCAAGTACACTGAAATGCCCTCTGGTCTTCAGCATTTCACCACTTTGTTCTCAAATTAAGCTTCTACTCACACAGTCATTCAGAGACAGATGAAGAGAGACAGAGAGTGGGAGAGTAACAGAAAGACAACCGCTTCTCATCTGATTCATTTAACTGAAAGCTTTGTCTTCACGCTGAAACATACTGCACGTCTCAGATGATCTCTTATCATATGGGCTTTTAACGTGACTAAAATGTTGCTTCCTGTCTCCTCTTAAGTAAAACATGAAACAGCATTTACAACTCATTTTACTTCTAAAACATGACATATTCCTGAGTAAAGGAACAATAACTATAAAGATAACTATATTAGTATCCCCAATAATGCACAATAACGTTCTGTTTATAACAAGCATGCACAGCAGCTTTGTTGTCTTTCACTTTCAATAATAAATAAAACTAAACATTATAAGTTATTTGGCTACTGGTTAATATTATCCAATTGCCTGTATGACCCAAGCGACATCAGCGAAAAAGTTTTATTTTGTTTAAAGATTATGAAGGATATTATTTCTTTGAAATAACATGCACTGATGAAGAATCAGTCACAAAATAAACATGACCATAAATTAAAAATACAATTTTGTTTTCCATTGCTCACGACCCATTTCATTTTTGTAACTTGACATATCACCTTTGACAAGGTGAAACAGCACTATTGAAAGCAAGAACAAAACAAGAAAAAAGAAAAGATTACATTTAAATCAATAAAAGAATAAACAACATAAAGAAAGAAAAATTGTGCATCAATAAAGTAAATAGAGTGAATGTTGATTTCATGGTAACTTGAAACCTTCAAATGTTCGATGACAGACCAACTGATGAACAAAACAAGGCAAATATCCACAAATCCTTCTGCTACGTGTTAAACTGTAATGATTAGACTTCACACGGTTTATCAGAATTGGCATTTATCACTGACTGAACATAAATCAGAAATACCGCTCCAGTAACTCCTAAATCCTTTCCTGCATTTTCAGAGAGAACACAGGCCCACAGCGGCCTGAAAATTATTAAATGTGATGCTTCAAGGCTCATGGCACACACACACACACACACACACACACACACACACACACACACACACACACACACAGAGAGAGGGAGAGAGTCCTGTCAAGTGCAACCTCTCCAGGCACAATCAACAGCTACTCATGGCCTGGGTCAATACTATCGAGCCATTTAGTTAAAACACACTCGCTCTTGCACACACACACACTGACGCGAACACATAAATCATACTCACGCACTTCAAAATCACCGTTCATTCTTCACTCATTACAGTTTTTCTCAATTGCTTTGGCTCAATTCTCGAATGATTTTTTTTTCAAAACAATAAGTTCAGATCTCTGAACAAATAGCTTCAAGTTCACATCAGATTGGAATTTCTTATTGATTTGAGCAAATTGCAAATGCTTTGGCACATGTGCAAAAAGTAAGTACAATTGTCTTCAGTTTGCATATGGCTTGTTGATCAAAATTGATGAGTCGAATCTCACTTAAACTGTCAAACTCTTCACAACTTCTCAATCATTTTTCATTGTGTAAGCCATCACATTCAAAACAATCCATTCAATTTTGAAAAATTTGTATACACGCATGTATATTCCATAAATATCTTACATTGACATTGTTTGTAATGTCTGCTAAATTGGCAAATTACCTCTAATTGCAATACAATTTGAATCAACCTTTCAACCATTAAACCAATTAATTTTGGGAGCATATATATGTAGATTGCCCACAGCACAATCACTACCATTTTTTGAGAATGGAGGACTTCCACAACCCTGAACTGCAGCAACATGCTTGTGGAAGAGCAATTGGAAGATTGCAAATTTTCCATATTTTCATAATTCATATTCTTGTTTTCGGGTGATCTATTCCTTTAGCAAAACATTTGGCAAAATTAAGTTTGTCTGGTTTGATTATTGGTGGTGGTGTTAGTGGAAGACATAATAGAGGAAGAGGTGGAAATAGAAGAGTCAAGAGTCTCTGATGAAATCAGATCCACACTTCTGGATCATGTCATAAATCGTGGTTTTACAATGGAAGAGGTTGGTCGAAGATTATAGCCTAATGTAAACAGGTCCACAGTGTCATCAATTGTGCAAACCTTACGTAGGGAAAACAGGTAAATATGTATTTATTTTTTTTGTTTTACAGTATGTAAAGCATTTTTATAAACAACAATATTGTAAAGGTAAATGTAAGTCTATTTGTACATTCTATAGAACCGCACCACAACCTCGCGCTGGTGGCAGAGCAGCAGTAATTAACCATTAAGCAAGAACAAGAAATTTGCAACATAGTCATAGCCAACAATTCCATCAGGCTAAGAGAGATCCAAAGTGCAATCATAAATGACAACAATGTCTTCGCAAATATAAATTCTGTCAGCATTTCCACCATAGACAGAGTTTTGAAAAGACATCAAATGACTATGAAACAACTCTATTGTTTGCTCTATTGGTGCCATTTGAGAGGAATAGTGAAGGAGCTGCAGTACCAGTATGTCCAGGTAACTATTGGTGTGCACTTAGTGAGTTTTACTGTACTTTTTGAAACCCATAAGAAGAGAAAACATTTACTGAACTCTAGAATAAAAATGTACTTTATTTTGTTTCTGTGTTTCTTCGTAGAGAATCATGGAGTTAGAAGGACATGAAACGACCCACATTCTTGTTTTTGTGGACGAGGCCGGGTTCAATCTGTCCAAAGGCCGGAGACGTGGTCGCAATCTCATTGGACACCGAACCACAACTGACACCAGGCCAACGTGGGGCCAATATTACAATGTGTGCTGCCATTTCAGACAATGATGTGAACACACATATTCCACACATTGGGGCCTATAATACCCAACTTATCCTGGCCTTCCTAAACACACTTTACAGAGACCTGATTCCAGAACAAGAAAGAGGTTTAGTTAGACCACATTTGCCTAATTATGTTGTTGTCTGGGATAATGTCAGCTTCCACCGAACCAACATTGTTAGGGACTGGTTTGCTGCACATGAAGTGTGCATGAAGAGTTCCTTCCACCATAATCTCCATTCCTAAATCCAATATAAAAGTTTTTTCAGCATGAAGGTGGAAAGTATATGATCATAGACCACAAGATCAGATGTCTCTGTTGGATGCCATGAATGCTGCATGTGAGAACATCACAGCTGATCATTGCAGGGGATGGGTGCGGCATTCAAGGAGATTTTTTCCCCAGTGCATGGCAATGGAAAACATCAGATGTGATGTTGATGAAAATCTTTGGCCTGACCAACAAGACCGACAAGATGTCCGCCAAGAATATTTTTTTTCATGGATAATATTTTGTAGTTATTTGTATTTGTGGTAACATAAGAAATACGAAATGTAATGTAATTGGACAAGCAAGATTTCACTTCACATGTAATACATTTGTACAAAAATAAATGTACTGTATAAATACAAATGTTCATATACTTTTATTTCTATGTACTATTGACCCTTCTCAACAAATATCAGATTTTTTTATATAAACCTTAATTTGCATGGTTGACTGTCATGGTGAAAAAACAACTAAGCATTTTGACCAATGTGGCTCACACGATGACAAAAATACTTTATATTTTGGTGGCCTTGGCCAAATTACTGACACCATAACTAGGTTTTGAAGCATGAATTAAATGTTTCGGGTGAGTAACTACATTTTGCAGACATGCAGAAAGTTCTGAAGTTCCAGCAAATAGTTGTGACATTTGCACTCACAGTTTAGAGTGTAACAACGATAGTCAAAGATAACGCCTGTTGCTGATGCCTTTGACAACAGCGAGTTGATTATTATCATTATCCGTTAAAAATAGCCTATCTTTAGTGATGCAGCGCAGAGAGCCGCTTCAGAAACTTCCCACGGCGCGGCGGATCAGCTCCGGTGGCCGTGGAGCTGTAAAGGCCCAAGTATTCTTCTTTTTTTTACGTGTACGTTAGCGTATGCGCACAGTCGTACGCGGAGACTTGCAAAGTATACTTCATTTGACTCGTACGCGTACACAGACGTTCGACGCATGCGCTTTGTGCCAAATTGCAATACCTCTCCTGGCCTAGCCCGTAGGGAGCAGTTATGAAGATTACAGTGTGACGAAGGACACGGAAGAAAAACTCATAGAAGTCCAGTAAGCAGACTGAAGTCAGTTATTATGTTCTTTGGTAATGTAAAGTTCTTTGCTCGTTTTGGATAACTGAGGAGAAATGTAACAGTTTGATTAAGTGCTCATTTCCAAACAATTCAAGAAGATTCTTCCTCTTGAAAGATTTGCGCACGTCTCTGTCTCTTTAGCACCATCACAAGCCCCTGCTGGCAACTCCTGACTAGTGGTCTAGGCAGAGATCTGCAGACAGAACGGCATTGTTTTCACATGATCTGCTGGTAGAACACTTGGGTGAAACTTTCAGTATCGTCTGGGCTGAAGACGATTCTTCAATAAAAACCTTTTTATTCTTAAAACATCCTTCGTCTCGACTATCTTCATCCAAAGTTTCAACCACAGCCACTATCAAAATAATCCTGTTGCGGGCACGGGCCAGATATCATTGCTGGCGGGACCGCCTAGAGAATGTTAAGACAGTTTAGAAAAATGTGCCAAAGCAATTGAGAAGAACTGTAACATCACTTTCACCCTCACCCACAACACCACACACACAAACACACACACACACACAAAAGTGCAGATCCACTGCACACAGCGAGCGGACAAATCCACAGTGTGCTTGAACAGTTTAGTGAAGCATTAGAGCTGATCAATAGCTTAGAGTTCCTGAGAGCGCTGCGAGTTGCCCCGCACATCCATCTCATTAGCATTCAGCTGAGACCTGAGCTCACACCGAGTGACACCGCTGCAATCTTCAAATTCACCGGCTCTCCTTCCCGTCATCCCTCAATCCTTCAGCCCACCTCATCCATACTTCATGCCTTTCTCCCTCTATCCCTCCACTGTACTTCTGCTTCATCATTCTTCTTTGAATTAATGAATATTTTGTGTCATTCTGTATATTTTGCACAGCTTTTATTGACAGAAAGAGAAATGATCAGGAAATGTTGCAAGTCAGACTCAAACTGGCATAACCTGCATGAGCACCAATTCAGTATGTTAGTACAAAAAACAAAACGAAACAAAAAACACAAAATAAAAATGAATACACAAAAATAAATACACAAATAAAATAAAATAAATTTACAAATAAAAATGTATGAAAAAATTGATTTACATTAAAAAAAAATATTAAACAATAATATGTTACAATAATGTAATATAACAATATTGCCAAAACACTCACTGCTCTTATCTTTCATTGTATTTGATGATTATTTAATTACTTGGAAAAACCTGAATAAATAGTTAATTGAAAAATTCTAGGAGGGCAACATTAAATTGTTTCGGTTTAATTTGCTAATACTAAAAAAGTTAAATTAAATAAAACAAAGCAGCATGTTCAATTTTATGTTTGTTTTTCCTATAGAATTGAAACTAGCATCAAGTTTTGTGCAAATTACAACCCGAATTCCAGAAACTTAAAAAAAAAATGAATAAAATGAAAACTAAAGGATTTTCAAATCACATTAGCCATTATTTTATTTACAATATAACAGATTACATAACAAATGATTAAACTGAGAAATGTTACAATTTTATGCACAAAATGAGCTCATTTCAAATTTGATGCCTGCTACATTTCTCAAAGTAGTTGGGACGGGGGCATGTTTACCATGGTGTAGCATCTCCTCTTCTTTTCAAAACATTTTGAAGACGTCTGGGCACCAAGGTTATGAGTTTCTGGAGTTTTCGTTTAATGATGCGCCAAATGTTCTCTATAGGTGAAAGATCTGGACTGCAGGCAGGCCAATTCAGCTACCGGACTCTTCTACTATGAAGCCATGCTGTTGTAATAGCTGCAGTTTGTGGTTTCGCATAGCCCTGCTGAAATACAGGTCATCTGGAGGGGAGCATATGTTGCTCTAAAACCTTTATATACCTTCCAGCATTCATAGTGCCTTCGTAAACATGCAAGCTGCCCATACCGTATACACTTATGCACACCCATACCATCAGATATGCTGGCTTTTGAACTGAACTGAAATGAGCTCATTTACTTTTTTTTTTTTACTTTTTAGTCATTTAGCAGACGCTTTTATCCAAAGCGACTTACAAATAAGAAAGTAACTACAACTATAAGTTAAAACTCTATAAATAATATATATACACACACACACACACACATTTAAGAAAATTAAAAAATTAAATAAAATGACAAATGCATACAACAACATTTCAAAACTAAACATTTAAATGAAAACAAAAAATAAAGTTAAAAACATTTCAAAATATTAAAACAACAAAAGGTATGAGTATAAAAATTATTCTAACATGACACTAAGCCAAACAACCATATCAATATATATTTCATTTCCATGTAGTATGTTGAAGTAACGTTACTAAAATAAATACAATTTATTATAACTAAAACTAAAGAAAATACCTATAAAGTCATAATAAAATCATACATAATTTATCTAAAATTAAAATAGATAAATCAAACGGCAGTAGTTTATCAGTAATCCTAAAAAAAGAACACTGCCAAACACACATGCTAACAAACAACAACTTACTTAAGAATTGGTTATAAAAACTAAAACAGAAGTGAAACAAGCAGTAAGAAAGAAGATAAATAAAAAGCAATACTTATATCCCTTGCCGGTGTCCCTGTCCGGTGGAGTCGCACGGTAGAGTCGATGGTCTTTAGTGGATAAAAGTGTAAAATGTCTCCATTTAAACATTTGTTATGTTCTATTGTGAATAAAATATTAGCTGAAGTGATTTGAAAGTCTTTTAGTTTTCATTTTATTCAAACATAAAAAAAACTTCCCAACATTTCCGGAATTTGGGTTGTAACTTGTTTTGGTATCCAATACTAAAATTTGGGCATCATCACAATCCTAGTCAGAGCACGTGTAATAAATACAAGATTTTGTGTTTTTCATGCTCTGTTTACCATCTTCCTCCAATAATTTTTTTTCTCTCAATCTATCTCTCTCGGGTCTTATCCAATCTGTCCCTTCACACATTCCTCAGCTCCTGGCCGCTCTCTGATTGGCTGTTGGTTTTTGCCTTCCAGTGTCATTAAATGTGTGGTGTGAAATCCTGTTCAACGCTGGCCTTTGAATCATCCTCTCTTTTGAGAGTTATGACAAGCCTTTTCTCTGATGTAGTAACACCATTCACACATACAACTCATCATGACTAAAACATCTGAAGTATCGCACACTCACATTTTCATACAAAAAACACGTGGGCACAGCTAAACACTCAAAAAGATAAAGGGAATCTAAAAGAAACTTCCTTTCTTAGGTGAATGACTAGTTGATTACTTACTAAACATAACAACAAGAAACTGAACGTGATTTTAACCCAGAACATTCTTTAAAGAAATAAGTAAAAGAAAATACTTTAAATTAAATTTAATAAGTCTGAATGGCTTCTGTGTATTAAAAGGTTGGAGATGAATTAATTAGAGCCGAATCAAGTAGAAAAATTAAGAAGCAGTGTGAGGGATTGAATATAGTTCTGCCTTGCCTTGACCCTGGCATATTTGCATATTTATGTGAGTGTTGATTAGTAAACTGTCATTGTGGCTATGTGTGAATAGTGTACTGAGACATAAATGAGGTGAAACAGGAAGTCAGGGACAGGCTGTGTTTGGACATATGTATCAGCTCACACTGTGGATAATTAAGAAGAAATGTTAGCGTGGGGCGAGTGGGAGATGGCGAGCGTCATGTGCGTGGTTTGATAGTCCGTCTCTCACCCAGAGTGAGTGTGACTGAATCTGTAAAAGATCGTCTGGGGTTATAGGACTAATCACAGAGCTGAGATGACAGTGAAGACTGACATAAGCACGGAGAGAGAAATTGAGAGACCTCACGCATTCAGACAAACAACATACAGTAAATACTAAACAAGGACACATTCCACTCTCCACCCAAAAAAAAAATACTGTGGTAATACTAAGGCACAGAATTGTCATTAGATGGCAATACAATGGGAGTTTGAAACATATACAGTACTAAATAATCCATGTACTTTAGCAATTATATACTAAAAATATCATGGTACAATGTTGGTTTCACACACAAAAACCATGGCAATTAAATACCATGGTATAAAACAACAACAACATTATTTTTAACATGTTTTTATGAGCTCCAAAACCCATATATCTGATGTCATATTATGTTACGTTATGTACTTTTATTTATATGGTAATATTTGTCTGTCCAAGGCCATGTTTTTTTTTTTATTTTTTTTGCCCTGTGTAATTCAACATGTGGATGCTGAGGGTGGGAGGGTGGTAAGATAGTTAAAAAATTGTCGTCTTTGAAGATTTTCTGTTGTCTCATATGCTTTCTCAATAAAGACATGTTTAATATATTATGTTACATTACATTATACTATAAAAATTAACAATATATTTTTAAAGGAGACTATCCAAAAAAAATTACCATTGTAAATAAGCCTTGTATAAATATTGTATCATGGTATATTGTATCATGGTATATTGTATTATATTATACACGTGTATATAATTAATAATTCATATTATATTTACATTCTATTCTATTATATATTTTAAAACAACAATAATAATTGTAAAGGAGCCTATCCAAAAAATGACAATAGTAAATACATTTTATTATATTATACTATATTATAAATGTTTTTAAAGGAACCATCCAAAATATGGCAATGTCATATCAAATAAGCAAAATAATAAACAAACAAACAAAAAAAATATGAAACATTAGATTTATACAGATTTATGCATCTCAATAAATTAGAATGTCGTGGAAAAGTTAATTTATTTCAGTAATTCGACTCAAATTGTGAAACTTGTGTATTAAATAAATTCAATGCACACAGAACTGAAGTCAGTTTACGTCTTTGGTTCTTTTAATTTGAATTTGGTTCACATTTAACAAAAACACAATTCAATCTCAACAAATTTGAATATGGTGACATGCCAATAAGATAATCAACTCAAAACACCTGCAAATGAGCCTTCAAAATGGTCTCTCAGTTTGGTTCACTAGGCTACACAATCATGAAGACTGCTGATCTGACAGTTGTCCAGAAGACAATCATTGACACCCTTCACAAGGAGGGTAAGCCACAAACATTCATTGCAAAGAAGCTGGCTGTTCACAGAGTGCTGTATCCAACATGTTAACAGAAAGTTGAGTGGAAGGAAAAAGTGTGGAAGAAAAAGATGCACAACCAACCGAGAGAACCGCAGCCTTATGAGGATTGTCAAGCAAAATCGATTCAAGAATTTGGGTGAACTTCACAAGGAATGGACTGAGGCTGGGGTCAAGGCATCAAGAGTCACCACACACAGACGTGTCAAGGAATTTGGCTACAGTTGTCGTCAGAGGCGTCTTACCTGGGCTAAGGAGAAGAAGAACTGGACTGTTGCCCAGTGGTCCAAAGTCCTCTTTTCAGATGAGAGCAAGTTTTGTATTTCATTTGGAAACCAAGGTCCTAGAGTCTGGATGAAGGGTGGAGAAGCTCATAGCCCAAGTTGCTTGAAGTCCAGTGTTAAAGTTTAAGTTCCTGTGGCTCAGTGGTAGAGCATTGCGTTAGCAGCGCACGTACTGACTTGAATGCACTGTAAGTGCTTTGGATAAAAGCGTCTGCTAAATGCATAAATGTAAATGTAAGTTTCCACAGTCTGTGATGATTTGGGGTGCAATGTCATCTGCTGGTGTTGGTCCATTGTGTTTTTTGAAAACCAACGTCACTGCACCCGTTTACCAAGAAATTTTGGAGCACTTCATGCTTCCTTCTGCTGACCAGCTTTTTAAAGATGCTGATTTCATTTTCCAGCAGGATTTGGCACCTGCCCACACTGCCAAAAGCACCAAAAGTTGGTTAAATGACCAGCAAACTCACCAGACCTGAACCCCATAGAGAATCTATGGGGTATTGTCAAGAGGAAAATGAGAAACGAGACCAAAAAATGCAGATGAGCTGAAGGCCACTGTCAAAGAAACCTGGGCTTCCATACCACCTCAGCAGTGCCACAAACTGATCACCTCCATGCCACGCCGAATTGAGGCAGTAATTAAAGCAAAAGGAGCCCCTACCAAGTATTGAGTACATATACAGTAAATGAACATACTTTCCAGAAGGCCAACAATTCACAAAAAAAATTTTTTTTATTCGTCTTTAAAGTATTCTAATTTGTTAGATAGTGAATTGGTGTTTTTAATAAATGTGAGCCAAAATCATCACAATTAAAAGAGTAAAAGACTTAAACTACTTCAGTCTGTGTGCATTGAATTTATTTAATACACGAGTATCACAATTTGAGTTGAATTACTGAAATAAATGAACTTTTCCACGACATTCTAATTTATTGAGATGCAACAGTATGTACAATTTATGCATCACATCTCTTTCAAACCTATGCATTTCATTATTAAAAAGCTTCAGCTTTACAAACTACAGCAATTCTTTAAATTTGCCCAATATACATTTGTTTGTAAGTTTACTTCGCCCACGTATCACATGCCTCTTAGTGATTTATGATTCATTGACAACAATAACAAAATAAAGACACAATGCAGGGTCTGTTATAACAGCATGCTGCTGTACGCGTGAACTGACTACAACTCCCACACTATTCTTCAAGATGGACTGTGAAATATCACACTGACAAACACACACACACCATGTAGCGGCTGTTGATCATGCAGTGACGCACTGGTCAAATGACACACAGCTGTAGTGGGAGGAGAGATTCCACCACCCAAACACTGCCAGACAGAAAGCTCAGAGATCATGACACTCTCAGTCAGCACTGACGTATTTCTGACCCTTGAAGTGAAACCGAACGGATGACTGTTAGTGTCGCTGACCCACGTCAAAGCAACTAAACAGCTGGGAGCTTCTAAAACTGTCATATCACACATCTAAAAATGCAATCTGACTAAATCCTCCACATTGGAAAAAGTTTTTAAATAAAATGAAATTTGTCATCATTTACTCACCCTTATGATGTTCTAAAGAAATGTCTATCTTAAATTAAAAGCAAACGATTTTTGAAGAATATCCTGGCTGCTTTTTTCAACATAATGAAAACGAATGATGACTGAGGCTGTCAAAAAAAGATGTTAAAACAGTCTATATGACTTGTTTGGTAACACTATACAATATATTTTAATTTACAGTAAGATTTATCTTGAGGTTTCATTTATTACATTAGTTTTAATGCACTAACAATAAATAAAATACTTCAGCATTTGTTCATCTTATTTCATTACATACATTATATTTGTATGTACAATATATTACATTACATACATTTAAATTTGTCCAGCAGTATCATTAAATGTCTAGTTCTTAATTCTGTTTTATACTACCTATACAGCACTTTGGTTTAAACATTTGAACAAAACTTGTTTTTAAATGTGCTTTATACAAAACAAAAAAACTAAACCGATCTAAACATACAATACATTAAAGTTGCAGTTCGTAAGTTTTGCCTCTTTGTCGCCATCTCTGTTTGAAAACCTGGAATTGCAGCTTTTTGCAGAATTATCTTCCGTGCGTGGGGTTGTGAGTCGGCACAGCTCCAGCACGGATGAATCTAATATTTTGAGGTTAATGTGTGGCAGTCAGTCACCGCACCGGTGTGGATGTTCACAGTACTTCGCAATCACAGATTCTCGACTACGTCTTGGAATATATGACCCAAATAAGAATTTTCACTCTATATTGCCATCTGAACAAGTAAGTAACAAGTCTGCCACGTTTGTTCTGACCAACTGAGGAAAAAAATATTACCATAAATTGCGCTACCAATGGTGATTTAAGCTGAAGATCGGTAAGCTCATATCACAATAAACTAGAGATGCACCGATTGACCGGCCAGTGATCGGAATCGGCCGATTTATCGCATGACTGGCCTGAATCGGTGACCGGCCTGTCAGTCTCACGTCTCCGAGCCGATCCTTTTATTGCCAGCGGCGCAGGCAGAGACGTCACAGCCACGCGCACACTCACAGTAGATATCACAGTCGCGTGTAAGCACGTCGTTTTTGCCTGAGAATGATTCTAATTTTAATGGCATGCAGTGTAAACAGCGACTGATAATGTATTTATGTTATGCCAGATGAGGCTTGCACAGCCTGAGTGAGTGTGTGAGAGAGACAGCACACCCAAAGTAACTCTCAGAAATATATAGATGCATACTGCGGTAGAAAAATAAATAAGAGATTTACAAAATATGATTTAGGTAAGCAACATTAGACGGCCATGATGTTTCCCTGAATAACAATATCAGCACGATTGCAATGTGACACTGATTTTATACTGTAGTATTTCAATAAACAAGAGGTTGAAATTAAGTGACTCAGATTTTAGACAAAATATTGACTGTTTTTACTCAATTTCGCATCCGAAAATAGTTGCGATCAAAGCTACAGCAGAACTGTTGTGTCTCTGAGCAACACACAGCGGTGTTTCGTTTCTGAATGAATCCACGTTTTTGAATGAATCAAGTGATTCAATGATTCAGTGGCCCATTCATAAGGACAGCCAATTGACTCGTTTCTGAATGAATCAGTCATTAGAATGAATCGGTTGAATGAATTAATAAAGGACTCGCTCATTAAAAACAGACATTTGCTGCCGCCTACTGGTGGTTTAGTCATATTTAAAAGTATCATTGCATTTTTTCAACATTTATTTGTATGTTTAAAAAAATATGTAAAACATTAATCTTATACAATTTTTTATGCATTTGAAATTTTGCAGTGTAAATGCCTTTATGGCACCTCAGCTTCATCAAACGGTCTGTGTAAATGCATCTAAAACCACTTCAGATGCAGCTTCTGTTTCCTCAGCAGTGGAAACATAGTTTGTTAATACTAACTTAATTTCAATGGTAACAACTCTACTGTTTCTTATTATTCTAATGGAATTAATTGAAACAAAGTAAGAATTTGATGTGAAAGATGACGCAATTAATAAGATTAAGAGAAAGAAATGACCATTTATAAACAGTGGGAAATTACATCTGTTTTGTTACATAAAGCATTTTAAGTTAACTATATCTTGCTCTTTCCTGTAACAGAGCACTTTATTTTGAGAGTTGTTTAAGTGAGATCAAATCTGTAAATTTGTCCAGATTGAGGGAATTGTAATTTTTAATAATTTATTTTATTATGTAAATAATTTTTCGTTGATATTTGCATAGATTTTGTTTGTATATGCTGTCAATTATAGTTCTTAGAAAGAAAATCGGCAGGTTACACTTCCAAAAAAAAACGGAATTGGCGCATCTCTACAATAAACAGTGCAAATTATTATTATTGTTATACTTTATTCTCAAATTATTAATGTTAACAGCATCATTATTGCGTGACTGAGTATAGTGTGTATTAGCATGTAGATTTCAATTTCTGTACGGTCTAATCTAATTGTCATGATATTCAAATTTCATATTAAGAAATTATTTTAACCCAAAAAGCAAACTATGCTCCCTTCGAACTGGTTTTCTTTAAAATACAAATCTTGTGTAATCCCAGGCTATCTGTAATCAGAAGCATATTTAAAACTGGAATATAATTTAATTTCATTCACATGTGTTTCATAAACACATAATCCTTTCTGGATCACAATCCGCCATCAAAATGATACATTTAATTATTCTAGCTGCTGTGAGCAGAGGCTATAAACGATCTGCCACCTGCAGGATCCTCACATGCGATAGCCTACTAGCCGGAACAACTTCTTTATGTTTACAGACGTGACGTAATGACGCAGTGCCATGCTCGAATCTCCCACGAAAACCATCCCGTACCACTCAAATTAGAAAACATTACTGATTAACGATACTGATAACATTATTATAAGCTAACCGTTGAGAATCGGGCTAAAATGTGGCGATAGTTTTGAAAACTGGCTGGATATGTACTTGCTCAACTATTGATTTTGGATCATTTTTAACCAAAAAAAGTTACAGACTGCAGCTTTAAAGGGATAGCTCACCCAAAAAATTAAAATTCTGTCATTAATTACTCACCTTCATGTTTGTTTCAAACCTGTGAGACCTCCATTCATCTTCTGAACACATATTAAGATATTTTTGATGGAATCTGAGCGCTCTCAGACCCTCCATAGACAGCAAGGGTCCTTACATGATCAAGGCTCATAAACATGGCAAGGAGATCAGTAAAATAATCCATGTGACATCAGGGGTTCAACCGTAATTTTACGAAGCTACAAGAATACATTTTCTGTGCAAATAAAGTCTTATGGGTTTGGAACAACATGAGGGCGAGTAATTAATGACAATTTTCATTTTTGAGTGAACTGTCCCTTTAACTAACATTATCTAACAGGAATTTATTGAAAAGTGTTACAATTTTATGAGTCAGATCTTTGAAATGAGTCAGTGATTCCAGTTCACACAAAATAGTCAGAATGATTTGTTTATAAATGAGACCGATTAATGATTTAATGATGCAGTTGCAAAGGTTAACAGCTCACTAGATGGTAAGTATATCTATGAGTGGTTCATTTTTTATCAAGACTCCAAATATAGTGAACGATACATATTGATCACTTTTTTATTACATTTTGCAGTGTTTTTTAAAGATTACATGCTTCAGTCCATATTAATTGTACAAACACGGAAAATATTAACATATTTTTTTTAAATTTCAGGCACACTTTATTTTCAGGTCCAATTCTCACAATTAGCAAACCATTAACTACGACTTTTGCCTCAAACTCCTAATTTGCTGCTTATTAATAATTAAGTAAGGTAGCTCTTAAGTTAAGTCAGTCATGCAGGTGTAAAATTAAAGCTGAGTAACTCATGACAATTAGCATTTTTGCATGAACTATTACTTTAATAAACAGACCAAACTTTTCATCATCTGGCAAAAAAAAACACTGATGATAGCCTGCATAAATCACTATGAGACTTCAAGGACTGCTTTGATTTCAACAAAGTTGCTGTGTGTAAAACTCAAACCATAATGAGTATTACATTTTTGTGCTACAGTACAAAGTTTTGGGTAGAAAAGTGTTTCTTACCCTCACAGCTGCTGTGTCCCTCCTCATACCCAGCGCTGCAGCTGCATTTCCCGATGGGCACCAGCCACTCCCCTTCAGCACTGCAATGCATTCTGGGAGGACTATCCGTGTCCACCTCAGAGTTATTCACGCACGACCCTCTCACCTCCACCAGAGTCGAGAAGGCAGCTTCAGCTACCGTATCCGGGAACACTGCTAAATTCTGCACCGTTGACAGACAGCGTTTGTAGTACACTCGCACAGAAACCAGCGCCACGCACGCACCCACATCCTGGAAGGCCAGATGGAATCCTTTGCGGTTGAGATGTCCTATCTCACGGACTTCGGTGTTAAGTTTCATCTTGCGTTCTCCCAAATCGCCCTGCGTGAAACTTTCATCCGCTGCAATGGTGTCGATTTTGCTGTAGCGGTCTTCGCGGGTGACGCGGCCCAGGTCCCAGTCAGACTCAGCGTAGAGGAGGTTGAAGGTCTCCTTACAGCTACCAGACACGCCTGGGATGCTGTTGCAGTCTCTCAAGGTGAACTGCAGCTCGATGAAGATGCGCTGGCCGCCCTGCCGCCATATCCACCCCGTCTGGAGCCAGTTGTTCTGACTGGGCTCCATCACATTGCATACTTGATATGTACGAATGGGCTTGTATTTCTCATCAACGCCGCTGATTTCCTCCCACTGAAATGAGAAGAGAGAGAAAAAAGATTTCAGATTAAGAAATGTTTGAATAAGAATCATAGACTGTAGATCTAGACACTATTACTATTATTACGTTTTTTTTGCCATTTACCTCTTAACACAAAATGTAAATAAATAATTTTTATAATAAATAAAAATAAAAATAAACATTGGTGTAATGTAACAGCTTTTTGACTGTGCTTTAAAAATCATGGCTTTGAACTATTAACATGGGTCAAAAAAAATAAAAAAAATTAAATGCTACCTGTGGTACATTAAATGCCTAAAAAGGGGACATTTTGGGGGAATATCCATATACACAAAGATGTCAATTAGTAACTTATTGCAGATTTATAGGCCTATTTTTTTTCAAAGAGTAAACATATGTACACATCATTGTCTATATGTCCATAAGAGCACCATGTTTGTACAGTTTATAAAGCTTAATGCCAAATCAGCTACAGTATATTAAAAACGGAATATATTAAGACTAAAGCATATTCAATCAGTACCACAAACAAGCTCATTGTCTTGTAGAGAGATTATAATGAGCCTCTGAAGACGAACACTCTCACAGTGTTTTCACAATTAATTGCAGTGTAATGAAGATCCTTCGTTTCTGAGGGAATTGAGCAGTTTGAATCCGCATCTGAGTTTGGCAGAGTCTCTCCACAGATACGACTATGAGTGGCAGTGAATTTAAACACATCCTGTTGAAAACCACAGAGATCAAACTTGCGTAGCATATACGTCCATGCAGCTGTGGTGGGCGACATCTGAGAGCAGGAGATGGAGAATATACGTCCACACAGCTGTGGTGGGCAACATCTGAGAGCAGGAGACGGAGGATTTAATCGCTGTCAGGTCCAGAATTAACAAGCTAAACAAATAACATCTTGAAGCGAGTCCCCAGCACGCAGTCGTTTTTCCTCACAGATAACGTTACGAATGATGGAACGTGTCCGTCCTGAGCTGAGCCGTCCTGTGTAAGGCTTATTGCTCATCTCAACTATGAATCAATCTATGCATGTAATCTTTAGTACGTGGTTTAGCATTGAGAAAGAGAGAAGATGTAAGATGGGAGATAGGACACAGAAAGAGACAAATGGGGTTTATCTGGTGAGGGCAAAGCAGTCCATACTGGGATTACAGCAGGGATGCGTAAGTAATACAGTTGGGGAATTGAGGCACAGAAAAGAAACAAGAAATAGACCGGTAAAAGGTAAAGATATGGTGGGGGAGAGAGATGGAGAAAGAATTTGGGTATAGGGTTTAGCCCAAAATCCCATTGAACAGCAACTACATTGATGTATGTCTAACAAATCAAGTACATCATAACACATTAACACTTGATTGTGAATTTCGAGTCAGATATGACTGAAACCAATGACTTGCAGTGATGACCAATGACAGTGAATGAGTCAGATGTTTATTCAGTAAACACTTAGAATGATTTATTCAGCAAGTGAGCAGTTTTAGACCAATGGCTTCATCGGTTAGGAGTCGTTTCGAGTAGACCAATTCATTAAACAGAACCAGACCACTGGTAAGATTTGTTTACGAACTGGATTACACTGTTTTATTTATACGGAGTCTGGGTTATATTAATAGCAAGTTCAAATGTATTTTTTATTTATTTATTTAAATTAGGGTTGGGACTCAGGGAACTCTTATTAAAGACAGTTCCATTAAACATACTTACGTAATTTCATACTTCTGGCTTTACATATTACAAATGCAAAATGTATATGCAGGGAAATGTATTTCCAATTAACAAGGGCTGAAACAAGGGGTGCTCCGATTGATCAGTTAACGATCACTATCGGCCAATAATCGCGTTGAGATTTTTGATCTGCGGTTAAAATATACCATGGACAACGTTCTTCTAACATTGTTATAACTTTTCTGACTTCGAGAACCATCGTAGGGCTCCAGACTAACATTTGAGGGCACCAGTGCCCTTCACCTGACAGTAAAGCACTCACCCTAATCGCTCATGTACATCTCGGAAATGTCTATTTGATGTCTGCATTTACATATGTAAGACGTATTTTTTAGAGTGTTTGCTCATCTGCAATATGTCTCTAAGACATTTCCTGTAAGATGTCAAATAGACATTTATTAGAATGTATGTGCATCTGAGACGTTTATCAGATTACAAGGCAGATGTTTCCCAGATCCTTAGCAGACGTTGTACAGATTACTTGTGCTGTCTGTAGATTAAATTAACTTTTATTACTGTCACCCATATATATATATATGTGTGTGTGTGTGTGGAGTGGAAATGACTAATAAGCCTATAAGTCTCTACAGCCATATAGTGGTAATTTAATGTCCTTTTTATTTTTAAATAAGTGTTTGCTTTCCTACCTTATGAAACTTTTAGTTTTTATAAATGGAGGCAACCTATGAAGGATGAATAAATAATGTCATCACATTAAAATTAACTTTCAAATTAGGTAGACTACTACTTAAAGCTTTAAAGTGCTGGGAAAAGTTGTGAAGCGTTTAAAAACACTCAAAAACAGACCATTTCTGCCACAAGTTATTCCTGTAGTTATGTTAAATCCATGGTGAATGGTGGAGATTTGTGTTTATTGAACAATGTTTTTGCTGGTTTCCACATCAGTGGCGTTTGCTCTGATATCCGTAGCTTTAACAGAATTCTGCGCCGAATTTGATTGCTTTTCACAAGATTTGAAAGAGATGTTATTGATTCTGCGGCAAATTTGACTACTTCCTTCACTGTATCTCCCAGCGCTGTGTATAACGGAGCAGTCCGCGGCTCCGGCCCGAGCAGATGAACGGTCTGTGCCATGTAGCCCAAAAGAGTAGCGTGGATTCGTTCCACTTTCGGTTCGTTTGTCCAATATAGCTCTTGTAAATCGATCATGATGGCTGTTCATTCCATTTTTCAAACTGAGAAACAACCTTTCTTTGACTGAATGTGCATTGCGATGACGTCAAGGGATGCATCTAAGCCCAAAATCTGCGGAAAATTTGCAGCAATTACGAAAATTGCGGAGTTTGCTTGATTTTACAATAAATTCAGTGATCGCAAAATCCTGGAGGGACTGACTATACTGGGGCATTAGGACCCACACAGACTGCAGGGTGAGCACCCCCTGCTGGCCTCACTAACACCTCTTCCAGCAGCAACCTAGTTTTCTCAGGAGGTCTCCCATCCAGGTACTGACCAGGCTCAACCCTGCTTCACTTGAGTGGGCAACCGGTCTTGGGCTGCAGGGTGATGTGGCTGCTAAAATAAAAAAAATGTAACTGACTTCTACTAAACAATCTGTTTAGGCTATTTTTTTTTTTACATTGGTTAGTAGAACTTTTCGAAAGTTGGATTCTTTACAGTGCAGTCAGTGCTTCTGCACCGCTTACGTACCGCACATGGACTGCATACACACTGAAAACGGAGTATGTGTGAACCAGGTGTAAAAGGCCCATCTCATATACAGCTCATGGAATCAGGCTGTGTGTAAGCTATTGTGCAACAATTGAACGATTGTCAAAACAAAAATGCAGGGCATGATCAAACATTTAAGTGAGAGAAATATATATTTTTGAAAAATTTCACAACATTTTTTTATAAATCCTCTCTCACCAGAGTTACCTAAGAGGGGAATTCATTTTCAAAAATTCAGGCCCGGAATAAATGTCTACAAATCTTGATTGGATCAAGTTATTACTGTGCTACCATTCTATTGCGCTCCATTTGTTAGTTCAATTCAATTTAGTTCAATACAGGACACTTTATTGTCCCTGCAGGGACATTTTTCTTGGACTCATGGTGCTCACATACACACTTGTCTGGTCATTTTTGTAGAAACACAATGGCTAGAACACAACGACTTTATTACATCCATCAGTACACAGACAATAGACAAGAATATACTCAGAAATAAAATACAAGCCTAAAACATAAAAATCTATTAGACAATACAACCTCGTAAAAAAAAAAAAAAAAAAAACATCCTACAAAACTATTACACTCAACTTCTTCAGGATTATGCAAAATGGAATACAAGAATAAAGAAAAATGTTTAAAAGTAAGTGGGGAATGCACTGAGGAAACACGTCTATAACACATTAAACAGCAACCCGCATCAAACGTGTTTAATCATTTGTTTAAAGCTCTTCATATAAAATCACTCTGCTTGGTTTTGCATTTTCTTCCCGCAGAAGCTTACACTGTGACATCTGCTACGTATCAGATGCGTTTCATAGAAAGTTTCAAAAGTGTTACTCACTACTGTAAAGTGACATGACTGGTGTTTGTTTTCCATAAATCGCTTTGTTGTTAATTATTTTCATTATCAATTGTTATCATTTATCGTTTCAGCCCCACAATTAACTATATGTTGGTTTTAATGGTACAGTCTGCATCTACGATGATCTAATGAATAATCATGAAGGTCTTACCCCATTAGAAGGATATGAGGTCCAACCCAGCTCTGCCTGGGACTCCTTAGAATTCAGCAAGACAACTGTAGGAAAAAAACAAATCAAGAGAGAAACAATATAATAACTGATAAGATATCAGAATCACTAAATCACAACTATATGTCATGCATTTTCTTTCTCACTGTCAGAACACACAGAGCTGATACTAGTGTTCAATAATAATGAACACACAGTCCTAGAGGACAGGCTGTTGATCTGGAGGGTGACTGCATCAGAGGAGCATTAGAGCTCAAATGGGGACTGACAGACCTGCAGAGCTGCACTTAGTGAAATTAAGTGCACCGGTTATCTGCTGATAATGCTGGACAGCTTTGCAAAGCACAAGAATCTTGACTGATTTCAGCCAGAGAATACGGTCTGTGGTACAATGTGCTGGTTTAACATTTAAACATTAATTTTCTAAAGAGAAAATACATGTTTTACAACACCACCATGATGCAATAGAGTCCAAGAGGCATGTGAAGCAAATTCATGTTGGCATTTGTCATTTCTGCTGCATTTCTACAATTACAAAGCTGTAACGTGAAACTCTGCTTATAAACTAAATTAAAATGAGCAGTGAACCCTTGAATGTTGTTATTCAGCAATTCGGACAAGTACAAGACTGTGTAAACTAACTCAGGCAAGCTGAAACACATTAAAAAGATGCCCTTGAAACAAATAGAGCCTGGGCTCTAAATCAGCACCTTGGACAAGGCTCGTCGGGATGAAGCCTATAATTCAGAACCACAGACAACACCCAGTACTCAGAAACACAGTATAAGCAGCACCCTGGATAGCGACATGACTGTAGGTTCAGTACTATGGACAGCACCACTGCCTTTCATTCCTAAAACACTCTGCCTAAATCGGTACAAAACATGCAAATTTATGAAGGCAAACATGTATTTTTTGATGCTAAAGTATCTTTTTACAAAAGTAATGTGCAAAGACAAATACATTTGCAAAGAGTATAAACACTATGGCTCTGTGATGCAGTGGTTTGTTTAAGCCAGGGGTAGGCAACATCGGTACTGGAGTGATGATGTTCTGCAGATTTTAGCTCCTACCAAAGAGTTTAGAAGACCAAGAGACGAAACTGATGCTTTGAATAATATTTTGACATATACTAGGTGGCGCGTCGGTAGCGCGGCTGCCATTTTGTACGGAAAATTCCAACTCAACATTACAGATATACAGAAATAGACAGAATAACAACGAAAGATAAGTCAAAGTAGAATAAAAAATGCAATGTTGGGCAATCCACCACAAAAACTATAAACGTGACAGTAAAAATCTTTAATTTTCATCGTTTTCTCAAAAGACACTGACAGGTAATTATTCACAAAAGTGTAAACATATTGTGTGTTTTGAAGTAGGACGTCGCGCTGTCTTATGCACCTGCTAACTTTAACTGTTTTTAGTCATTATCCTTTTAGGAACTGCAGGTCCTAGCCATAGAAACCATAATAATTATGTGTATGTATATGCCACTAAGATAGAATGAGCTTATGCAACTTTACACATTTAAAATTATTTACGATATTATTATTTACTATATTACTCCACTAGGTCTGAAATATATATTGTATGTTTTAATCCCCTGGAACACACTACAAACATGATGATCTCTAGAACATGATGCATTGCTGTGTCTGTCATAATTAAATAATTAAACAAATTTGGAGAAAGTGGCTGTGTGTTTTTGTTTTATGTTTTTTTTTACATAAAAAATAGTTTTTTTTGTTTACAGTCTTCCTTTAACAGGCATTAATATACGACAATACTGCAAAAAACAGTTTACTGTCAAGCTGTTATATTCCGGTTATATATTTATTGTCCAACATTACAAATGTGTCTGTCATTAATTTAATTTCATAAGTTGGTATTAATTCAGTGTTTATAATGCTAACACTTGAACTTGAAATATTTTCAACTGACATGGTTTCTAGAGAGTAAAGTGTTTTGTGGAAAAAGGGAAGACTTTAAAAATAAAGTCTGTAAAATAAACGAATTTGATCATCACAAACATTAGTTATTGTACGTTATTGTTGTCATCGTTCAGGCTGTATTTCAGCTTGTACGGATTTTTTAAACAAAGCAGCTAGAATTTAGTGGATTGCCCTTTATGTTTAAGTATGATACAAATACATACATACATACATATATATATATACTTTAAATGTGTTATTGTAAGTTGGTCAAGCGCGACTGGCTCCCATTATTCTATGGAGTTTTCAGTCCAAAATGGCGGCGGCAACATTCATGTCATGAGCGCAACTGTTGCAATGGAGCGTTCTATTGAGTTCCGTCTCTTGGGCTTCTATACTCTTTGCTCCAACACTGAGAAAAAAATTATAATAAAAAAAAATTAAAAATACAACTCGCCTACCTGTAGCCTTAGTAATCTTGAAGGCCTTGGTTAGCTTGCTCAGGTGTGTTTGCTTAGGGTTGGAGCCAAGCAGGACAGCAGCACTCCAGGACAGACATTGCCTACCCCTGGTTTAAGTAGTCCAACATGTCAACTTATAGCTCAACAATGGTGTGTGTTTGGGGCGGGACTATTTGTATTGCATTGTATTTCAAAATAATCATTATTTTTTGCAATTATGGAGGAGCAGGGGAGCACATGTTCTCTATAGTTTCAACCATAAATATACAATATTCTGTTATCAATTCAAGTGAACTACACACCATCCAAAAGTTTGGGGTCTGCAATTTTTTACATAAAAATGGTTTCTTTCAAGAAGAATTCTCACCAATGCAGCATTTACTTGATCAAAACTACAGTAAAACAGCAATATTGTGAAATATTATTCAAAATGTAAAAAATTGTTTTCCATTCTAAAAGATTTTAAAACGTAACTAAATCTTTAATATATTATATTACTTAAATTTAATAATTATTATTAATATTAAATGTAAAAAGGATCGAAAAAAAAAATATCAGTAGTATTAGTAGTACAATAATACGGTAATATTTCTCTGCAAAATTATGTAATGTACAGTATGTGGGTGCATTAACTAGTCAAACATATATTTACATATTATATAGTATATTATACAGCATATAAGACTACAAACTTTTGAATGGAAGTATATGTTCGCCTGGTTAGTGTTTTAAAGGAGACCTATTATGCTCCTTTTTACAAGATGTAAAATAAGTCTCTGATGTCCCAGAGTGTGTGTGATTTTTTAGCTCAAAATACCAGACAGATAATTTTTTAGAGCTTGTTAAAACTGCCACTTTAAGGGTATGAGCTCAAACGCTCTGATATTGAGTATGTTGCTTTAAATGAAAATGAGCTGTTAATCCCGGATAAGAGGGCGGAGCTTCAAGAGCTCAGCTCCTGCATTAGCAGTGCTAGCCTTTGCAAACAAACATTCCACGATTAATACAAGCCTGTTCTCTTTATCTTTACAGAAAACGACGACCAAAATCCAAATCGGGCCAACTGGGGCTAGAGGAGTGGTTATGAACAAAGGCGGATTTTCTCAGCGTCTGGCACCGCGGATCATTTCATAAAGTTAACAGCTATAACAACAGCATTAAAGACTTTTAAAATACTTTTTGCTTAAAACTCACTTTCAAATAGCAGTGAGTATTGAAATAACTGTTTGAGATCCGATGTGGATTATGATCACATTATACAAGGCAGAAATAAGCGATGCAAAAGACTATGCACGTTATCCATTACCATAGTAAACATGGTAAAAAGACCGCTTGAAGAAATAAGAGCTTCTCAGTCAGCTATCACAATCGCATATTTAGTAACATATTTTATTTGTCATAAGTGTCGTCTCGAGAATTTAGCTCTGTATGTCATTAAAAATATAATAGCCTAATATTTTTTGTTCGGGAGCTCCCTCTTCGACTCCGGTCGTATTTTTGATGAAATAAATATAGAAATGATTTTAAATGTAATGTATTCTGTGACTACAAATAAACAGAAACAAACAGTGTGTCCTCTTTCTTTTGTGAAATAACGGTTCATACCGCTTTATTTCTGTGTAAATCATTTTCAATCCTGATTAGCCTAATTCATTATGATCAATGTATCACTTATTATTATAAAACAGATGCTTTTGGATTAAAATATTTTACACAATATGCAAACAAATGGACGCTTTTATCATGTCAGTTTTGTGATCGCGCTAGATCCAGTGATTTATTTCTGATTAGTTTTCTGATAACTTCTCTTTGTTGGTGAAATGATGGGGTTGTGTGACATCGTTCCAGACCGGCGTGTAAAGGGCGGGTTTTAGTGAAGCGGAGCTTCTGGCCTGACGGTGGAAACGCATTGTGATTTTGGGCTCTGTGCTACAGGGCCGAGGCTATTAGCCCCGCCCAGCCCGTTTAAAGTACTGGCTCACACTGGCCCGACTGTGGAAAAGCGGCTAATGGTAGCTTTAGCATCACATGACACTTACTTTGTCTGGAGCTGACATTCGCGCACAAAGCGTTGGTATTGATTCCTACACGTATTGGAGACTTTACCGATTTTTTCCAGGACATTTCCTCAGACAATGAAACTTAACCTCAGTGTCCTCAGCGGCTCAGATAGAGGGAGTCTATAGAGACTCCTATGTTCGTTAGTTCATCCCAAAACACAACACTTGAAAAGCCTCTTTGGCGCTGACATTACGGCAAACTGTTTTAACATATAAAACTTTGTTTTGACTATCCATGAATATTCCCAGCAGCTACAGCAAGTAATCAGTAATGGAGGCGTACCCAGCTTCTCACTCAGGGCAGCATCACAAATGGGCAAGACGGTTTCCCCTCAGTGACGTGAACAGAGGGAGAATCTTAAACAGCTCTTTCTGAGAGACTGTTTATAATTTTTTTTAGATTATACAAAAATGAGTGGGTGGATTTTTACCATTACAGGCTGGTTGTTTTCACACACTGAGGCCACACAACGGTGTTTAAACTCCTTACAAAAGTGAATTTTGCATAATAGGTCCCTTTTAAAGGGTCCACATTCTGCCACATACCTGCCCTCATTTTGCCAAACATGGTGGGTTACCATAAGCTGAATTAATTATTATTTTTTGCTACCAAAATGTTTGTTTCTCTTTTCTCAGCTCTCTGCTGTCAAACACAGTCACGTGAGAGCAGCAAAATGCCACCACTGTACACCACTGAAGCAGACTCTGTACTCACACATGCACACGGCTCTGACATCACAACTCTAGTCTGACTGCCACTTCACAAAAAGCCAGATGAGATGCAGAAGGCTCCTTCAGAGGAGCTGTGCACTTCTGCCACGAGAGCACTTGTATCTTACAGCATGACTTAGAGCATTTTTTTGCCTTGTAGATATGTGGTTACTGCCAAGTATTATGATGGGGGGGGGGTGTAATCCAAAGGGGTGTGAGTATTTTACGTCCCGAGGCTTTCTGTGGTAAACCAGATAAAATTTGAGTGTTCTGTGGGTTGAGTTTTTTTTGCCCTCAGAACAGCTGTTGCTTGGTCTCTCTTCTTTTAGGGGACAAGATGCCATTTGATTTCTGCTGACACGGGCCCCCTACTGATCTAACCTTCAAGAGTCACACAGAAAAGTAGAAAGAGACACTGTGCCAGACTAAGTTAAATTACACAATGCAGTCAGAGACAAAGTGAGTGAAGTCAGACAAGGAGACAGAAAAACAGCAAAAAATATGAAAACAAGAAGTAGAAGGAATCGTTCACCCAAAAATGAAAAATAATTTACTTGCCTCATGTCATTCCAAACCCATTTGTCTTTCTTTTGTGGAACACAAATGGATATATTTAAAAATGTGCTCTTTGATAAAGTCTGTTTTCTAAATGCAAGTGATTGATCTTTTTGTGAACGATTTATCCATGCATATGTTCTAATTTTTTATTTTTTTTTTTAAGAGAGCTAGTAACTTTTTTAATTAAAATGTCATAGCTCGATCTTCCTGTGAAGATTTTGATGTATGCCAGATTTTTCTTATAATTTTGTATGCTGCCCTTTTCTTACAATTGAGCTCACATTCAGATCTGCCTCCATCCAACCGACAGATCCAAATCTCCATCCTACATATTTTTCTCTTTCATCAATCTATTTCAACCTATTTCACTCTGATGTATATCAAAATATGGAAAATCACAGCTTTAAAGTAACCCTCTTCCATGCAATTAATAGAGCTTTCAAGCATCCAAAAAATGCAAAAGCAACATAAAAGTGTCATTAAACAGGTTATAAAACTCAAGCGCTATATTGCAAATAATTTGAAACTATGCAATAGATTTTTCTATTTTTGTAAGTCATTGATCACTAGAAATCCTGTTTGACAGTCATAGTCCCCAACTCACAATACAAAAAAGAGCAGCTTGGACATTCTGCTAAATGTTTCATTTTATGTTCTACAGAAGAAAGTCACTCAAAAATGTTTGGAATGACATGAAGGGGAGTAAATGACAAAGTTTTAATTTTAACATGAACTATTCCATTACATCAAGCCGAAGTGATCCAGAACGTCATTCCGTGGCTTTTGATTCCAAAAAATATACAAATTCTGTCTCTATTTAGCGAATGTACTCACCCCAAATAACCTTCATTACATTAAGCACTATTCTTCCCTCTAGACATTAGCAGAACCTGGGAGCAGAATTATTCCCTCATCCCCAAAAAGCCAAATTAACCTCTGACGAGAGGTCACAAACAAAGAGAATGTCAGAAAGAGGACTGACTGAAGGATGTGCTTATGTCACAAGGGCACTAATCTCCCTGTCAAGCCCAACACACTTATGTAAATCCCAGTGAAAGAATTATAATATGAGAACCATAAAATTCAATAGAGGGGATTAACCAAGTTGTTAAACTCGCTTCCATGCAGCTTTGATGCGTATACACATAAAGCACACGCAGGTTCAGAATGCACCCAATCAGAGTCCAGAGACCTGTGGGACACTCATCGGCTAAACATTATCCCTCTAATAAGCACACACCAACTTAAATGGACTCTCTATGTGCATACGTGCGCTAGTGGCCGTTAAAGCCAACCGAACGGCAAAGCACATTTAGTTGAAGCCCCACACAGACTTTTATGACCTCATTAAACTTTCAGCTCTGCCATTGGGGTCTAAAGAGTGCTCGCTTTTCTCTAGGGTTCAATGGAAACGTTTGCACGTACGCGCACAAGCCACTGAATCATAATAACAGCTGTTTGCCAGGGTTTCCGCACAGGGGGAGGCGTATTCACGAGGACCTCTCAGTTATTCTCGCTCTTCTTTCTGATCGGCTTGGCATCGTTTCGAAATTGTCACGGTGGCGAATGCCCGCTTTTAAAAGCACAACCCCCCTCTGAGCCAATACAACACGACATCCTTCCTAAAAACGACTTGCTTGGCTCTAACATTATCTTGACATTCGCAAGGCTTGGAGGCAGTCATAAATGAAACGCTGTTTTCAGGAAAAGAGTGTTGAGCTGAAGTTGAGGTGCAAGAGATTTTCTGCGGTTGGTCAGTGAGAATGGCTTGAGTCATGGGCTGTGACCGTGTGGGGTCCGGTTATGGCAAGTCCATGTGCTGACAGAGATGTGAGTGACAGCTTCCCATTGATTTAGTCGCCCTAAATGCTAAAGCTTGGCTCGCTCGTAACGTCATCATCTACCCACCAGATCCTTTGAGCCGTCAGAGTGAAGAGAAATAATGTGCTTAACAAGTGATTTGGGGTCATTAAATGGTCATGGAATGACTTAAGACTGACTGCACGGCTTTGAAAGCTGATTTTCTTCATGTTCTGTGAAGATGATTTGGAATTAAGCAAGTAAAGGCATATTTTTACTTTTGTATATGAGGAGGGCTGGGGAAGCATCAGAAGACATGTGAGAGATGGCGTATGAGGAATCAAAAATTGTGCAACATCTGGCAATAGCGAGTGAATTCAGAAAATGCAACTAAATAAATAAAAAAATCTTCTAACACAAAACAAGTTTGGGGTCAGTAGGATATGCATGTATTATCACAAAAATAAAATACATTTTAAAATATATTCAAACAGAAAACTTTTTTTGGTTGTAACTTGTACAATATTTACAATTTTACTGTATTTTAGATTGAATAAATGCAGCCTTGAATAGCATCTTTCAAATAAATATATATATTTTATACACACACACATACATGCATACTCACACTATATTGCCAAAAGTATTGGGTCACCCCCTTCTAATGAAAGGTTTGACTACTTTAATAATTTCCATGAGTACAAATCTTAATGTTTAATCATATAATGATATTCTAGGGAATTGTGTGCTTCTAATTTTATAGCAACAGTTTGGACAGGACCCTTTTCTATTTGGTTGTAACATGACAGTGTCTCTGTACAATATTATAAGACAAGGATTTTACAAAGAGAAATGATGTATTCAGTCAGTGTGGAAGAACTTGAACTGGTCTGCAGAAAGACAAGTCCTAATCCCAGCTGAACACTCTGGTGTGACTTTAAATGCAGACCTTTAGCCAAAAAGTCATCACCAAATACCAATGACTAGTAAATCAGTGAAAGTCCTGAGACACCTCAAATAATGAATAACCTCTGTTGCAACAGTTTTAAGTGTATGAAATACACATATGTACAAGTCATTGGTGTTTGGTGATGCATTTTTGCTCAAGGTCTGCATTAAAGTCACACTCAGAGGTGTTCAGCTGGGATTAGGACTTGTCTTTCTGCAGAGCCAAATCATTTTCTTTGAGCCTTATACAGAGACACTGTCATGTAGAATAGAAAAGGGTCCTGTCCAAATGTTGCTATAAAATTAGAAGCACACAATTCCTAAATATCTTATAATTGAATATTCTTAAACATTAAGATTTGTACTACATGGACATTACTAAAAAGTAGTACCTTTCATTAAAAGGGGTCCATGAGTACCTAATAGTTTGGCATAGTGTGTGTGTATCTTATATTTTTACAGCAGTCGCCAATAAGGGTTAGGCTGAGAGCAGGCAGGTCATGTGACCAACTCCCAGAGTGTAGAGTGCTGTCAGCCAGAGCGTGTGCTTACATAACGAGCTATGAGATGTGAGCCAAGTCAAAATGATTAGAACGCATCAAAGAGACCCTTTTCTATTCTAACATGACAGTGTCTCTGTGTTTAAGGCAAGGATTCAAAGTGACAGAATGATGATCTACTAGTCAAAAATGTGTGGTACAACTAGAACTTTACATCTTGGTCTGAAGAAATATTGAGTTTTGGGTGAATGTTAGGCAAGTAGACTACTACCAGTAATAAGAAAGCACACATTCACAACCCTTGAGCATTCCCAAAGTTCTCAGAACCACACACACACACTCTTGTTTCTCGACCTCTTGTCCCACTTAACTTTTGTGCTGATTGGGGTGTTTTTTTAATGTCATGGTTAACTGGAGCTCTTTTCTGAGTGAGAGGACAGTTTTAGTGGAACTTTCAAGCACACCTCATTAATTGAAGCCGCATCATTGACAATGGTACCATTCCATTTTCATACAATGGCCAAGTCAATTAAAACAAGGATTTATTCAGATGTAGAACCTGATGTGAAAAACAGCTTGTGTAATGAATCACAGCACTTTGGAAGGTGTGTTATTATTTTTTAAGACCACTAGATGGCCACAGCATGAACCGTTGTTTAAAAACATCACTTAATGTTGGTCAGGCCATTATTTTTCAGTTGTACAATTGGTGTGTTGAAAGCTTCACTGGTTCAGAACGCTTCACTTCGCCATCACTACGGTTTACTGTGCCGTTTGAGACTTTGAGATCACTGTAACATGAGATTATGGAGAACTTACTGGACACAAGTAAACTTTCGCTCAAAGTTAATGATAAACGATGAGAGATGTATCAAAATAAATCACAGTAATTTAGTTATAAAGAAATGTACTGAAAAGCAATTTGTAAAGAATTGCCAATGCTCTTAATATACACTGCACACATTTTACACGTTACAAGTACTTCCCATCATAATAACAATTAATTATGCATAATTACATGCAAGTAACACTAAACCTATTTTTAACCCTAACCATACAGTAAGTACATGCAGTTAATATGACTTAGGGCTGCAGCTAACGATTATTTTTATTGTCGACTAATCTATTATTTTTTCGATTAGTCGACGAATCTGTTGATTATTTTTCAATTAATCTATTTATTACTTTCTTATCAGTTGATGAATTATTTAAACTATCAATAAATAATAACAGTAACTTCTGCAATAAATCTTAATATTTTATTCAAACGTTTTCTCATAATTAATGCTTTACAAAAATAAAATAAAGTGCAACAGATTTTCTTTTTATGTAGTTGCCATACTAGCCTTTAACCTTCTGCTCTAGGCAAGTGATGGCAGAAGAACAGTCTAAGTAGGGATAATGACAGTAAACTAAAGGCGACGCGTCGACGCACTCCATCTAATCGACGTATTTGTATAATTGACGTAATCGATGACGTCGACGAATCACAGCAGCCCTAATATGAACTCAGTGTCAGTTCAAAACAATCCTACAAAAGAACAAAAGTAAAATCATGTGCAAAAAGATTTTTTTTAATGTAGTACTTTTAAGAGGCAAGCACACCTGTGTTATTAATGTTGATAACATAATATACAGATTTCTGAGCACAAAATGAACATATTACATTTATATTTATGCATTTAGCAGACGCTTTTATCCAAAGGGATTTACAGTGCATTCAGGCTATACATTTTTTTGATCTGTATGCATATTAGCATATTAATATTAGCATATTAATGATTTCTAAAAGATCATGTGACATTCAGCTTTGCCATCACAGTAAAACAGAAAAGTAGTCATTTATAATTATTATTTTAAATAATGTTTTAAAAAAATATTACTGTTTCACTGCATTTCAATAATTTTGCTATATGTTTAATCATATAAATGCAGCCATGGTGAGTAAAATGCTTCTTTCAAAAACTATTAAAAAATTATACTGAGCCCAAACTTTTGAGTGGTAGTTTATAATGCATTGCAAATTTTAAATAACATCTACAGTATTTGAGTGTCTCCTGATTTTTTTAGGTTCCGTTTCAACCAAGAATTTTCTTCTTGGAAACACTGTACTAGGAAACGAGGACAGTGTAAGGGAACAACTCCTCCCCCATCCCTAAATCTCTCTCTCTCTCTCTCTCTCTCTGTCGTTTTTAATAAGCAATAAAGTCCAAAATGTGGAAGAGTGGTTACATAAGTGGAAGAGAGAGAGAGGGAAATACTTTTTCCCCTCTCTCAATTTAGGAATCCGCTTTAGATCAAATTAGACTCTGATTCTCGCCACATTACCACATCATCTCCCTTTCACGCCCCTGACAGGAGGAGGGCCGTTCCTCTCTCCAGCACTCCCACCTGTCTCATTCATTCATCCTCAAAGACGACGACTTCCCCTGCCCTTGTATCTTCTCCTCCTCCTCTCTAACACACTAAACGTCGGATTACAGAGGCGTCATTAAAGATACTATGAGGATGTGGATTGAGTTTTCCTTTGCTGTCCTCAAACTCACATCCACACACTCCCACCCATGGCTGTTTGAGGGGGTGGGCTTATGTTCAGAATGCTTTATGTCATCAAACTAAGCATAGTCACTTAATGCTGATCTTGACTGGCAGTCTAAAATTTATTTTCCTTTACACTGGGACATGAACACACACAGATATACTACAACTGCTTGTCATTTAAATTGTAGAAACACACACTGATGAATTAGTGTAAACTTTCATGCATAAAAAAATTCTAAGCTAAATATCATAACATTTTTGGCATATTTTAGATTTTTTGAATATCTTGCCATACCACCCAGTTGGTTAAATAAATACAAATAAGATTTTTTTAAGGCTCAATGTAATGTAACTACAATGGAAATCAAAATTGTATGGTAAGGATACAAAAAAAAACTGTCTTTTGTTTTGAAAACCATGATGATACACTTTAATTTAAAACATTACATTGATATAATGGTCTCATTTTGTAATAATGCATTAAATTGAACAAAAGTGACATTGTTACAAAATACTTTGATTACGGTGCTTTCTTCAGGCATCAATTTAGTCGAGTTATTAGCATCTTCCTTTAATATGTTAAGGTAAATTTCGGATTTCTGCTTACTAAACGATTTGTATATATGCTTGCCTATCTACAAGGCCTGAAATTTGGTGTGAGGTTGCGGGTATTGCGTACAGTCCAGCAAGTGCCACGTTCGGTATAATTCCCACTCACTTAGAGACGCGTGATGTGCACTGCCTCGTCTCTCCCTCGCATGCGTTCTGCAGCAGTCACTTGGATAACTCATTGTTGCTTGTTACTTGTTAAATTTTGATGAGTTTGAGCGCGTGATGCGCGCTGTGAAAAAGTGTTTTGGAAACACTAAAACACTTGGAAATAATGTACTCAAACTGAGGACAAATATGCACCTTATTGATGACCCGTGGCGTTAATATACTGCATCTGTGTCAGCGTGTGATGTAATAAAACTGCAGCTCGTTAATCATTTTTTTAATATATTTTTTTCCTTTTTATACAATCCGCCTTCATTTTTTTCCTTTTTATACAATCCGCCTTCATTTAGCAAGTGCACTCGCGTATAAACAATTTCAAGTTCAACTATTTTTGTTCCATTCAGTTGTGGATGCTGCGGATTCACCGAGACCGCCGCGGCTCAGAAAACAGATGTAGCACGTTTGCTTTCTTTTGAAAAAGTTTCCCCAGAAATACTTCACTATGTAATGCATATTTCCTTACAAATTGTTTTAGAAGCATAACAATTCTAGTAAATGTGTAAAAGGTATGGCATGATGTCATCCTTATAGAACAATGTGCATTTATGTTAAAAAAATACTTTTACTCTACTCACACTACATTTTTTAGAAGGTAATGGTACTTTTACTTGAGTATGTTTTTTCAGTACTCTTTCCACCACTGCTCATATCATCAGTCCAAACTCTCTAACTCTCCTCAACCCCCTCCATCTTTCCATTATTACTATAGACATTGATCTCCATCCTATTGATGAATGAAGGCAAGTCAAAGGTGTATGTGTGAAAGACAGATAGAGAAAGACGGAAAGGTCTGGGGTCGAGAGAGAGCGGAGCCCGACCGGCCATCCATCAATACGGCACATCACGGAACCGCAGAAATCCATACTCTCGACAGCTGATCAATCAATAGGCAGCACAACCGGGCGGCTTGTAAAAGAATATGGCCAGGCGAGTCAATAAGTTAGAATAACAGGTCTGTGCCTGTTAAACTGTGGAAAGACGGAGGGATGAATGGATTGCATGCGGGACAGAAAGCTTGTCCTCCGCAACGTGTGCTCAGTGGATAGATGACAGGGAAATATGTCAGTCACAATGGCGTCTGTGCTGCAGGGTCCCTTTAAGCTCTGATGGGAACAGACTATCTACTTATCGTAAAATACAAAATAAAAACAAAGTAAAAAAAATCTAAATATAGATAGGAATATACTACAAATTTCAAGCAACATCCTTTTAAAGTATAAATCCAAGATGCCATGTCTCATAAATAGATGCCACTTATCTTTCTCTTCTTCCGTCTGAAGTCGAGACTTTTCGTTATCATTTGTACAACTGTCAGATCTCATTGCTCAGCTGTCTCACATTGTCTCGATTCATTTATTCCATGATTGTTTATTTACTTATCTGTGAGGTAGGTAATTTGAGCATATTAATCCACGAATGCCTTGTTTCAAAAAAGGGGAGAAAAAATCCACTAAATATGTATATCAGGTTCAGAATGGCTCCTTTCAGCTTGTTTGGATTTAATTAGATGGCCCTTATTGCTTGTTTCCACAGGCCTGTTGATCTAGCCAAGGTCCCCGTGTTTATAGTAAGGCCATTAAAAAGACAAGTCTTATTCTGGATTGTGGCCTTTTGTGCACTCTGTGTTTTCTTAGAAATGGAAGAACAGACGGAATAGTCATGGAGTGAATCACACCTCCGCATGACTAAAAATCTATTTGTGCATGACTAAACTTTTGTCAGTTTAGTCATACCGACCTATCAAGCACTTGGGTGCTGAAGCCAAAATATCAAATGACAATAATGTTACTCACATGTGGCTAAAACATGTTTGGAATTCTTACAGTAAATAAGCACAAGAGTTCTTTGTCTAGATGAAGAGTGAAATGTTTACTACATCCATGCTGAATATGGCACTTTTTTTTAATTGCCATGTGAAAGAGTGCAAGCTATGATACAATAGCAATTTGACAGAAAATCAAACAACTTGATTAAAATTATTAAAAAAGGAAATGTGCATACAGAATGCATATGGCAAGTAGTACAGCAAGAAGCACTTCCGACAAGATTTTGAAGTGCAAATTCAATGGACACTTTACTATCCCATGAGGCTACGGAAGAGGATTTGCAAATGGTTCATGCTGGTAGGTAACATGACAATGACAACTTGCCAAATGTAGTACATCATATACTATGCACATTCATACTATATAGAACATACTTTTTCGAAAATACTTATCCAAAAGAAGTATGCGATTTTGGATGCAGCCTTTGTGAAACTCATAACGGAAGTACTGATGAATCTTCATGTTAATCAAATCAAATGAACCATTTAACCAAAGCTTGCTCTCAAAATGCCTGTTTGATTTTTTAGCCTCTATCAGGTCAAAGTTCATTGACTTTCCCAGATGTGTTGTATTGACCTTTGCCTTTGGCAAGGAAAGGTCATATCTGGAAGACCTTGCATCAATTTCAAGCTCATTGAAGCAAGTGCTTCCAATCAAAACCACCTAAGGCACATATAGAATGTACAAACGTGGGCAGAAGTCCATTGTGGTTCATCACTAGATCAAATAAAGGAGCTTTTTGACCAATAATGTTCCATAAATGGTTTAAACCAATGAATGTATTTTCCTGTGGCAAGGAAATGATCTGCCAAACTTGTTTACCTTTAAGAAAACATTAATCAACGATGGCATAGGAAATATGATCTAAGATACCTTTTCAATGCTCAACGCTGTTAAAAGACTATGCTTTTGATGAGTAATTTAGCCACGGACAGGGTCATATGGGATTTCCATCTTGTTTAGTGTGGCGGAATGGAAAGATTGCACACATTTAAATTTCAGTTTGTAAGGAAAGAGGAAGGCGAAACCATTTAGGAGGCTGAAATGAAAAATGTGACAGGCATCACATAAAGTGAAAAGGAAAAGGTCCTAACCCTGGTTCCTGTGGCACCCCAATATCTACCAGCCCACATATCCTCTGAAGAGACCTATCCACTAATGGACAGATCTCAGAGAGTTTAATCAAAGCACAGGGAGAGGGTCTCTCTCTCCATTTCTCTACTGCCAATCATTTAGAAGCCCTGAATCCCAACAGCATCCTTACTACTGGTACCCTATGAACGCGGAGCTGAATAAAGAGAATGAAGGTCAAGGAGAGAGGGCAGGATGACACGGAGTACAGGTGATACAGCAGACTGGAGAGAGAAAAAGAAATTACATAACTACATAAACTAAGCCATGTGTAAAGTGGACACTGCAACTACCATCCCTGTTGACAGTTTTTCCTCAAAGGCTAAACACACAGTTTTTTAGAAACTCGAAGCTACACAGCAATCTGTACGAACCACAACTATTCCAACACTTCAGTCCAAAAAAATTTTCCTCCATCAAAACTGAATTTTGCTACTCAATCTATATGATAAAGTACACCAAAACATTGACAAATAAATTAACATTGCATTGAGCTTTCAAAGTGGTTTAACCTGCGCTTCATATAGACACTGAATGCCTTCTGAATGTAAAAATGTGAAGAAAAAATGTCTGCTGAATGTTTGTCTGTTTTGAGAACTGAAATAATGGTTTGGGATTTTGGGCATATTTTGTGTGTTAACAATCAAGGAAAACATGTTAAATGTGTTAGTGTAAGTGGGTGAACGTGCGTGAGACAGCATGAGAAATAAAATACAAATATTGTGCTGAACTGCTGTCCAAAGGTCCTGGTTCATATCACATCGCTAATGAAATCTGTGTATGGAAAGTAAAAGAAAGATAGTGGGAGGCTCATCTAAATTCACCCTGAATGGACAGATTGAAATTTAAGCTTCATAGTGCCTCTATAATAATAAAAAAAGGAAACGGAAAAACACTAGGCAATTTTCAGAAGACTCCATAAATGCAAACACGCACGTAAACACACACACCGTGGTGATTGAATGCAAATTAAAATGGAAATGCTCCACTGTTAGTTTTCAAGCAGCCCGGCCCGCAGATGGGAAGCATTTGAACACGACAGCTCAGACAAGTTTGGAATGTCAAAAAGTGGCGTTGCACTAAGCAGAGTCTTCACACGTGCGAGTCCAGACCTAAAACAGGAGGAAGTCCACTCGGCCAAGCCTGCTGACTCAAATCACTCCAAAAAAAAAATAAATCAATCACAAAAACAAGCTGGTGTTCTCAATTCTCCAGTCTCTCACACATAAACCAACCTGGAATAAAACGTTATACCGAGAAGACTCCAGAAATCTCTAGAAATTAGACGGACCAACTTGGGACATGCTAATGTAACAGACTCTTGGGCTGGGTTAGCAATACTAATAGACTGATAGCTTGAATATACACACACAGTCTTAGGCTTTTGTGGAAAAAAGGAGCCAGGTTGTGTTTTAAATCGCTGCCTTTTGTGACTGCTACAGTATTTAACAGTAAGCTTGCACAACCCACAGAAGAGCCCTGAATTTTTCATCACATCTGCACTCTCCCGGGCAGGACCAGCTAACAGAGCGACGTGTGCATGTTAGGGCTGGTCCGAATTAGGGTTGTAACGATATACCGGTATGACGATATAAATATGTGTATATTTGCTTATCTACGGTATTTGGAGAAAATAAAAGATGCAGTATCTCACTTGCGCCTAGGCAACAACTTTCCACTTAACTGTTCTCTTGCTCCACCCACACGTGCAGCGGAGACAACATCAGAGACAGAGGCCGTTATCTCTAATCTCTATCCCATGTCGAAATCTAAATCAAAATTGGTAGTATGGGAATACTTTGGATCATGACAATGTCATGACAATGAATTTACAATGCAGATGTCACATAAAACGCGCAGTTTGATGGATTGATGAATTAATCAAAAACAGAGCTGTCAAATCACTACATGGTCTAGTGTCTGTGATTATTAAAGTGAAAAAACACTGCTATATAAAAATATAATCTGTTTGTTTTGCGTGTCTCTCTGTGAGTGAGCGGCGTTGTGTCGTGTACTACATACTCAAGTATGCGTGCTGGCGCCGCTCATAGTGTTTAACAGCGCCTGCTGTCTCACTATCTGAGGACGAACACTGAGAGAACAATTAATAATCCTTTCATCATTTTATTTGAGAAAACCATTGTCAAATACACGGACACAGAAAGCTCTTCACTACTACCCGTCTTCTTCTCCTCGTGTGATTTGCGGCAGCTTAGACGCTTCAAATGCGTTTTCCTGCCCTCTTCAGTTCACTACTACCCGTCAAAATAAAAGTCCGCTTTTTTACTCGAAGAAATTACGACTGTACTATAATGTAGCCTACTTCTAAAATAATAATAATAATTTATAGAAACATTTAAGTTATATAATTTCCCCCTCATTTTATATAATCTCTGTTTGCAGCCCTTTACGAAAGCATAAAAGGATAAAAGTTATTTTCATTTGATTATATTTAAGACATTATTAAACTGTTAAAGCTTTATGCAAATTTCATTACCACCATTTTTGATGTATATTTGTATTATAATCATAAAAATACAGAATCCAAAAAATTAAGTCAAACCAAAATGTATGAATGTTATGAATTAGTAATGATGAATATAAGTTGTTAAAACTAATATATAATCAATTATGAAATTACTTGATTGTTTTTGATTAATGAAATTTGAATAAACACATGCTTGGTCAACCAAAAGAAACTGTTTTTGAGTTTAATACCGATAAAACCGTGAAATTTTTGAGACGATTTACCGTCAAAATTTGTTACAATTCCGAATACCATTTTAAGACTTTGGTAGATTCAACACAGAAATTAGGCTTTGGAAGTGGGGCTGAACATATTCTTCTCTCTTAAAGCTTTATGCATTAATTTCATTAACACCACCATTTTTGATAGTATACGGGTGAACATCCGTAAAGCCGTGAGGCGGACGGTTACCAGGCCGTGTGCTCAAAATGCGCTTTCCAGCAGCCGGGGTTTTAAAAATTTTATCTGTCCTCTCTCTGTCTGTGGTTCCCGCAGCTTCAAAAAATCCACCATTGTGCCCATCCTAAGAAAAAAAAGTCAATGCTTGAATACTGGAGGCCCGTTGCTCTGACACCCATCTTCAGCAAGTGTTTTGAAAGCTCCAGAGAAAATTGCTCTGTGCTTCCTGCTTCCTGTATGACCCACTACAATTGTACCGCAGTACCGTTCCACAGAATTAGCCTTTACCTAATGCTCTCTCCCATGAATAAGAACATATGTGAGTTGTTAAAGCTCGGCATTTAATATGCCAGCCACACTGGTTGCGAATCAATGATGAAGTGGATCTACTTGACAGGCAGAAGATTGTGGGCAACAACACCTTTTGACCCTCAACACTGGTGACCGCAGGGCTGTCCTCAGCCCACCCTGTACTCCCTGTACACACACGACTTACAGCAACACAATAATGTCATCGTCATTGCTGATGACACAACTTGCCTGTCACCGACAACGATGAACGGCCAAAAGAGGTGAACTGACTAAATGTTTTCACTCAACATCGACAAGACCAAGGAGCTGGTTGTACAGGAGACAGAGCAGGAAAACACAACCCATCACATCGACAAGAACCTGTACGGGTGAGCGCTTTAGTTCCTCGGCGTTACCATGAGGATCTCACATGGTCTGCTCACACAGATGCAGTGTGAAGAAGGCACATCAGCGCCTCTTCTTCCTGAACCTGAGGAAGTGGAACGAGCCCCAGATCCTCAGATCCTTTACACCTGCACTGGAGAGATCCTGACCGGCGCATCACCGCCTGGTTTGGAAACAGCACCGCTGGCAACCGCAGCCCTGCAAAGGGTCGTGCGAACTGCCCGCCAATTGTTGGAGGTGAGCTTCCCTCTCCAGGACATACACCAGGCGGTGTGCAAGGAAAGCCCGGAGGTTCAAACAAGTTGTTCTCTCTGCTGCCCTCAGGGAGACCTCCGCAGTCCGAATACCATTTTTTGAACTTCGAAGCTTTGGTAACACAGTAATCAACACAGAATATTCATAATATGTTGCACCTTGCTTACCTGGCACAACCAATCTGTTGCACAACCAATCTGTGTAAATTCATAATCTGGCACCTTCACATTATTACTATGTATAGATTACATAATGTATAGATTGTGTACAACGGTGTATAATGTGTATTAAACTAAGTATTCTATATAGTACACTATGTGTCTGAGTATATGTATGTGTATTTTGCAACTGTCCTCTGTACAGCTGTAAATATGTAGTCTATATGAACTGTTGTTTTTTTTGTTTTGTTTTGCACTGTGGAGCATCTGAATTCACTCACCGCACTTGTCTGTGGTGATGTACAATAAAAGTGATTTAGATTTTTTTTTTTATATTTTTATTATGTCGAGAACCGGTTATCCAATCGACTTTAAGCGTGGCGGGTGTTTTACTGCGGACCCAAGGGAGTGCAATATTTTGGTGCAATATGGACCGCGACACGTTCAGAATTAATAAACTACAGAACAGCACGCTTCACGCGGGCAGGGTTTATATCCTCAGAGAACGGACACTGCACTAGTGATAAAAAACACATGTCTGTTAAGAGCAATATTTTTAATAAGGTAGCCAGTGCTTAATTTGTGAATTGAGAGGTCCCGGAATAAAGCGGGGTAACAGATCCGGCATGTGATTAGAGGAGGGTAGTCTCGCGTAGCCAGACCTTCAGACTGACAGCAGAAGGTCTGGAATAGATGGCCGCGCTCATTGGCCAAATCCTATATTAAATGAAACATATGCATGTAGCTAACCCAGACATCACTAAGTGACTTCAAGGCCAAGCTTCTCTCTCTTCTCACGTCTATACTTTGAACGCTTGCATGCGAAATAATCAGAGCTCAGGGTGCCGCCCAAAGTGCTGTTATAACCAATCAGATTTTTTTTTTTCCCCACGATCATTGTTTTCATGATCGATTATAGCTGTCACGGCCGAGTACTCGATCGCTGTTGCACATCCCTACACAAAGCATCAGATTAAATTAGTCATTTGGAAAACAGTGCAAATGATTCAGCTGTACCACGTGTCTTCTATCTATCACTCTCTCAAAGCTGCTTCACATCGGCGCATCTCGTCTGCACTACAAGAGCTAGTGCACCCAAGACTTTCGCTCGAAAAAAAAAAGGATAGGGCTGTGCGATATATATGTTTACGGTAATACCTTTTCATAATTTGAGTGACTGCTATCTTTATACACCGCCCACCACGGGGCGTGAAGGGGAGACAGAACGACCAGCCAGGACAAAACCAGGAGCTCGTTCCTAAACGAGAGACTACACCTGTAGCATGGTCACGCGTTTTTAAGCACTGCAGTTTTAAAACAACCGATTTTAAGCCGTTGAAACTCAAACAACAGACCTATATGCATGCGCCGTCTCTTTCTGTGTGAGAGGAGCACGCTTTTTTTATTTTTTGCCGACTTTGAACAATTACATAAACACACTTATATGCGTCAAAATCCCCGTCTTTGCAAGTATCCTCATAAACACAGCGATTTAGGTCTTAAGAGAGAGTAAACGGCAGAAAGAGAAAACACATATGTAATGTTAACAGTAACTTAGCTATATTGGATCCGGACTTCGGTCTTAAAGGGGAAGCTGTCCAATATTCGTTCATGTTAATCATAGCACACTGCTAGAAAATCTCTCACTGCTCTTGACTAAATCACTTTTGTAACTTTAATGAAAATACATAAATAACAATAACAACGATATATTTATAATATGTATAGAATCTATACATAATACACGTGTTAATATAGATTTCATAGATGGATAGATATAATTAACAGCGAAGACTAATTAATTTACACAATGAATGTAAGCGTTTCTTATTTATTGTAGTTTTTTTGTCCTATTGCTTGCAATTAGTTTCTTATCCTTATTTCATCACTGACGGTTTATTTATCTTCAGTGAGGTTGAGTTTTTTTTTTATCTCTCTCTTTAGGCTTGTATTAGCTTGATATTGACATTGGTGACAAGGATTATGAAAATTATCAAAGATTTTAATATAATAAAAACCTTTTTAATCGAAGAAAAAAATAATCACTATATCGTGATATATATTGTTATCGTGATATAAGATTTTGGTCATATCGCCCACCCCTAAAAAAAGGATATTCGAATCTCAAAATTGAAAATCGAATGCCAACCCACCAAACGAATATTCTAATATTTTGGTCCAGCCCTAGTGCATATGTACGATCAGAAGACTGTGTAAATGAAGCTAAAAGCACATTTCAAGGCATGTGTACGTACATACTGTCAGCACATCACTAAGTGTGGTGTCACATAATAACACTGGAATTTCTGAAGAACATGCAAGTCGTGTCTGAGCAAAAGTTTCCACTAGTGTGTTGTTGAAAAGGCATCAAGCTTCTAAAGGTGTTGCAGTGGTTTACAGCAGCTAAGCAGTTGATAAGTTGATCTGGGTGGTTACAAGTGTTTTGCTAGGTGTTTGACTGGTTGCTGCTAGTAGGTTAAAAATAATATCCACTAGGACTTTTCAAGCTACAAGATATGAGGCATTATTCATGCCGGTACAGGACATGTTATATGCCAAAATTTTGTATTTAGTTAGAGGGGAAAATGTACAACCATAAAAGTGATTCTTGCTTTAACAAATTTCACTAATTATTCTCAACACATTTTCTTAGCATAGGGATTCACTGCAGGGATTTCTGAGTAATGCAACCGCATGCGGTTGTTGTAATACTATACATCTGCTGTGCTTGTATTTGCGGTGTTATTTGTAAGGTGCAATGGCATTTGAGCTTTGTTTTAGTTGTATTGGAGGATTTGGTGTACTCAGCTCTGAAGTATTTGTGTACTAAAGTACACTAGGAATGTGATCTGACTTTGATTCAGCAGAACAATCAAATACTGATCTACAAACAGAGGTGCTACTTTCTGGCAGGTTTAAATCGCCATTACAAACTGGCCTAATGCAAACTATGCCCATCAATTAGTCCCACCAACTTTCTATTGAAGAATTCAATGTGCTTTTGTGCACTGCCTTCAGGTTGACATTTGGTGACATTGATTTGCAACCTGTGAGGAAGTATATACACACTAAAGTTCAACGGTTTGCGGTCAGTAAGATTTTCTTTAAAGAGATTAATACTTATATTGAGCAAGGGAGCTTACAACTGATAAAAAGTGGCAGCAAAGACTTGTACAATGTCGAAAAAGATTTATATTTCAAATAAATGCTGAATAATAAGAGGAGATGTTTATTGAGCACCAAATCAGCATTTTATAATTATTTCTGAAATATCATGTGACACTGAAGACTGGAGCATGTGTGCTTTCATTCGGCTTGTCATACTGGAACGTCAATGGCTCTTAATGTCAAACTTTAATAGATCTGTAGTCATATACTTTGGTTTAGCGGAGTCATACTTGAGAGAGAGACACTGAAAGAGTTCTGTGGTAATGAATGGAAAGCAGCAGAAGTACTGGAGTCATCAACCATCCGCACAAAGACAAAAGGCCACCATAACATCAGTCATTCAGTGACGTCCACACAACTGCATGAGCAGCATTCTGGGTCATTCTTAGGAACATGGGCACAGAAAGCAAAGGGCCAAACATGCACAGCATTCCCTGCCAGGTGAATCCTATTTCTTCTCATTTAGACTGTCAGCTAAATTGTCCTTGAGCTGACCTTCAAGGAGTGCTAAAGTAATCTACAATTACCTCAGAGACAAGGAGAAATAAAGGGTGACGCTGTCACACACACACACACACACACACACACACACACACACACACACACACACACACACACACACACACAGCCATTAAATTGAGTGTGTGTGTGAGGACAGGCTCGGAGGAGTGGATAGAGAGGAGGAACTGGCACTTCCTGAGAGCCTCCCCATCTGGCCCTGAGAGAGAGGACCACACCACCTCGCCAACTGACCATCTGACCACACATTATAATCACCATACAGTACACACATACTTAAAGGCATAGTTCACTGAAGAATTAACATTTGTTTCATAATTTACTCATTATGTGATTCACTTTGTGTTCAACATAAAATAAACTATTTAGCAGGATGTCAAAGCTGCTGTGTTTCAGCAGAGAACAACGAGAATGAATGAAGAATAGGGACATTTGGAAAACAGAAGCTCTAAATTCTGCTAAATATACCAATTTATATATAAACAGTACTGCAATTAAATATGTTGTCACTAATTTGTTCAATTAACAGAACAATCTACATTTTAAGCATTAATGTACCATTATTATTACTACTACTAATACATTTTGATAGATTTTTGGAATTAAATTATTACTTTGATTTTAGCAAGCATGCATTAAAATGATCAAAATAGACAGTAAAGATAATATTTTTAAAGATACATTATAATGTTACAAAATATTTGTATTTAAAATAAATGCTTCTCTTCTGACCTAATGATCAAATCATTCTAAAAAGCAAATGCATATTAAAATCATTTCTGACCCAAATGCATATTAAAATCAATTTCTGAAGATCATGTGACTAGAACGATATTTAATTTTTTTGAACTAGTGGTTATTATTATTTATTTTTTGACAGAATGGAAAGAGGGTGGTCGATGGAAAGATATACATTTATTTATTTTAATTAATATATTTTAAATAATAGGGTGGTCGATGGCCGATATACATTTATTTATTTTAATTAATATATTTTAAATAAATTTATTGGATTAAAACATAAAATATGATTAAAACTTTAAATGTATTTTTTCACAAATAAATATTTGAGAAAATTATAATTGCACTGTCTTAACCAACAGTATTTTTTCACAAATAAATATTTCATAAAATTATAATTAAAAAGGCAAACTCGGTACTGTCTGTAACCAACAGGGCAGTTTGTCGGTATTCTAGGAATGCATGGGAATTTTTTAAAGCCAATGTAACACTTATTTTACATAAAGCACAAAGTGAAAATTACATGAATATGACAGTGGGCAAAAGCATGAAGCGTAGCATAATTTAAAATCAAAAGTTTAAAGTTTGTCGATCAAGCATCTCTGAAGCTGAACTCTCCTCCTGCCCGCATTCAATTCGCACAAACTTACCGTCACGCAGAAAACACGCAATCATTCAGGATACAAATGCACACTTCACAAGATCTCAACTAGATTTGACAAAGTCTGCAAGGTTTGTGAAATTAAATGTCCGTATTAGACAGAACTTTTAACGACGATGGCAAACTAGAGGGAGAATGTGAGCACTATGTGCTCAGGCGCTGCCGTTCTCAACAGTCAAAACAAAATTACGGCACGTCGTCAAAATAAAAGTCCCACTACGAACGCATCGCCGAAACAGAAAAATGTATCGGCCGATGCCGATATTTAAACTTATCGGCCTTGCCGATATATCGGTTGACCACTAGTAATGACTGCTTCAAATTCAGCTTTACCATCACAGGAATTTGAATTACATTTTTTTTCAACATTAAAATAGAAAATAGTTATTGTAATTTGTAACAATATTTCACAATATACATTTTTTTACTGGAAATAATGGAGCCTTGGTGAGCATAAGAGACTTCTCTTAAAAACAGCAAAAATTGTACAAGCTACAAACATTTTGACATTTTTCGCTATGCATCTTATTTAATACTTTGTGCAAGAATAAAAGTATAATAAAGGTGCAATTACAAACTGGCACATCACAATGTTGATGATGTTAAAGTCAAACACCATTATGTGTCATATCACATGACTAGTAATAACGAGAAAAATATGTAGCACAACGAAAAGTAAATTCATGGCATGTCATACATTTTTCTAAGTATAAAAATTATATTAAAATAGAAAAAAAAATCTATAATGACATTTACTGTCAACAATTTTCATTATCAGACTTTATCGATTAGTTGTTGCAGCCCAACAACCAAACCTCCACAGTACATCAAGCAAAAAAAAACATTCTATCAGCAAACAGCTCAGAGCCCTGAGAAATCAGCTTCTTGAACAGAACGTAAAGCCTTCTAAACACTCTGAAAAAGCAATCACAGTGCATGTCTGAGCACAAGATCTTAAAAATAGTAAAAAAGCCGATAAATCAAGTTGTTATCTCTACAGCGTATTCATTCCAAGTGTGCCAGGATTTATATGCCTCTAGATGAAGCACCAGTTGTGAGATTACAGAAAGTTCCACTATAAAAAATAACATCAGGTACATTTTATTTTTCAAGCTGGACGATATGCACAATGTTATATCGGATATATCCGTGGTTCGAGCTGACCCTGGCTTGTGGTTAACCGTGAAATGCTCACACACACTCTTTGCTTCTGAAAGCAGACCCCCCCTTATTTGTTTTGATTGCACTCAGAGCAAACGTAGAAATACACACAGACCCAAACACTTCACACACTGATTGCAGAGCTTGCGATTCAGCCATATAGATAGCCACAGCTCTGGCTCATTTGCCTGTGAGATTGCGGTCAACCCATTCAGGACAAAAACAATGACACAGGCGTAGAAGCTCCCAAAATCATCTGTGAACAAAGTGTTAAAGAAAAATATTGTAATTCTATTGTTCTGAGGTCCTGCATTACCTTTCTTGACTGTTTATTTTTATTTTTTTGTTATTTTTGTTTAATTTGGTAAACTACGCCAAGACTGATCAAGTAAACTTGAAATGTTGAAATGTCATCTCTTCCTCTCGCAATTTCTGCAGCCTTTTTTCAGTTTTATTATAATAATTTGAATTTTATGTTTATGTTGGCCTTTTTGACACTTTTATTGGAAGGTGGCAGGAAATGATGGACAGAAAAAAATATCAGACAAAGAAACAAAATCAGGTCAGAACAGCATGAAACAACAAACAAGATTCAAATTCACATTAGAGATAGGCTACAATGATCAACAAGATTACTAATTGTCCAATAACCAACTAGTTGATTAGCAGTGTTGTTACTGTTAACTTTGGTGACCGTTTTCATTCATTGAAATTAAGCTGATAAATATTATATAGATATTTAGAAATTATAGAATGCTAAAAAACATTTGAAATGTTGCATTGGCATCTTAAATTGACAGATAACTAAAATATAAGCTTAAGTAAATTTTTCTTTTTTTAAATACAGTTAAAGCTATGTAAATATAAAAAACAAACAAATAAAAACTACATTAGCACAATTACTAAAAAACTAAACGACTACTATAACAAACTAAAATTTAATGGAAAACAGAAAATAATATAATAAAAGCAAATTCAGAATATTATAAATGCAATAAATATAACACTAAAATATTATAGAAAATACAAAATAACTTGATTTTGAAGAGTGTTTATTTTTAATAGTGGTGTTTTAATTAGCGTGCTCTTGCTTTTAAGATGACTCATAAAATTAAAACCAGTTCAACTTAATAATTTAAAGTCCCCATGAAATCAAAATTGAAGTTTTTTAGCTTTTAGTATGACTATGTTAGCCTTAACATTATCTATAAGCTAGTGTGCTCCAAAACAATGACAAAATTTGTATTTACAAGATAAGCATACAAAACTTGCAGTCTCTCACTTCCGCCAACATGGATCAATGATTTTGATGACATCACCCTACACTTCAGCTTCTCATCAAACTTTCTGTCCAATCAAATGCTCTCTAGAATCTGAAGCATGCCGCCCCCTACACTATAAACCGACGCTGAAGCTATGGCTTAAATCAGTCACTTGTTCACAGAATTTGTATTTTCCGTACGGTGAATGGCACAGTGCACTATATAGGGTAGAGGGATCGATTCAGACTGTATAAATATGCTTTACATTGGGGCGAAAGAAGTCTGTTTTCGCACAGTGTCTCGCGAACCGCTGCACCGCGCACATAGGGCGAATTCCAAATGATTTTTTCCACCCTTGAAGGGCACTTCGGAAAGGGGACACCATTTGTAGGGATGTTCCAAACGAGAGTGAATAACTTAATCCCTTCACAAAGGGCCCTTCCAGAAGTCCGTTAGCGAAGGGAACACGCCATGGTCACTTCACGGAAGTTATTTCCGTTTGTGATTATGTGATCTTCAGTTAGGAGATCTTGCGATGCATTTTAAAACAAAGTTGGTGTTGATTTCAACTTCTACAATCGTATTAAAAATAGGCTGATTACATTTTTGTATTTATTTTATTTTCCAAACTTTATTAGTGAAATAGTTCGAAAGGCTACGATAGGACGACGCAACATTATATTTATCTGCATGAGGGGGAAACGCTGTTTTTGTACTCATTTACTGAGAGAAACGCACAAACGAGTCTGCTGCGGTACGGCCATCTGAATGCTCTGCTTCTCTACCGCTCAATAAATGATTAATTAATTCAAATAATACATCTTATTTAAGAAGAAACGCCGGGAGAGGCACGGACCTTGCACGGTGCTCGCGGGGCAGTAGCCTACTAGAGACATCTTCCAACAAATAAATGATTAATTAATTCAAATAAATTACCATAGCTAAGGTTTATCCAGAAGGCCGAAGTCGCTTGAAAAAATGTCCATACACCATTTTGTCAGTGAATGTATCGCTTACACCATTCAAAAATGAAGAACCCCTGCCCTGATATTCCTGATAATCCAAACTGGGTCTAAGTTGCTAAGTTTTTTTCATTATACTGCTGAAATGGCAGAGCCTTGATTAATCTGATTCTTTGTGTGTGTTACTGACCGTTGCATGCAATCGTGAAATGCAGCTTTTTTTGTTGTTGTTGGCCTTTTTTTGTTGTTGTGGATATAGTGTGTGTGAAAAAAGAGACGCGGGTAGCTGATGGCAGTCGGGCTCTAAAGTGTGTGTGTTTAACTGTGCACGCGCTTGGTCGGGTCAGACGATCTCGGGTACGGTCGGGCGGGTTCAGGACATCAGTTTAAAGCCCGTGCAGAGTCAGAGACGCGTGAGCTGATGGCGGTGGTAATATTTGTGGCTGAGTCACGTTCTTCTAGTTCTACAGCTTCAGTTTAAGAATTCCAAACGCTTATATGTGACAGTAATGCCCTACAAAGAACTCACTTCAAGGGGCTCTGCCCTTCGAAGGGAGTAGGGTATAGGGGTGCTCACTTCCGTTTGGAATTCGTCCACAGTCTCTAACGTTCCAGAGACATGAGAGCATGGAGGGAATCACATCCGCGAGTCGGCGCAGACCACAAAAACGTATCAGACCCATTTGAATTCTACACAGAATGCTATATTTTATATTAATATGGATGAGACTGAGGCTGCCATACCTTGTCAAATGCAGCTTTACCGAGTTCAAAAGCTCTAGCCCAAGCAGTGACATAAACAAACGCTATTGGCGGTTTAAAAGGGGGGTGGGGCTGCTTGATATGTTCTGCCCCGTCTTTCTGTTTCAGTTAAAATGACATCAACACATAGAATAACGGTGCGTGTTTCAAAGCACTTCAGTGGACCTTTAAGCTCATCTCTAGACCCCTACAATAACATGTCCCATGTGAGCACTATCAAGTCTGTCAAATGAGCAACATAACTCTACATCTGAGCCCATGCACTAAACCGCTATGCCAGGCTCCAACCTCTGCAGTAGCAGCTTCCATCAATTAACCCTGTCAGTCCATCCCCTGGAACCCAACACCAACTGTTTTCCTATCACTGGGAATGTGTGTAATTGTAAAAGTCAGGCTTACTAAACCTGTGGCCTTGATCTCGGCTCTGGGGAGACTGAGTAAAGCCTTCATGCCAGAGCGTACAATTTATGAATTTATTAATCAGCGGGAAACCACGCATTAAAAGGTCGGGCGATTTTCCAGGTCAGTGGTCAAAGCTGCACGGTGAGGAAGGGAGAGAGAACATTGTTCCTATCTAGGCCCTGATAAAGGGGGCAGAGGGAGACGGAGAAGGTGAACAGGAAGGCTCATTTCCGGCATGTGCGAGGTTGCCGCGCTTAATGAGTTTGAAAGGTCAAATGCCTCTTCAAAAGATTAATGGGGTTTTGCACATCACCGGAGTGCTGCTTCACGGGCATCTGAGGGAGCCGAAGGGGCCAAGTCCATGTCACGCTGGCATACCAGACAGGGAGAGGCAGACACATCTCACACATGTGGGTGACTCAGGAAAGAGTAAATTTCTATAAGTGTCTATCAGGCATCACTCAATGAGCAGGCAGAGGATACTTAAAATCCACTTTACATAGTGGATGTAGGTGGTTCAAATATAAAAGCCTTTAAGCTGAGCGACAGTTTGATGCACTGCATCCTTAATTTTACTTCACACGTATACAAGTTTGTCAATAAATACAAGCAGTCAGATATATGAACTGAACCTTTAATTTTACCTGCTCAAAGAAAACACGCTTCTCGAATGTATCAAAGTATCAAACAAAACTAAGTCTGGGCATAGAAGACAACAGGAGCATTTAGAACAAATACACAAAAGTAAATACTAAATACTTGGCACTGACGGGGTTAACAGCACAGGGTGAAAACGGCTGATGTGGTTTCTCAAGTTAGTTGAATTGCCCCCTGCATATTTTATTTGTGCGTGACATGATTTACACCAGCGGTTCTCAATTCCAGTCCTCGCACCCCCCCCTGGATATTTTGCATGTCTCTCATTTGTTAACACACCTGATACAGATAATCAGCTCGTTAGAAGTGCGCTCCGTGCATGAACTGTGTTCCGATTGACATGCTCCCTACTCCCTGAGCAGGGAAAATCCGTTGTAGTTTACTTCACTTCGGAACATTCATTCATGGTTTGCGCTGTGCAATGTCTTCAAGCACATACAAGTGTGACATCATATACCTTTGACAGAGAGAAATATATATATATATACATATATATACACACACACACGTCTCGCACACTTATATGCACTTTGAATGGAATACGTTCGCTTCGAACTGGAATCATGGCGGAATATCCTGTAATGTCCACTTCACAGGGCACTTACGTTCAAATAGAACAAACATCTGAAGCGATAAGAGTAACATATGAAATGTGGAGAGCGGGGGGCGCGAGGACTGGAATTGAGAACCGCTGATTTACACACAGCGTGTCTTCTCCAGGTCGTGCTTACCAGGTTGTTCATAAAAGCCAGATGTCTGCTTTTGAAGTAGTTGGAGCATTTTTAATTATGTGCGCACTCGCGTCTCGCCTCCCTCCGCCATTTTATGCTCCCGCGACAAAGCATGTATGCGACAAATGATGTCAGAAAAGCTTCAGTACATTATAATCGGTTATGGTCTATTACTGAACCGATACCGAATCGTCTTCATCGCGATGCACCGTAGAAACGATTAATTTTGACACCCCTACTAATCAGCATCTTGATATGCCACACCTGTGAGGTGGATGGATTATCTCGGCAAAAGAGAAGTGCTCACTAACACAGATTTAGACAGATTTGTGAACACTTTTTGAGAGAAATAGGCCTTTTGTGTACATTTAAAAAGTCTTAGATCTTTGAGTTCAGCTCATGAAAAATGGGGGCAAAAACAAAAGTGCTGCGGTTATAATTTTGGTCAGTGTATATATATTGTGTTTTTGCTATTTTGTACATTGCCTATTTGTATGTTGTTCTTTTTTGTCTGTGTCCTGTCCTGAGCTTCTGTCACTATAATAAAAAAATCCTCGTATTTGTAAACATACCTGGCCAATAAAGCTCATTGTGATTCTGATTTTTGTCCCTAAAAAAACATGAAAATTATGCTAATTTGAAAGCATGAAAAATCTAACTTTTGAATAAATGTTGTGTTTAAAATGTATCTAACTTTTTTATAATTTTTTACATGATTTTTCTATGCATATATAAAAATGTAATTGAAACAAATTATCTGCAAAAAAAGATCTGTTCCATTTTAATCATTCGTACTGTCAAAAAGTTATTTGATCAATACTTTCAGATGACACACAAAACAATATTGTGGTATTCCATATGCAAACTGTTCATGTCAGCTATCGGCTTTCATTAAATAGGATTTCCACCCAGATCTACAGATGGTCAGGTGCCTGGAGAGATGATGACCTTAGATCAATACCTCTGTCCTCACTTAACTCTGGGAAAAATTTGTCGACCTTGCGAAAAGTGTCCAGCTTCAAAAACTCTAAACATGAAACTGTAGAATCTCACAGTAAAATGTTGCATAGCCAGAGAAAAGCAACATTTACTCTCTACTGCTCCTTTGTCTTATCAATTAAGCCTTTAAAAGAGCCAGGGGTCTGGAGTCTTAAATATAAACTCACGTCTGCATGTTAGCGGCCCTCCGCACCTCTAAAAGCTTACCTGTCCTCTTCATCGTCCATATTACAAACACGATACTGAACCACATTAAGAAAATGTCAGAGAAAAAAATCTATTTTCACAGAGGAAATTCTTGTCTAGAGTGCTTTAAATATAAAGATCAGCACAAGAGGTCAGGTACATTCACAGCATGTTCTTTGCCAGCTGTCGGACACATTCCAGCACTGTACATAGATAAATATTCAAAAGCAAATACACAATGCAGTTGGAAGGACAATCAAGCATTCGTTACAGATCAAACTTAATTACCAGATTGCAAGCAACGATTCTCTTATAAGTACTATAAGACTATAAGTACTACATCGGCTGCCCAGTCAGTCAATGACCGAAGAGGCAGTTCAATTTTCTTTCCTAAGTAAAATGGTTTCAGATGGACTTCCATTACACCTTTAATAAATTCAAGAAAATTCTAAAATAAATTTGAGTGAGTTTTAAATGTACCCAAGCAAATATTTAATGAATACAGTGCTTATTTTTCGTTAGAAGTGTAAAAACATGAGAAAAAAGAACGTTTTAGTTTTGAAGGCTGTTCCAAAAGGTAGGGAACTTAACTATGCTGTCTGCCCGTAGAGGTGACGTAATATACTGCTATTGACCATAACCGTAATTAGGGCTGCACGATTATGGCAAAAATCATGATTGTCAATTATTCCCTTGAAATTGTAATTGCGATTATTAATTACGATTATCAAAATTTATGTTGAATAATGTTTATACCATTGTTTGAAGCAACCGCATTCCATATTTTTTTAGATGAAAACACTAACTGAAAAACTTGTATTGCTTTTCTATAGCAGCCTATAAGCCTCAAATGTTAACTATACATTGGATTGGTTTCTTTAAATAAAAAAGTAAAAATATGCATGCTTTTATAATGCTATACTAAAACTCAAATTAAAACAAGGGAAAACACCTTAAGATAACATGTAGAAAGAAAATAAAACATCTTAAGCACACAGAATAACATAAGGGGATTTTGAACGATTAATTGCTGCTTTGAACGATTAAGTAATTGCGGCATCCGTAATTGTAATTGCGATTAGAAATTTGATTAATTGTGCAGCCCTAACATAATATTTAAAAATAAAAAAAAATGAATACTGACATCATGTTAACTGTACACTAACGATAATACCATAAATAATCTAGTGCTAGTAACTATTTTTTGAGCACTCCTAACATAGGAGGTAGTGTGTTGTACCTTAAAGCTGGTTGTCACCTATCAATGTTTTTTTTTTTAAAGACGATGACACAATATGTAGTTATTACTGATGCACAAAATCATGTTGGAGGAGAAGATGACAAACAAAAGCAAGACACCTGACCCAAAATTTAGCTCACCTTTGGGTTCTGTAAAAATGACAGAATGTTAAACACCTCAGTCTGTAGGAAGTTCTTTTTGCGTGCTTTAGTACAGTTATAATTACAAACTCACTCTTCTCCTCCCTATTCATTCATATTTTGAGTGTGATTCATTGGCCAAAAAAAAGAGAGAAAACACAAAAAACATTAAGGATGAAACTGAATTTATAGCATTTTTTCAAAGTTTCTGTAGATAATGTGATAATTCTTAGTTATTGTGAATTCTCTTGGCAATGATAATGATGTCGAAAATGTGATCTTGTGAAAACCCTACCTGCAATAATACTTTCTTTAGGTCAAATTTAAGGGCAGCATTGCATGTACCCTTCTCTAAGAAAGAATGTGATCTTAGAATACATAGCGAAAAATTTGGGGAGTATGAGCAATGCAAAAAAATGTACTTATAATAATGAAATTCTTAATAAACAGCTTCTCAATCATTTAAAATAGACTGTTTTACTAAAAAAATAATATTTTAAGCCAATATTGCGTTGTTCCTCTGCACTGAAATACATTTTTAGTTGTCTTCCATGACACTATTACTATGACGCAAAAATCGCTGCCTATATAGAGCGCTAGATCAATCGCTTGTGTGGTTCTGTTTTAGTAAGGATGTTGCCATAAAAGGCAGTGAGGCTGCAAAAATAGAGCTAGGATGTTGCGCAAACATTACATTCGGAAATGGCTCACCTTTCTACCTCCATACACTGCCTACGAAAACAGCATTTTTTACTTTCAGACACAGCCATCTCCTGTCTTCAGCCCTCATTGTTTTACTTTCCTTCTTGCTCATTGTGAGTCCACACATCACAATGGCCCACTAAATAAACTCCTGGATGTCACAGTTACGCCTGCCAACCTCACAAATCACTCTAACCTTGCCCGCACAGTCCGGCTGCCACCTTCAACAACAAGTACAGGCACGCCAGCACAGATATCTGACAGTCTGACCGGTCACCATTAGCCAGGACTAAAAATCGTGCTTTAAATAAATGCACTGCTATGAATTTCCATGCTAACTAGTCTTTGTTTAAATCGATAAATGACGATTTTGCCACATTGTTAACACATTCAGGGCCCAAGACCAGATTTTACACTTCTGCCAACAACTCAGCAAATGATGCTGCTCAGGAGGAGTTTGGCAGAGTCTGTTGATGGAACCCAGCACAGAGATGACAGGCGTATAAAGCTTTCCTAGGTAAGTGCCCTCATATGGTCTGAATAGCACCCTGACAGAGTACTTAAACGGCAAAGGAACAGCATGACCAACGCCGTAGATGCAACGGCACATGGCCGAAAGCGCTGCGCCACCCCAACAACCGCAAACCCACTAAAAAGCAGTAAATAAGCCCACAATGAGATGCCAAGGTGTGTTAAGGCTGAAGGGTCAGGAATGAGGAGCCTCCACCTCCAACCGACTATGTGAGGAAAGACACCTGCGCTTTGCGGAATGGGAAAGGACATAGAAATAGAAAAAGAAAAGAAAGGAGAGATGGATGGAGAAAGCGTGAGAGAATGTTTAAGCAGCTTTTGCCATATGATATTTACTAATATATATATATATATACACACACACACAATTTAAAATTAAATGTAAACAAAAATGTTTTTGAAAGAAATCTTTTACGCTCACCAAAGCTGCAATTTATTTAATTAAAAATAAAGTCATATTGTGTAATATTATTCAAATTTAAAAGAACAGTTTTCTATTATATTAGCTTTTAAAATGTAATTTATTCCTGAGATGGCAAAGCTGAATTTTCAGCAGTCTCACTGTGTCCCTCAGAAATCAGTCAAATGTGCTAATTTGGTTCTCAAGAAATGTCTTATCAATATCAACGTTGATAATATGCTTAATATTCATCAATAGAATGTTCACAATAACAGCATTTTTAGAGAATATCATTTTTTGTAACATTATAAATATCTGTTACTTTTCAATCAATTTAATATATCCTTGCTGAATAGAAGTATTCATTTATTTAAAAAATAAATTTTCTTGACCCCAAATAAACCTTAGAATAGATGCCATATGCTATGTCATCGCATAGGAGTTTAGAAATTACATGAGGGTCAGTAAATGACTACGATTTTCACTTTTAGGTTAGCTCTTTGTATAATATGCACCAACAAAGAGCTCTCATCCCGTCTGAATCCCACCTGTCAGCGACCGAATACAGAGAGAACACAGTGTGGCTGAATACAAAGAGAACCGACGCAGCAGGACTGGGATGTAATTGTGGACAAAGAGGTTCTCCGTACAGTGAGAACATATTCAGCTCAATCAGAAAACGTCCATATCACCGCAGCCACACAACGCCTTTCAGAACACATCGCTTTCACAGCAATTAATCGCAGTAAAAACATTCATTAAGGCACGATTCTAATCCAGCCCACCAGCATTCCAGCAGAGGACGGATGGGAGCTGGCAAAGTTCAGCCATGTGCACATGAGAGCATTGTGTACGAGAGTGCAAGCAGGGAAAAGAGAGAGAGAGAGAAGCCTGGCTCAGCTGGGCTTCTTCAGCATTGCTAAAGAGCCTGAAGGGACGCAGCTATTTTGTGTTCTTTCCCTCTCTGTGCCATGCCACTCATTAGGACGCTTACTTGACCTCACCTGAGCCTAATGCGACAGCCTGGCATCAAAACTGCTGAAGCTTTCATGACTGTCAAACAATCCCACCAGGAACAGCACAGTCAGAAAGCACCTATTGTGAATCCAGTATAACAGCTTGATCTATTGAAATCTGCTTTTGTAGTATTATAATAAAGGAGATTAAAATGACATGACAACGAAAAATTAAGACATGACAAGACAGAGAAAAAAGAACAGATTATGACGATACAGAAAAATAGATGTATGTTTTATTTTAAAAAATAAAGATCATTAAGAAAATATATGTACATGCATGATTGTCTAAGTATCGCATTTTATTTTAAACATGTATCTTGTCATTTTAATCTTCATATAACAATACTAAAAACTGTGTATATAGACAATTTTGTTTTGAAACAATACACAACCACAATTTATTGTGATTTACTTGTGTTTTAGTAACTAAGCAATTCAAACACAAAAGAGTATAAATATGAAACAGATAATGAAATTAGCCATATACATCCAATTTATTTATGATCATGTTTCCCCTTAAACAACACATTGTTGCGGCTTGTCAAAAGCGTCCTATAGCGGATTCCTTAGGATCATTGTTTTTAAGAGCACGCCGACTGTCATTTCGATTTCAGTTTTAAATACAGCTTCTCATAATGCAAAAGCATCAATGATTCGGTCCTTTCTGTATTTGTTTATTAACTTTACAGCGCCGGGATATGAAAAGCACACACCAGCAGTGAGAGTTATACTTCCACTTCACGCCAACAATTTACCTGGCGTCTTAACAACAATAAAGACACATACCTTCCTCTGCACGGGACTCCTCGTTTCTGTTGAGCAATAATATCCAAAGCACCGAAATGATCGCTTTAAACGGCTCCATATTTGAATGGCCAGGTCTGCGGGTCTCTGGTCATGTCGCAGCCGAGCACGCTTGACTCACGGTGCAGGATGAGACGGAGCCGTCCGGGCTACTGACACACAGCGGTACTATGTGCCTTATTTGGCGCCACCAGTGGGCGGCACAGACAGCCTGATTGACAGTGAGAACGTCCAATGGAATATGAGTTCGTAGAGAAGGAGGATTAGCGGAGGGCCAATCAAATCACGTCTGATAAAATTCCACCGCACAGAATTACTCCCGCTTGAATGGGAGGCGGTGTTGAAAATGATGAAATTTGGTAATCTTTAGCTCACAATTACAAGCGGCTACTGATTACATGGCATTTATTTATTTATTTATTTATTTTATGAAATAAAAGGCTAAATAAGCTCTCAAGATTCAAGGACAATAGCGTCTGAGATCTGTGAGCGGTCCACTGAGATTCCTTTTTCAAATTATTTTATATCCGAATAATGTGATATCCTGGTGTTAAAAGTTCATTTTTAGTGATGTTATAATTATAAATATTATATAGTAATTGTAAGATATCATATATTATAGGCCTATATATTAAGGTTAAGGTTACTTTTGTTGTTTCTCATTAAATCAATTTGTCTTTGATAAGGGAACTGCTTAACCAAACATGCTTTAAACTCGTAAATGAATAAGTTAAAATAAAAAATGTATTTCATCAACATATTTTAGCATGTTTAATGTATGTTACAGTGCATATGGAACACGTGCCTATTAAAGCTTTAAAGGTGTAGACCAAGCGGCAGGCTCTCTCTCGTGAAGCCTACAGTAACTAAAACTGCAATTTATCGACTGGCCGCTGGAGGCTGGCTGCAAAAAGGGAGTCAATCCCATAGACTCCCAATGTTAAAATGCCCAACTTTACAGCAGAAAAAAACAGCCTGGTGCAAAGAAAATATTAAAAAAAATATAGCTAATTTTGCCCTTCATGACAACTGTGACAGGGGGGGGTGATTTTTTTTTATAACTCATCCGTTTAAATTATATTAAACCTTAAAGTTCTGCACAATTAAGGGCGTGGCCACTTGAGTGACAGGTGGATTGCTGCTGCTGTCACCACTGTCGCGCTTGGTGGGCGTGGTTTCATCAACCAGCTCCACCCACATCCTGCCTTTTTGCCCACTTTCATTTATCCGGGAGTGACGCGCAGCCAAGATGGCGACAGCTATCTCCACCCACTTTGAGCTTCAAACATGCTCTTCAGAAACCTACGGGTGACGTCACGTACACTACGTCCATGTTTTTTACAGTCTATGGTGTAGACGCAGTTACAGCTGCTGATGCAAAATCAAATAATTTTAATAGAAGCCCATGCCATTGGTAACAGCGCTGACCAACAGAAAGCTCAGTCTGGCAGCCAAACATTCTGCAATTCTATTTATGTGGGTCACAGGAATGACACAATTCAGTTTCTATGATAAAGTTAAAGCTATCTCACGGCAATTCATACATATTTTACTTAGTGGCTAATAAGTACGAATTCGTACGACCTCACTCGTACGATTTAGTACGATTTGTCTAAACCCCAGTGACGGGTATGTTCAGGGGCAGGGTTAGGTGTAGGTCATTCGTGTATATATTCATATGAATTGGCAACTAGTAAAATACGTACGATTTAGCAAAAATCGTATGAATTTGTACGAGTGAGGTCATATGAATTCGTACGAATTAGTCACCTTGTAAAATACGTACGAATTGCAGTGAGATCGGGCTGGATAAAGTACACATGGAATATATGATTCTTGCTATCTGATAGAGTAAAGATGGTATGGAACCTTTATCGGTCCAAATTCTTTCCTATGAAGGCAAGTTTTTAGAGTGGAGCATCATTGAATCACAGTATTCATTCGAAAATTAAATCTCTAGTGGGGCCCACGGGATATGTGCTACAATTTACAGCCATACATTTTATATCATTCAGATAAAAAAAATGATCAGTTATCTATAGTCCACTACCACATGATCACATACCTAATCAGAGATATGTCATATACATTCAGGAAATTGCTCACTGCAAGTATTAACTTCTCTTGCATCTTACTGACACTCAAGCACATTAGCTGCCAGGATACATGAGTTCCACTGCCTTCATTCCCATTGGTAGTTACTGCACATTTGCATAAAGTGAAACTTTTCTCAACTTTGTCACATCACTGGACATGCCAACATCTTGTACCTGTAGCTCATTTCACCTGAAGGCGCCAGCTCACTTTGAAAATTAATGAGTTCACATCGAACAGGGAGACACTGTTGTTGTTTTTTCTTTGCATATTATACTACTGTTTAAAAAATCTGTATCACTTGTTTAAGTTTTTTTTTAATTTTTTTACTTAAAATACCATCGAACCACGGTTCATTCAGCACAGAATCAATTTCATATGCACATTTGAACACACATGATTGCAGGGCAATGTGGGTCCTTGTAAAATGATACATGTGCATTACCGCACCACACCTATGGAAAACCCATACTCTGCAACAGTGAAGCCTGCACCTATTGTTTATCACGGCATTACAATTTCATGCTAGGCTACCTTGAAGCACTCTGTACTGTGGCTCTGGCCCTTAAATAAAAAAAAAATGAAGACTGCAGAGAAGAAAAAAAAAACAGTCACTTGACCTTTTGTTCAGAGGTTATTTTCACAGTCATTCAGGTAGAAAAATAAAGGAAAGGAGAGAAAAAGAGAAGGAGGGTGGAAGGAAGTTTTCTAAAGATATTATTAGAAGCAAGCGCAATTTTAATGTGACATGGGAGCTCGCACACTGTAATATGTGTGTAATCACTCGACAATCTCAGGGGACGAACTCACACACACTCACCCCTTACAGCCAGGAGAAATCAGGGGGGTTATTCCCAGTTGTGCTGTACTGAGTGTGTTTGATTCCCTAAAAAGGAGCTCTGGGATCAGTGAGCTGAGAAGGTGTTAATGTGGCACTGTAAGAGACACCGCACCAGGGAGAATGACTACAAACTCTTTTAAATGGACACGGGGGATGCTATCATTTCAATTGTCCCGACCGTTGATTTGTCCCTGCTGTAATGAGACTGATACGCTGTAAGAGATCAGAGTCGCTATGTTTTGACATTTTAATGAGAGCCAACCAAAAGGGCCTGGTCCGAGGCCGAGAAGGGAATTGTGGGTAATTATTGAGATTTAGTTTTTTGCATACACAACCATCTGTTCTGCCGAGCACTTTGATGTTCTCCATGTATAAACATGTTAGTTCACACTGGTGGTACGTGAAGCTTCTTGGGTAAACCGAAAAAAATCACAGGAGGTTGACAGTCGTTGGCTAATGAGTGTGGTTGTTCTAATTACCAGCAGAGCCAAAGAGACATTCTGAAGGTCACTGTGTTGTAGCACATTGGGACTCAACAGGAACCGAAGCATCCAGATTCTGTTTATATTTTAAGTGAAAGTGTGGATGTGGAAACAAATTAAATAAACAAGGGACTTGACAGGGACAGCCTTTAAGTGGAGTCAGAGATATCATTTTAAGTTACGTGAACATGAACAATGGTTTCATTAACAATTCTTTTAATACTTTTAAGGAATACATACATGGAATAAAGAAATGAAATTCCATTGGCAAATGATGACATAATTACAATAATAAAAACATTTTAATAATTTCCTACAAAAGCTGTGTTTACAGAGACTTTTTAATGTAATTTCACAGATTTACAAATTATGATATATTATTATATATAATTAAATCATTTATTATATTATATAATATATAATTTAATTGTTGTAATATATAAATTATACAGTATAGAATTGGCCATATCTATTTCATACATATTAAATGTAGTAAAATTCTTCTTTCTTTCTTAAATAACACTGACAAAACACATAAGTGTGTATTGTGTAACTACACACAGACACATAGTCATACAAACAACCAGTCAGTGAACTACACTCAGAGCCGATCCTCCCTATACGCAGAATAAGCAAGCTGCGTAGGGCCCCCGAAACACCAGGGGCCCCCTTGCTCTCAGAGATGTTTTGATTTTAGCTTCGTTTTGTAATTTGGCCAGCGGCTATGAAAACATGAAGATAATTTATTGTAATGCGGCGCTGTCGCCCTTTCTACGTGAAAAACTGTCAAATCATGTAATGTGAATGTCGTAAAGTATCTTGCTCGAGAAAAAAAAAAAACGTATTGAAAGCATAGCGAGCCACGGAAGAGACACGTTTCTCGATCAAAGGCAAGGAACCCCTGTCATGCCTCTTAGAAACCTTAATTTGGAGTCGAATGTACTGCACTAAATATGTTTTTGATTCACTAAAAGCGTTTGGTGTATTTGATTGACCAAAATAAACATCTGTTAAAGGGATACTTCACCCTAAAATGAAAATTCCATCATTTACTACTCACCCTTGTGTCATCCCAAACCTGTAAGACCTTCGTTCATCTTTGTAATACAAAGTTAAGTTATTTTTGATGAAATCCAAGAGCTTTCTGACCCTCCATAGACAGCAACACAACTACCATGTTCAAGGTCAAGAAAGGCAAGGAAATCGTTAAAGTAGTCCGTTTGACATCAATGGTTCAACCTTAATTTTATGAAGCCACGAGAATACTTTTTGTGTGCAAAGAAAACAAATGTAATGACTTCATTCAACAGTGTCTTCACTTCCGTGTTAATCGCCATGCATTCAGAGAGTACCACATCATAAAAAGTCGTTATTTTTGTTTTCTTTGCTCACAAAAGTATTTTCGAAGCTTCATATAATTAAGATTGAACCACAAAATGTTGTAGTTGCGTTTACGGAGGGCCAGAAAGCTCTCTCTCTCTATTTATCAAAAAATACCTTATTTTGTGTTCTGAAGATGAATGAAAGTCTTACAGGTTTGGAACGACATGAGGTTGAGTAATTACTGACGGAATTTACATTTTTGTGTGAATTACATTTACTAAGCAAACTACATTTCGTTCTTTCAAGCTGTAGTTTCAGTAGAGAATCTACAGTAAAGTTTTGGTACCCAACGTTAGTGCCTACATCAAAGATGGAAGTAATATGAATGCCAGTGAATGGTTTTGCTGAACTGAAGTATTCTGGTTTTTAGTGTAGTTCAGTAATATTACATCAAGTCATCAACACTTAAATTTAAATGTAAAAGTTAATGATAAACTTTAAATTAATTCAATTTAATTATTTAAATTAATCATTTTGATTAATTAGTAAGTTAATATTAGTTACATTCATTTAAATGCTGATATCGTGTATATAGTTTGTGTAAAAGTTAAGGCAAAAAAGCTAGTGTGTGGATTAATGCTTATGTAAATTTCTCCCAAAACCAGGCTAATAATTAGGCCTTCACCTGTCACTCAATCATCATCATGTAACGTTCCAATTTTTCCACACTCTCCAAAACCCTCATCTGTTCCTGCTAAGCGCGGAGGCTACCAGCCTAATATTGTGTTATTTTGTATCCTTTAAAGAAATTGATTGTGAGATATTGCAGTAGAACAGAATTATTCCGGGTGCAGTGTGGCAGTTTGCAGATAAGAACCTCAGCTAAGTAATCATAAATATTAGCATGATCCCGGCGGCCACATTTGGAGATGCTCAAACTAGGAGAATTCATCTCCCTGTTCTAAAGGCAGCCCGATGCGGACATAATCCCAGTTATATCCTTTACCAAAGAGGACTTACAGCTAGCCAACAACCATTGCTCTCCTCAAATATCACCCTAGATAGGCTTTTCTCTCATAGTGACGGTGGATTAAGGAGATGGACAGGGGCACAGCCTGTCATTGGGGGGTATGTGTGTGTTTGAGTGTGTTGTCATGAGATGTTCGTGTTTTATTCGAATGCCAGGGAAAGTGTAGTCTTTGGGTTCTTTGTATCTGCACGCACAGTGTCAGCGATAGGATATCAGTAAAAATCCACTGCTGTTTGCAATTTACCTGCTTGCAGGTTTTGGCTAAACAGGAGATTTTCTTATTTTAACTTCTTGACCAAGTGACGTAATGACAAATTTCTCCAAATCTGGCCTGAGGGTAAGTTTTCAGCAAATTTTTATTTTTGGGTGTACTGTTCCTTTATGTCATCTTTATTCATGTCATTGATGTTTTTCCTTAATACAATTTAAAGAGATCTGATGTATAATAGATGGAACAACACGGAATGGTTCAAATTGTTATTTTGTAAAATAATTCAGGATGAAGCTTGAATTTATTCATTAGTAAGACTCACATTTTCTCTCTCTCTCTCTAAAAAAAAAATAAAAAAAAAAAAAAAAAAATATAGCAAAAACACAAAGCAAAAATCAATGGCAGAGAAAATAGGGGAAAGACAGAAAAGGGGGGCAGGAGAGTGAAAAATGTGTTGATTTGTCCGCATGGGCTGGGTGTCTCTGGAGATGCACATGGGGATTTATCACAAAAGATAAATTGCCTTGTTGCCGTGGTTCCCACTTTCTATACAGTCACTGAACACTTGTGAGTTTACTTGCATGTGTGTTTTATTTAGGTGCTTCCGAGTTGTCATATTTCTAGGCGCAATTGTTAGACAGGATTTATTCCACAACTATGTTTTGAATCTCCATGCCACAGTCAAAAATGTCTGTCTTCTTTTGAACCCATCTTTGGTTTTAAAATTACATCTTCAACGAGTCTTGCTGGATATGCAGCAAGAGCAAATCAGCCTCGACTTGCCCTTTCCCAAGCAAATCAATTCCGACACCCTTGGAAATGTACTGCATCCTATTGTCCCTTGCCTACATGGCTTCTCCTCACTGGTGAAGCCAGTCATGGCCTTTGATCAAAGAATGTGGAAGGATCCTTCTAATACACGTATCGTACCAGGAGACAACAGCGGAAGGGTCTGTCTCGGAATCCAGGTCAAGGAATAAACGAAATAAGGTCTCCGAAAGAAGTGGAGAGAGATGGAAAGTATGACTTGAGGAAAAGGAGTCTATAGAGAGAAAGACACAAGGGAGCCTGTTGCCATTGCTGGGCAATCGTTTTTTATTCTTCCCCTGGGACTGGGTGCTTGTAAAAGAACAATGCAGGACATAACCGTTGAAATATTCAGGTTTATATCACAGTGCTTGCATGCAGAGGCATTCTCTATGAACCTATTCCTGAATTTGAACCATATTCTGATATTATATTTATAAGGTCTGCAAATTGGATGTCCTTCTGAATGCTTCAGGAATGTGTCTCTTTTTTTTGCTTTCCTTCGTTCACTGACATCAAAAATACTTAGAATTCCTCTTAAAATACGCAGATTTTATTTAATGTTGACAGAATTCTGTCTTTAATATTTCCACCACACCTATACTTGTGTATCGTGTTTAAGCATTTGAAAAATAGCAAAAATTATAAAGAAAATATAAAAGGATTCCAAGTTTCTGTGTGACCTCCACATAACAAAACAGTTTGTTTTAATAAAAATAAATCCTTGGGATTAATTTATTTTAAGTGCCAGAAAAAAAAGTATCAAACACTTCATAGACATACATCAAAAAGGCCTTCTGAGTTCTGAAGAAAACTAAGTTGATTCCACACATTATACTCAATAACAACCTGATACAACCTGAAAGCTGAGGTTAGCCACAGATGCTTCACCGAATCAAAACATCTTTCTCCTTTTATTTGCATCTCACTCTTCCACGTTAAACTCTGAAAAATTGCCACCACTGAGTCATTCCAAACAAAATATATAAAATGGTCATTCTCTGGCCAAATAACTTATCTGCTGATCTCGACAACATCAATCTTCAACCCCAAGATTACTAAAATGGTTGCCATAGTGCTGTTTTTTTTATACATACTTTTTCCACCATCTCTTTAACCAAGCAATATCTTGACACATCAAGGATAATAGCTCTCCAAAGCACTCTTCAAAAAGTCGCTGTCAAATAGATTGCCATTGATAGCTCTCAGCGTTTGTAGGCCCAAGCCAATAAACACCAAGGTTTGTCATTCTCAGACTTTCAGAAGATGGTTTGAGTTTGTTGATGCCGGTCCATATGGACCAATGTAGAAGACATTTGATCTTTTCTAGGATCCATATTCCACCACCTTAAAAAAATCAAATTTTTAGCTCCAACGCTTTGAGAAGTTTAGACTGAACTTTTGGTAACCTTTGAGCAATAACTGTCTGAACAAAAGCGGTGCCAGGGAACATCAATTAAATCTCGGACAAGAGCTAACAAACAAGAAGGGACGGGTACTTGAGGCAGTCTTTATTGTATTGTTTAATGAGTGGATATGTCAACAGTTCTCTCGTTACCGGCATTTATCCTGCGCACAACTCAATTTCCTGTGAAAACAGAAATATTTACATAATTCATTACATTCCCAGTAATTAAAGGAGCACATAAACAGGCCAGTGTTGGAGACTGATGACATATTTTAAGGAGATTTGAGGCACTGAAAGATTCATGCTCCTGAAAAAGCAAAGGAGGCAGGAGAGCTGCAAAATGTATGCAAATGAAGCTGGAATATTCAAGGTTCAGGAAGATGTTGTGTCAGGGGATTTTTAGAGCTATGAATGAAAACATCGCTCTCAAACTTTAGCTGAACTTTCTCAAGCACATTAAAATGTATATTTTACATCTAAAACTATATTTTTACATCATAATTTAAAAACAACTCAAGGAAAAAAGTAATTAGCTGCTGATGCAGATAGAAACATCATCCAAAAATAATATTTTTTTGTTTCACATTACAGAAAAAAGGACAAATATTACAATTTTATTTTGTCTAAATACATTTTTAATACAACACTAAAAACCAAAAAAATAAATCATTTTAAATGTTACAACTGAATGTAGGCATCACAACATAATTTACAGTTTTAAAATATATACTTTTACATAATTAAATTGAATAAATATAATTATTTAAAAAATATATGTTACTTAAAAACTTACATTTAAAGTCTTATTAAAGTATTAGCATTTTTAAATAATCTTAAGTGAGTGTTAGATGGTGGAAAATGTAATATAAATGTAAAAATAAGGGAAATAAGTATCTACAATAATAAAAAAAAATCTATACTATCTCCTAACAAAGAAACATACCAATAGGCTATATTGTGACATGCATCCCTAATATCAAAAAAGCAGATTTGTTGTACAATATTTAATAGACAAAACTCCTTTGTAATAATTTCTTCATTTGTTTGATGGCAGCTTTGCTTTATTGATTAAGAAAATAATGATCGGATACGAATAAATCTGTGTTTTGTCTCACAGGCTGGAAAACTATATATGCAAATACTAAGCTGCTCACCTTTCATGTGTTAAAATGCAAAGGAACATGAAACCACATCAAGAAACCAGATCCACCGGCCCTGAAGCAACTTGGCTGTCAAATCTCCCGCTCTCTTCTCTCTCTCTCTCTCTTTTCTCTCATAAATGCACAAGTTATTGTGTGAACAGGTGCACAAGGAATAATCTTGCTTTGGTTTTACAGCTCGAGGTATTTCAGCATCTTCCTCTCATTAAGTTCATCAAAAATATATTTGTTTTGACATGCCAGGCACTTAACACTTCTGAGAAGCACTCTGGGGAGCCACATCTATGTCTTACATCCTTCACCAACACAAAGCCACCCAGCAGCCTGCCAAGAGCACTGAATTGTTATACATTTAGATCCGTGTGTGTTCCTGTGCAGTAAGAGAGAGGAACAGAGTGACCTACGCTATGTTAAAGGGTGCCATGAAGGGCACTGTGTTCTGAGCAAGATTATTAACATTAACTAAAACCATATTTGGTAACACTTTACATTTACAAGACATTTGCTACTGTATTTCTTAATACATATTAACATTAGTTAGCTCATGTCCATTAAATTATATTACCAGATACAACTTTTGATTTTAATAATGTATTGGTAAATGAAGAAACTAACATTAACTAAGATTAATACATGTTTTACAAGTATTTTTCATTGTTCGTATGTGCTATCTAAAATTAGATAACTAATGTTATCAAAATAAACCTTACTGTACAGGTAAATCTAAAAAAATTAGAATATGGTGAAAAAGTTAATTTTTCTTGTAAAAACGTTCATATATTTTTGATTCATTACATATAAAGTAAATCACTTCAAAACATTTTTTTTACATTTTGATGATTAGAGCTTACAGCTAATGAAAGTCAAAAATCAGTATCTCAAAATATTAGAATATACAGTATAAATTCTGGGTATCTCTTGTTCTTTGAAAACAACAATAATGGGGAACACTGCTGACTTGGCAATGGTCCAGAAGACGATCATTGACACCCTCCACAAAGAGGGTAAGTCACAGAGGGTCATTACTGAAAGGGGTGGCTGTTCAAGGAGTGCTGTATCAAAGCATATTAAATGCAAAGATGACTGGAAGAAATTGGTAGGAAAATGTGCACAAGCAACAGGGATGACCGCAAGCTTGAGAATACTGTCAAGCAAAGCTGATTCAAACACTTGGGAGAGCTTCACAAGGAGTGAACTGAAGCTGGAGTTCAGTGCATCAAGAGTCACCACGCTCCGACATCTTCAGGAAAAGGGCTACCAAGCCACTTCTGAAACAGAAACATCGTCAGAACCATCTTACCTGGGCTAAGGATAAAAAGAACTGGACTGTTGCTCAGTGGTCCAAAGTCCTCTTTTCAGAATTTAATTTGGAAATCAAGGTCCCAGAGTCTGAAGAAAGAGTGGAGAGGCACAGAATCCATGTTGCTTGAAGTCCAGTGTGAAGTTTCCACAGTCAGTGATGATTTGGGCTGCCATGTCATCTGCTGGTGTTGGTTCACTGTGTTTTCTGAAGTCACAGTCAATGCAGCCATCTACCAGGAAATTTTTTAAAGCATTTCATGCTTCCTTCTGCTGACAAGCTTTATGGAGATGCTGATTTCATTTTTCAGCAGGACTTGGCGCCTGCCCACACTGCCAAAGGTACCAAAAGCTGGTTCAATGACCATGGTGTTACTGTGCCTTGATTGGCCAGCAAACTCGCCTGACCTGAACCCCATAGAGAATCTATCGATAGAGAATCTATGGGGTATTGTCAATAGGGAGATGAGAGACACAGACCCAACAATGCAGATGACCTGATGGCTGCTATCAAAGCAACATGGGCTTTCATTACACCTGAGCAGTGCCACAGGCTGATTGCCTCCATGCCACGCCGCATTGATGCAGTAATTCAAGCAAAAGGAGGCCCAACCAAGTATTGAGTGCATAGAAATTAACATACTTTTCAGAAGCCTGACATTTCTGTTTAAAATATACTTTTTTTATTGATCTTATGAAATATTATAATTTTCTGAGACACTGAATTTTGGTTTTCATTATCTGTAAGCCATAATCATCAAAATTTCAAGAAATAAAGGCTTGACATATTTCACTCTATGGGTAATGAATCTATATAATAAATGGGTTTCACTTTCTGAAATAAGTGACAAAAAATATTGACCTTTTTCATGAATTTCGAATTTTTTGAGATGCACCTGTAAAGTGTTACCAAATATTTTTGTTGCTTAAAACAAAATAGAAATACCTGAAATACAATGAAATATATATAAAAAACTAACTAATTTGAATTCATCTTAAATGCGAAAATGCAACATTTCTCATTTTAATTTTGCCTAATTTAACTTGAAGTATTAAAGCACTCCTAATAATCCCCATCCACTTGATTGGCTCTATGACTCTCTCTCCTCTCCACCTGTAGCTGGTGTGTGGTGAGCCTACACTAGCTGCTCTCTCTCTCTGCACCTGTACTGTGGTGAGCGCATACACTTGATTGGCTCTGACATCTCTCAAGCTGGTGTGTGGTGAGCGCACTGGCTGTCCTGTGGCAGCCGTCACATCATCCAAGTGGATGCTGCACACTGGTGGTGGTTGAGAAGAGACCCCCCACATGATTGTAAAGCGCTTTGGGTGTACAGCAATACACAATGAAAGCGCTATATAAATGCATCCTTTATTCATTCATTCACCTAAAAAGAAATACAATAGAATAGAAACTACATATACAGTGTACAAAATATTTTCAAAGTTGTAAATACAACAGAGATTCGTAGAGAACGAATAGTAAGAAATGCAATTACATTCTCTTGTTTACTGTAATTCAATGTACACAATCATTTCTTTATAATTAATTGTGAAATTTACCAGCAATTTCTAAGTTAAAATTGTTTAAAATATTTTAAAACTACAAATAAAAATGACAATAACACACCATAAAATTGCTAAAACTTTAACTAAAATTAAAGTGAAAACAAAATATAAATGTAAAATCACATTCCTAATAACAAGAACTATAATAATATAGAATTGATACAAAAATAACACAGGTTTTAAGTGTTTGCTAAGTGATTGTTAAAAAAATGTAAACTTCAATTGTATAGGCAAAATCTGTTGATTTTTTCTTTCTTCTTTATGTTCAACAAAAGAACAAAATACATACCATTTTGGAATGACATGAGAGTTAGTAAATGATGACCGAATGTTCATTTTGGTTCAATTTTAGGAAAAGTAACAAGCCACATAAGATGAAGTGTCATTTATCTGTTATAAATAATGCAGCCCTGCACATCGGGAAGCGAGAACAATCTCTCCTCAAGTCCTTTTCTCAGCAAAGCTTTTCCCTCCTTTTAAGAAAGCTTCATTTCATTCAGAAAACAGCATAATGCTTAAACAGCAGATGTGAATCGATGGCCTAATCTCATTTGTCATCCTTGCTTGCCTCCATTAAGAGCAGTGATGAGATTAGCTAATCTGGCAGGACGAGTGACGGCAGAGCAACGGAGTGTTGCTGGCTCGACACAGGAAGTCCAGCGCTCACTGTCCCGTCACAGTGGATGAGACACTGCATCCCGAGGCTGATAGCTTCCTGTCCAGGCAGACACGCAGAGCCGTCACTTCTATATCTGATCCATATATCAATATGCATTACACACACACACTCTCGCATACACAAGACAAATCACATAATACTTTGATGTTTGGCTCTTTCTCAGAAAATAGTGCCGTTTCAAGTCAAGTCAAGCTGAGCTTTATTGTCATTCCGCTACATGTGGGTACATACAGTGGAACGAAACATCGTGCCTCACAGGAACACGGTGCGACATAAATACAGGCATACAACAATGAAGTAAAAAAGAACACTATAAACCTATGCACAACTAACCTAATGACAGACTTTGACTATAACTATACTACATATAAATGTTACCCTATACGTAGACTAAAAAAGACAAACTATACAAACTGTACGAATGCTTCAAATTAATACTGTACATGTGCAGAGAGAAACATTGTAAGTCAAGCAGCTGGCTGGTGAACTGTGAAAGGTGATTTGTAGTGCATGAGCATGTAAACATACATAATACTATTGAGTCTTTGTGGGATTATGTACACACAGTAATGTGTGAAAAGTGTCTAGTGCGAATACAGGAGTGTGTTACTACAGGTGGTTTGTATAGGCCCACTCACCTGCGTGTAGCACACTTCGAATTGCACAAAAAAAGTTTCAGACAGTTTGTGCCAGAAAATATCAGAATTTATTTTTACCATTTCATTACAGCTGAGCTTTTTAAGAAATCATATTTACCACCTCAGGCCTAGGGCTGTAACCACAATTGACCACTAGGGGATTTGCCCATAGATATTCAGATTAATTCAACATATTTATTCTTAAAGGGACAGTCCATCAAAAATGTAATCACCATTTTTATAATACATGTTGTTTGAGGCAGAATGAAAGACTCCGTTACTATTCACTTGTTTGTTAAAAAAAAAACAAAAAAACAAGTTGTAATAATCATAATGATAATAAATAGAAAATAATACAAAAATCATTTAGGGTGAAAATATCAAAACTGAACAAGTAAATGTATACCAAATAAAACAAAAGCACTCTTATTTACATAACCGAGTCAAAATATATACAGTCAGTATATCAGTCCAATCAGTGAATAATTTTGAAATGTTTGTTCAAACCAAATGATTTACTAGAATTAATCATTTTTTTTCTCATTATAGGCCTTTAAACTATTTCCTTCAAATTTAAAGTATACACAATATTCAACATTTTGGGGCCATATTTTCTTTTGCTTCTTCTTCTTCTTTTTTTAAAGAAATGAATAGTTTAATTCAGCAAAACATTAACACATTAACACATACTGCTTAAAAGTTAACCATAAAACTTTAGAAAAAACATTAACACATCAAACTGATCAAAAATAACATTAATATAATTTTACATTGTTACAAAAATGTCTTTCAAATAAATACTGTTCTTTTGAAATTACACCAAACAGTCCTTACATTTTAAAATATATTCAAATGAAAAGGTTATTTTAATTTTTATAATATTTCAAAATATTACTGTTGTTACTGTGTGATCAAAATAAAATCAGTCTTGGTGAGCATAATAGACTCCCTTTAAAAAAACCATTAAAACATTTTCCCAGCCCAAAGTTTTGAATGCTAGTTTACTTTTCAAATATCTTATAATATGATTTGATTCTGAATTTCATTTGGACAGGCAAAAGCACAAAACAGTGTGGGTCACAGCTGGTGTTGCTAAGAGAGGGAGGAAGGGAGGCTTGTTTGTGACGTCCACCCTAATGACCCTGATCATCAGGTACCATCAGTTATCCTAAATTAGGTTAGGTCGAGGGTCGTCTAGACAATGTCTGGTGGGTTTCCAGGCAATGCTCCGTGTCAGCGCGCCCATTCCCGGTCAGCTTGCGGTCAGTTTATTCCCGGTGCGCTCCTCTCTGGTTTACCTGCTATGGACTTCTGCTGGTTTCAGCCTTCGAGTCTATTCATTGTCGTGCATTTGGCAGAGCTCAATGCACTTAGCGCAGTCCGAGAGTTCTGGTTACCGCTGCCAGGCAGATGCGGTAATGAGAGGTGGGGCTGCTTACAGTAATAGGATGAGGTTGGCTCATAATAAAGCTATCATTCTATTTACCTTCATTACATCCACCACTTCTCTCTCTGTGGTTTTGTTTGCACAACATAGTAGTTTTGTCATCAAGCCTTTGTCAGAAAACCTTTGTGCACCCATCAACACCATAATCTGATTGTCTATTAGTGTTGTTGCCAAATGTTGTGACTTAATAGCGTTGTATAATGAAGAAAACATTAGCATTTACTCAATTAGCAGATGCTTTTGTCCAAAGGGACTTACAATTAAGAAAAACACAAGCAATTTGCAAAACAAAATAACACAGTAGCATTAAAAAAAATAAAACATACTTATTTTTACGACAAAATACAAAGTTTTTTTTTTTTACATAATTAAAAAAGCAATATTAAAGTAAGTTCCAATCTAATACAATTTCTATTTTATCAAGTATCAAGCATTCATTTGTTTATTCCCCCCGCCCTCTCTCTCTCTCTCTCTCTCTCTCTCTCTCTCTCTCTCTCAGAGTGGGAGTGTGTTTGGCAGCTGCAGTGAGGGCAAATTAGAGAGGTAAAGTTTCTCCCTCTCTGGCACTGAGGCACTGGCTGGCATGTGGGACAGGGCAGGGGTAAACTGGACAGGTTACAAACTGGCAACCAAGGCCAAACTCCCAATGTCAGCTTGGAGCGGAGCGGACAGGCCCTGGTGACATCTGTTCAGTGGGTAAAATAGGCCATTTCTGAATGCCAAGGCACTATGTGTCCTAACAGAATAACCTTTAGATGGCTGCACACATGCAGACACAAGACAATTGCAGACACTCAGCAGTTCTCACCATTCCCGGCGCCAGGACACATTCGTATGATTCGGGCTTGTATGATTCTAGAGGGGGCTTAGGGTTCTATATAAAACACACTGTCAGATTTTAATTGGATTATTATTATTGGATTTTAATGGATTATTATTGCGGCTTTCCTTACACACCACATTTAACAAACACAGTGTGTACATTCAAAAGTATTTTTTGCTGTAATTAATTTAAATTGAAACCAAATTGTATGTGGGAAAACACTGAATCATTGTGAAATAAGGTAAAAAGCATGCATTTATTTCTGGATCAGCGCCAGACAAACACGAAAGATGTTTGAATTTGGAATGCTAAATACCTGGATAGTCAGCATCAAATGGTTAAAATTAGGATGTTATTTCGGTATTTTTCCTAACCGACTTGACACTCCTAACCGATAATTTTTTAGGGCTGTTGTGATTCGTCGATTCGTCGTGACTAGTGATAAAAAATCGTCGACTTCATTTTGCTTGCGTTGACTAACCGGAAAAATACGGTAGTGGCGCATTCACAGACATGAATCCATAAAACATATTTTACTTTTTCCCAGGCTGCATGATATATTAAACCCATAATAAGCATATATATACAAATGCTATGATTTAATTAAATAATTATATGATGGCTAATACAGTAAATCCTTTTATTATTTACAGGTTGTGTTCGGGTCAAATTGACCCGAAAAAGATTTTCTTTTTTTCCGAAAATTAGGTAACAAACTTACTTTATCGCATTGGACATCACTTTGTTTTCAACATAGGGTGTACTTCTCATAATTTTTTTTTTTTTATTTTTTCATAATTTTTTGTGGGTTTATCACCTTAACAAAAGTACTTGTGGTGTTCCGGTCTAGTAATTAATTTAAACCGGACTTCAAAAAACTGAAACAAATTAAATCGGTCATTTGCTATATTATCACTAAATATTGGATTCAATCTTTTTGACATACTTGTTTTCTTTCAGGCTAAAAGCACTAGGACTGGTTTTGTGTTTCTATGCATTATTATTTGGATCGTGCGCCAGACAAACACTATGGCAGCCATTTATCACCCAGCAGCAAAGGCACGGTTTGCCCACATTTTTTGAGTGAAAAATCTAGCAGGGTTGAGCCAGACAGTTATGAATAATTTTCACAATATGAGATAATAAAATTATGAAAATTTGCAGGTTGCTGCTGGAAGAGGTTGTTAGTGTTTCTCACAGCAGGGGTGCACTTTAATGATTAACCCTGTGGTCTTAGGAAGTCCTAATGCTTTTAAGTTATGCTTTTATTTTGTACAAAAAGTGCACAAAGACACTATACTTGTGGGAAAAAAACCTCCCTTCGGAAATGGGCCGGTTAAACCATTGAAAGTGAATGGGGAAGAATGAAAGTATGAGAAAAAGGTCCTAGTGTTCAGGAGATGTTGTGCTTGCAAACATAAAGGCCTTAAAAATCCCAGTGCGTTCCTGGATCGAAAAAGAGTAGGGGGTGTATTCACACTATCTCTCTCACACACACACACACACACACACACACACACACACACAACACACACACACACACACACACACACACACACACACACACACAACACACACACACACACACACACACACACACACACCACACACACACACACACACACACACACACACACACACACACACACACACACACACACACACACACACACACACACACACACACACACACACACACATCTATGCATACAAACATTGTGCCAAACTAGAATTACCACTGGCCTCTGACCATCAAGGCTCCACGCCAATTCATCCCCCATAAAATGATTTTTTATTGGCTTGCACTTCCTCTGTCTCTCTCCACCAATAAGCTGGTGTACGAATTGGGCGACGACCTGGCGCACTGGTGCCGTCACATCATCCATTTATAAGATTTGCTGCACATTGGTGGTGGATGAGGAGATAAACCCCCCTTACCCCATGACGGGTAAAGGTTTGGGGGCGGGGTTAGGTGTAGGTCTTTGAGTGTACTAATTCATAGAAAAAGCGCTATATGGCAACTCGTAACTAATATAAATTAAAAATATTATTATTAAAGCAGTTTGAATTTGTGAGCAAAAATCACCTGTGATCCATCCTCAAAGAATTAGCCCCTTAAAAATGTAAATGCCATGAGATCGGGCTGGAATTACCAACGATCACGGCAATTTACATATTTTACAAGGTCTAATTCGTACGACCTCACTTACGATTTTACAATTTGTCTAACACAGTGATGGGTAGGTTTAGCGGCGGAGTTAGGTGTGACGTACAAATTCATATGTTGGCAACGTAAAATATGTACGATTTACAAAAACAAACTATTTTTCGAGAGGGCTTACGAATTGTACGATAGCCACCTCGTAAAATATGTCGAATTGATGAGATCGGGTTGGAATGACACCTATTTCATCCTACCCTGAACGTGCAATACTTTTAGAATCTGATATTATAACTCTCTCTCTCTCTCTCTCTCTCTCTCTCACACACACACACACACACAATGCTCAAACTGCCTTGTCTTTAGCCTGCATTGACTTCAAAAGAATCTTTTCTTTCACCACATTTTGACAAAACTCCTGACAATAGGTTTTGAGACTTTCGTGTTCTCACAGAGTAGACGAAAGTTTACAAATAAATGCGGTATACAAATGCCTCAAGTGCCTTGCTTGTCATCACACGAGGAAGGACAACTAAGGATGAATTTTACAATGAAGATGCATTGCAAGATATATTGGAAGAGAAAAACATCACTGAACGCTGAAAACCTTGCAACAACTGAAGTGGAGCATCTTCTGATTTTGAGATCCAGCTGAAGTTGATGAACGTTCTGGTCGAAGGATGGAAATAAAATATTATTTTGAACATGCAGGCCAAAGACAAGGCATTACGTGTGTGTGTGTGTGTTAGTGTGATAGCGCGAGTATACATGCATCCACACACGCACAGGTCCAGGGCCTTTATGTTTGCAAGCACAACATTTCTCCTGAACACTAGTTGTTTCTCTTACTTTCATTCTTCCCCATTCACTTTATGACCGGCCATTTTTAAAGTGTGACTTTGTGCAATTTTGTACAAAATAAAGCATTTAAGCAAACTTCCTGATTAATCATTAAATACCACTAGTGTGAGAAACAGTGCACATTTTTATAATTTTTTGTTTAAATTGTGAAAATTACATAAAAAAAATTTTTTCACAAAAAATGAGGAGCCTACTCTGATAAATGAGGCTTACGATTAAATGCAAATAGAAACACAAAAATTATGAAAAAAAACAATGACAAAAAGAATGAATCCAATATTTAGTGATAATTCTAATACAGATTTATAAGCAGTTGTTTGGAGCTCTTTGGACCGGGAACACCACAATTGACAGGATCCGAACACAACCAGAGGGTTAAATGGATGCAGGTTAAGTGCGTGCTTCACACAGCGGCTCCTTTCACAGTAGTTCCACAGAAACTTCTCATTTACATGTGTGGAGCGTCTCAAACTCCATCTCTGCAAGTCTGCGTGTTGTTGTGAGTTTGGGTTTATTATAACGTTCATCTGGGAACGCAACGTGTGCTATTTCATCAGATTTGTAAGGTAGATAGGTATTATAAACTCAAGCAAACACAAGAGAATACATCGCGATTTCCAAATAAAAGCTCAAACCTCTCTCGGGAGTTTACACGTTTTGATGTCCACATATTCATCTAATTACAGCGGCTATAACATTTCTTTCCTAAAAAAATGGCAAATATTAGTCTAGTGGACATTTGAATAAATTGCTTTCAATATTAAACAAGGATTAGATTGTGTAGAAATAAAAGGCGGCAGCGCCCTTTAATTAGCTCTATGGTTTATTATGCAATGTATTTTAGTCTTGTTCAATAAAGATTCAATAAATAAGTCCTCTGCAGGACATCTACCTCACGCTGTAAAAGCAGAGCTGCAAAAATCATCAAATGAAACCCTGGTAACCATCATTTCTGTTTACTGCTTGGCAAGGTCAGGGTATATGCAAAAACTAAACAAGGAGTTTCTTAGATAGTGCCATCAGGCTCCTAAACTGTCTCATAACATCATTACATCCACAGGACTCAATTTAATAGTAAACAATCCATATTCTCCATTCCACACTGCTCAGGTACATACCCGGTACAACCATTTGCACATTCTCGCACATTTGTTGTCATGCGTGTTTTTTTATTAATATTAATAATCCACCACATACTGTAATTGCACAAACACACCAGCACATCTTACTCATTTTATTGTATTATTGTTCCCATTTTTTCATTCTCACCTAATTTATTTTTATTTCTCTGTGTGTTTTCATTGTTTTATTGCTTATGTTATTTTTTTTTTATATTTATTATTATTATTATTTTTATTCCATTGAGCGACCTGTTCTGACCTACCAATTTCACTACTCTACACCCGTATGATTATATTGTTGACACAATAAAGAACCTTGAACCTTGAACCTAAATCCATATGATTTCTTGCTTTTGATACTTTATTTGAACTAATTATTATTGCATCATTGCTATTATATATGTATTTTAAGTCATTTTAAAAGCTGCTGTTCACTTACATCTATTTTTTTACCACCAAAAAAATTTTTTTTTATAATTATAGGGACCCATGAAATCAGTTTTATTTCCAAATTCATTTTTTTTTTCATTTTCATTTTTCTATAATCTGTTTTAATGGTTAAATTAAATTGCATTAATAAAAAAACCTGTCTAATTAATTGAGTTTTACAGTTTTATCTTTCTAAATTATGTTTTCTATTATTTTCTGGATTCCATTTTATGTTCCATTAAATTTTCATTCAAAAGCATTCAATTAATTGATTTTATATTTTAAAAAGTGTTTATTATGGGCTTCAGAACGTCTGGGGGGGGGGTAAACATTGAGAGGCATGGTACATGTTGTTTACTGTGTATGATTACACATGATATGGTCGAGCAACAGTTACTATGGTAAAAATATGGTAAATGTATGGCCTTTTTACATGATCACATTATAACACAATAACGTTACTGGGTTGGTTGATTTGTTGTGCTCTCATCAGCCATGTCTAAAAGCTGAATACCTGTCACAACATGATTAAAAACGGTTATATTTATTTATCAAATGGCAACAGGTCTATAACATACAGTAGAAGTTAGCTTAGGCTACCAGCTGTGCTAACCAAGCAGCCCACTGTCCACTAACAACTCATTTGAACGCATATGCTACCATTTTAACACATTACCTCATCTAACGTAATGCAGAACACTGAAATATGAAATAATTAAAATAATACCGTTAACCGTGATCTCGTTACATAAAAAGATTTTTGCCCTTATCTGTTTGAAGGAGTACGTGCATCATGAACAGAGCGAACTGAGCCTCGCTGGTGACGTCACTGCTGCTGAAATGGCGCATGGTATTCAACGTGTCTGCTCTCCACTGTTAAAGGGAAGGATTGGCATGTCATATGCACGCAAAACTGGACTTTGGCGTATGCATTACATGCAATTGGAAAGTGTAAATTGAGACCGTGTTGGGTACTGCCAAAGGATTTTTTTTGCAAGCCTGTCTATGAAATTTAACATTGATCACTTGAATCATCTAAGTACACTTCCTCTTAAGAAGAAAACTCACAGCATTCCGAGAGGCCTCTATGATTTATGGATTATGCATTTATAAAAAAAAAAAAATCTGAGAATTTGTGTTCTGTCTCTGGCTCCCACCCATTTCTACTCCCACACAGACACGCATCACATTCTAATTGAGAAATGCAGATGGCGAAGGACAGTCAATGAATTAATCATTCAAAACTCAATAGGAGGTCTTGCTTACTTGCCCTAAAGATCTTAACTCCAAAATGCAAAAATCACCTAAAGCTATATTTAAGAACATATTCATATTCTCTTTCTCACAAACGCTCTCAGACCTACTCGTGAGCGTGAAACCAACGAGATAGCTGCAGATCAATCCACGTAGAAGAACAGATCATGGCCACATATGAATATGACTATGAATGATGCCCTATACTGTATAAATACTTGTGGATCACCATGACCTGGAGATCTGTCATTCTGAGAAATTTGATATTTTCTTTAATTCTGTTTCTTAATTAAGAGGAATATTTAGAGTTTAAATATATTACCACAGAAAAAGAATAAAATTACAAAAATGGCACCAATATACAGTCCTGTACCTTTCTGCTCTATACCATCCAAACCTTCTGAATACTGGGAAGAGATTATTCTCATTTAATGCAGCGGGGAGAGAAGCTCCTGAAGAGATATGGCAACAAATCCCATTCCCTCGCCATTCCAACAGAACATGTAACAGCAGCAAATGCTTTTACGGTGAATGAGTGTAATAATACACTCCTGTTACCAGTCAATAGCTTCTTTGAGCTAGAACACACAGTCCTCAGACGCAAGTCATTTTAAAAGCTGCTGTTCACTTACATCTATTTTTTACCACCAATTTTTTTTTATAATTATAGGGACCCATGAAATCAGTTTTATTTCCAAATTCAGTTTTTTTTTTCATTTTCATTTTTCTATAATCTGTTTTAATGGTTAAATTAAATTGCATTAATAAAAAAAAACCTGTCTAATTAATTGAGTTTTACAGTTTTATCTTTACTAAATTATGTTTTCTATTATTTTCTGGATTCCATTTTAATGGTTCCATTAAATTTTCATAATCAAAAGCATCTCCAATTAATTGATTTTATATTTTAAAAAGTGTTTAAATATATGGGCTTCAGAACGTCATGGGGGGGGGGTGTAACAGTGATGAGAGGCATGGTACATGTTGTAGTTACTGTGTATTGATTACACATGATATGGTCGAGCAACAGTTACTATGGTAAAAATATGGTAAATGTATGGCCTTTTTACATGATCACATTATAACACAATAACGTTACTGGGTTGGTTGATTTGTTGTGCTGTCATCAGCCATGTCTAAAAGCTGAAGACCTATGTCACAACATGATTAAAAACGGTTATATTTATTTATTTCAAACGGCAACAGGTCTATAACATACAGTAGAAGTTAGCTTAGGCTACCAGCTGTGCTAACCAAGCAGCCCACTGTTCCACTAACAACTCATTTGAACGCATATGCTACCATTTTAACACATTACCTCATCTAACGTGATGCAGAAACACTGAAATAATTAAAATAATACCGTTAAACCCGTGATCTCGTTACATAAAAAGATTTTTGCCCTTATCTGTTTGAAGGAGTACGTGCATCAGGTGAACAGAGCGAACTGAGCCTCGCTGGTGACGTCACTGCTGCTGAAGATGCCGCATGGTATTCAGACGTGTCTGCTCTCCACTGAAGTTAATGGGAAGGATTGGCATGTCATATGCACGCAAAATTGGACTTTGGCGTATGCATTACATGCAATTGGAAAGTGTAAACTCGTGAGACCGTGTTGGGTACTGCCAAAGGACTTTTTTTGCAAGCCTGTCTATGAAATTTAACATTGATCACTTGAATCATCTAAGTACACTTCCTCTTAAGAAAAAAACTCACAGCATTCCGAGAGGCCTCTATGATTTATGGATTATGCATTTATTAAAAAAAAAAATCAGAGCATTTGTGTTCTGTCTCTGGCTCCCACCCATTTCTACTCCCACACAGACACGCATCACATTCTAATTGAGAAATGTAGATGGTGAAGGACAGTCCATGAATTAATCATGCTCAAAACTCAATAGGAGGTCTTGCTTGCACTTGCCCCCTAAGATCTTAACTCCAAAATGCAAAATCACCTAAAGCTATATTTAAGAACATATTCATATTCTCTTTCTCACAAACGCTCTCAGACCTACTCGTGAGCGTGAAACCAACGAGCTAGCTGCAGATCAATCCACGTAGAAGAACAGATCATGGCCACATATGAATATGACTATGAATGATGCCCTATACTGTATAAATACTTGTGGATCACCATGACCTGGAGATCTGTCATTCTGAGAAATTTGATATTTTCTTTAATTCTGTTTCTTAATTAAGAGGAATATTTAGAGTTAAATATATTACCACAGAAAAAGAATACAAATTACAAAAATGGCACCAATATACAGTCCTGTACCTTTCTGCTCTATACCATCCAAACCTTCTGAATACTGGGAAGAGATTATTCTCATTTAAGGTGCAGCGGGGAGAGAAGCTCCTGAAGAGATATGGCAACAAATCCCATTCCCTCGCCATTCCAACAGAACATGTAACAGCAGCAAATGCTTTTACGGTGAATGACTGTAATAATACACTCCTGTTACCAGTCAATAGCTTCTTTGAGCTAGAACACACAGTCCTCAGACGCAAGGCTGCTATCAGTCTGATGGACTTAGTCAGCTTTACACTGCTACTGACAGGAGATTATTGCTCAGATGGAAGGATGGAAACAGAGGCGTTAGGAAATGTTATCAAACCGGGCTGACCTCTGTTTCAGTGTTATATAGAGAAATGACAAGAGAGGAAATCACTACATTGAGCTGCTTGGTGTCACATTTAGCACTTGCACACAATGTACCAGAAATAAAGACACTAACTGCTCACTGATTAACACTGCAGAAAATCAGAACTTAAAACAATATAATTTTAATTAACAAATTGAGATTTGACATTTTAGAGAATATACTTAGTTGAAATAAGTAAAGGCAAATTATTTTGCCTCGTTTTAAGAAACAAATCATACATTTTTTTAATTGTTATTTTATCTCATATTGTATTATATACAAATTTAGAATCCATCCATCCATCCGGAAATGTGTTATATTAAAATGTATATTAAACAAATTTGTAACACTTTACTTAAAGCCTTTATGTATAATGCATTGTATGATCTTATGAATAATTACAGTTATTTATGAAGAGATATACATATGTAAATAAATGTAGAAATTCTATTAACATGTATTATATATAAATGTATTAATTTATATTTAATTTATATAAAGCAGAACATTCTATGAAAATAAATCTCATGATCTTGGGTAGTTTCACTTTTCAAGTAAATATATCTTGTTTTGAGTAAGTTTGCATATTTCTTACTGCATAAAAAAAACTATGGACAAGGGTGAAAAAAGAGTAGCAGTGTTATATAGTCTATACATGCATCTGTATGTGATGTGAATGCAGTTATATGCATATTGTTCTTCTCTGAGCTGTTAAATGCTAATATTCTTTTTACAAGCCAGATTTATTATTTTTCTTCACCCGTGCTTTTTTGTCTCCTTGCCTCCCTTCCCTTATCATTTTTCTTTGTTCTGAAATGAAATCCAGATGCTTTTAAATAATTCCGACAAAAATACAGACCTGAAAAATAATTTATATAGACACCAACCCACTTTTTTCAGACAATAACTCATTATCCATCTTTTGCCGAGTTAACAATGGACTTTAGCTAGATTCCTACCATGCACCGATCCATTTCCCAGCACACTAATCTGTGCATGAAGATTTCTATCCATTGTAACTACACTCGTCTGCTGGCGGATGGCTAGAGAGCCTGGGCAAACGCCATATATGAATACAGACACTAAATGGAAATCATGTCTGCCATCCATCATATGTAGATGTCAAGCCGCTGGCACTGCCTACCGGAGCTGTCAATTTAATCGTCTGTTTCTTTAGATACTCCAGCCCAATGCTGTTAATTCTATTATCCCACAGAACAGTGTGTATATGAGAAATGTGATTGAAGAGTGTGTGTATGCTGTCAGTAATACAAACACGTGTATATTTTAGGAAGATGGGTCTGACTGAGACTTTTAAAACAACAATACTGTCCTTCTAATATCAAACTGAACTTGAAATGTAGCATTATAATTAGCAGCATCTCGTTCTCACTCACTCAGGTAATATATGAGCTATATTAAAGTTATTGTGAGCCATTTCAACAAAAATAAATGTTCAGATAAGATCTAATTTATTTTTCCTCTGTAAAACCCATTGAATACTGTTTGATTTATGATTTAAGAACACACATTATTGTATATATTACCTAATATATTATATTACTTAATATTAAATACAAGCCCCAGCTATTACACACAAGAGTGCTGTTGTTTCTAATATAATTACCTGCATGGGTGGACTTACCCATTAGGCAAATGTAGGCGACTGCCTTGGGCCCCCAAAAACCAAGGGCCTCCTAAAATGCTTTTCATATACGAGATATGCCAACGTTGATGTTTACGGTGTTTATTATCACGACAACCGTCTGCGTGTCCAAGTTGAACGTGCTTCTTGTGTATCCTGCTTGTAGCAAATGAAAATATTCTGCATCTGAAGCTGACTGCCGCACGAGCGCGAGGTCTCTCTTTCCCAGCACGTACATACCTCTCTCTCTGCGTCTGCTCTGCGCGCAGCTGAAAGGAGTTGCACTTTCAGTTAATACACAGATATGTTGCTTCTCTAATTTTACATGCAAGTATAGCCGAAATCACAGCACAGCTATTGTCTTTATATTATGTGTAGCCTATTTGATTTTATTAGACGATGGCACGATTTAAATTTTTTCTAAATAAATCAGGATTTTTGTGCAGATTAACATCTTGGAAGGGAGAGCTTTTAATGTAGCCTTAATGGGTCGTGTTTCAATCACTATTTCATATTTCAAAGAGAGAGAAGTGATGGGAACCTTGTTGTAACAGGGCGAACGAGACGTGAGGCGTGCAGATCCATGTGCAAGCTTTTATTAATAAACATGGTCAAAAACACAGGCAGGGTCGAACAAATGGCAAACAGGTATATTGAGGGCAAGGCAAATGAGTACTCAAGTAAACGGGCGTGGTCTTCGATCGGCGAACAATATCCAGAGGGCTTGACAAGAGGAGTAATCCAGGTACATAAGCAATGGTCCAGGCAGGAACAAACAGAGTCCAAATGGAAGGCAAAGGGTTAATCCAATATACAAGGCAGAAGGTCAGGAACCAGACAAAAAGGCAACACGAAAAGACTAGACTTAAACTAAAATAAGAAACGGAAATTAGGAATGGCTAAGAGAGTGATAAATGCAGAACACTACAGGAGACTATTCACAAAAACAAACACGGAAAGGCTTGGTAAGTAGCTAACACTCGGAGAATGCTAAACACTAAACAATACTTGGCAACTAGATCAGGATCTGAGTGTGTTTTATGTAGTGTGCGTAATAGCTCTTAGGTAAGCATGTGATTGGTGACAGTTGTGTGATCAATGCATTCAGCTGTGTATGTGCAATCAGTGCAATCAGCTGTGTGTGTGTGTCATCAGTGCAATGGATGATGGGAAATACAGTCCAGTGTGATGTGTGGTGTGAGAGTCAATATGATGGAGAGGCGACCTCTTGAGGCAGTCGGACAGAAGGCCATGAATCAGATTCGTGACACTTCACAGATACAGATACGCACTGAGGAGCGTATTTTTATGTTATTTTTTTTCATGTGTCTAATAGACATGAACAAGTTATTTGAAGAACATCTATGATCTTTGAAACATGTCTAGTCTTTATGCTCTATGTTAACTATGGTTTCACTAATAATAAACATATATTGCATAAAGCATCCATATTTGTCCATGCCCATGTTGAGTAGAGTACTTGAAAATTATTAATTTAAGGTACATTTAGAACAGATACAAATATGCAATTAAGTTACGATTATTCGCGAGTTAACTCATGACAATAACGCAATTAATCACCATTAAATAATCGTTTGACAGCGCTAAGTTAAAATGAAATTAAATGTAGGCTTACGCTGGTAACTCGTCAGTGGACTTTCCTCATCAATATAGGCTATATTTTTTCACACTTTTCTCATTCTCGCTAATTGTCCGATTGTCTTCAGAAAAGTTTTGATGGCATTTTCATTTTACCTGATAAAGTATCAATTATGAGCTCAGCGCTGCTTTGTTTACAGCCATTACTGGAGAAACCGCTATATTTCTGATGTTCCAAAAAGCACCTCCTAGTGGCAGAGAATGAATGTGAATTTTCAATTATCCAGTCTGCAGTTTTTGTTCAGACTAATGCGAAAATCCACCCACATAAACCCATTTTAAATATAATAATTTATACTTATGACTCATCCCTTTTCTTAATTTTTTTTTTAAAGGTTCAATTGTGAGGTTTATCATTTTATAATTTATTTAGTTTTTTTGTTAACTTTTATCTCAACGTTAAATCAATTGCTATTTCGTGGTCTGCAACATGAAATAATAAAAGTGTCTGCTAAATTAATAAATGTAAGTGTAAATGAAAAAATAGCATGTTCATGAAAAATTTAGAAACATTGGACTCAACTACGGGGCACCATTGTGCATCACCAAGCATCACGACAAAAAAGGAACCTTAAGGTCACTAGGTAAATGTGTGCAAATGTATAGGGCCCCATTCCATATATTTGCCTGGGGCCCCCAATTCACTAAATCCGCTAAATCTCAATCCGATTACCTGCACCCTCGAACATGATTGCAAGTGTAATATTGCTTTTACACAATATTTCAGTGAATAAGTGAGTAACTTACTTTTTAATAACTATTATAATATAATAGTCTATTTTTGCTCGGACAAAAAGTTTGCTCCTGAAGGAATCAGCCTCTTTAAAAGAACTTGAGTAGCATATTCATAAAGATGGCCAGTTGTTTTGTTACAGAATGAATCAGCCTGTATAAAAAAATCAGATGACTGAATGATTTAAAGGACTCATTCATATCTGTCTTGTCACTTGTTGCCACCTACTGGCCTAACTTGTAACTTGCAAAAACACTGAAAAACACGCACAGACTGATAGTCTGGAAGCATAAACAAATACTTGTTTACAACACATAACATAAATATAATTCTTCTCAATCAATCAAATTTGAAGACCGGAACTAATGATTGTATAATATATGACCTGGTAAGATGGGAAATTGTTTTGACAGTTGAATAACCGATGACCAAAAAATTCAATAATAAAATAAATAAAATAAAAGAGATTAATCTGAAAGGTATATGTAATGTATTACTTATATAAAGGCATAACATTTTTAAATGTGAATATGTGCCCTAATAGAAACACTGTGAATTCAAATTTAATGATTTCACTCAATTAGCTTAATTAATAAATATTACGACTCCTGAAATGTAGGCCTACATCTAACTCATGGAATTATTCAATAATAAACCCATGAATTACAAAAACTATTATGTTAAAAATCATAAAAATTCTGTGGCAATTCTGGGGGGGCATCCTTCTCCAAGGGTCTAATATTATCTTTTAAATAAAAAAAATAAAAGCAATATCTTCACTCCACAAATAAAAAAAAATGAATGTGTCCATGAATCCCTCATTAACTGACACAAAACCCTTTTATATTCAACATAATACAGTGTCTCAGATTAGCATTATACAAAGACATAAAATTAGATCAATTAACCTCAAATCTGTTTTGACTGACTAAATCTCAATAATGTTGAAATTCAGATGAAATGACAAAATCTAATTAGACCACAGCCATACACTAAATGTGCTAAGACTAGATTTTGTGTCATCCGTGGTCGAGGAAAAATATAAGGTCGGGGGTCATCTTGCCCCGTGGGTCATATAGTACTGTTTGATCTATTATAATATTATACTGCATAAATGTTACTATTCACTGTTAAATCTCATACAATGTCAAGGCATACATTTGCAAGTTTATAAGATGCATACTCCATACTATTTTTCATCTTCTCTCTTAACATGCACATAAAACAAGACTTGACTTTGGATAAGAACAGCAGAGGGCGTTTCCATTGCACCTGGGATGATCTCCTCCTATGCCCGATCTTGTCTTGAGAAGCCTTCGTATGCCCTCCAGTGCCAAAATACTTTCTCACTCAAATGCACACAGTCCCTACCTCTAGACACATTTCACCTCTCTCTTTCTAGTACTAGCACGGTTTACACTAACTCTTGTCAGGCACACACCTTCCCGTCGGCTCTCTTGGCAGGTGATCACCCTACTCTGCGAGGTGTTGACCTCCGGGAGTCACTCTTTGCTGATGTGCCCTCTCGACTGTTTCCTAATCACAAGGACACTCACCTAGTTTTGTTCTCCAGGGATCCATTAACATAATCGGGCAGCAGAAGACAGCTATTCAATTAGAGCTAGAGAGCCGGGAAACACAAAGCATGCAAGTTTCCGCTTATACGGAGAGCTGCTTTATCTCATACTGCTGTCCATCTATCATATCACTAATGGGCTTGCGCTCACTCGATCAAGCAGAAACACACTTTTTTTATTTTTGTCCAGCAGAGGTGTGAGGAGGTTTGGTGTATATGAGCTATAGTGACATACGCATGCAGCATCATGTGTCAGAGGCAGATGGCAGCGGGTTTTATGGTGTATGTGTTTTTGGCATGCCAAGCTGTGATTGCACAGACACTCGGCTGAATACTCATCATAAACTGCTCAATCTCAACCTATGCAGAATTTCAGAATAAAACCGTTTTTGTGACAAAAAATGGTAATTAATGGCTGAGGAAGGTTTGAGTTTAAGTAAAGCATGTTTACACAGTACCATAACATTTTAAGTCAAGAAACTACAAGCAGAAACATTATTTATTCAAGCACTGGTCAATTTTGAGATTTTGGGCGATTTGGCTTTTCATAAGATGTTGTTTCAGACAAGTAGAAAAAATCTGTAGCTTGTAATTGCAATCTATCTTTAAAGACAACATTTAAAACTCTAAAAAAAAAAACTCTCATGCACTAAGCCAGAAATCTCTACTTTAGTAGCTTATAATTACACCACACTTTTTAGTTCCCTTTCGATATTTCACTCGTACTGTGTCGAAGACGCTTGTATGGGAAAAACTATTTTTTCCTCTTCAACTGACGCCTTTTTTTAATCACGCAGTGTAACTGCACGTCCATTGGTTCATGCAGTACTAAAAAATGAACCAATGGCTCAGCGGCAGCGCGCGAGCCTATGGCTATGAAGCCCGCCGTTGCCCGCCAAAATGGGCGGGGCGTCTGGCTATATAAGCTTCGACCCCTCATCTCAGATTTCTTCTCTTCAGCAACTCCGCCCCTCGCGCCCTCCCGTTTTCTTCCTCCCAGGGACCTGTGAGGAAAAAACAGCGGGGCAGAGGATTCAAGCTGCCGGTGACAAGCGAGCTCACGTTGGCTCAATGCCCGCATGCCTCGCCATCACCACAGAGAGAATTCACCAGTGAGACAACGAATTGGATGACAGCCTTTCTCTGGCGGCTTCAGACGCGGAAGAGTTATTGGGCTCTGTGACTGACCCCGCCCTCTTGCCCTCGTCTGCTTCACGCAACGCCAGACTCAGAGCAGATGAGGAGCTCATCAGCGTCCTGACAAAGGCTGTCAACGAGCTCGGGCTCGAATGGTCTCCGCCTAAGGAGCCATCTCACAGCAGGCTGGACGAGTGGTTTCTCCCGGGGCGCCATCAGGCCCTCCGCCAACGTCAGAGCCGTGCAGAGCCACATCTGCACTCGCTGGATGCGCCTACTCGGCGGCTGGAGAAGCGGCTTCGGCACTGCACTCTATGGCTGTGCTCCAGGTCTTCCAGGCCAAGATGCTCGCCAGTGAGGAAGCCAGTCTGGATGCAGCTTCACTCAGGGACCTGAGGAGCGCAACAGACCTGGCTCTACGCGCCACCAAAGCCACCGCCCAAGCCATTGGGTGTTCGATCTCCAGCCTGATAGTTTTAGAGTGCCACTTCTGGCTCACGATGACGGAGATGAAAGAGGCGGACAAAGTTCCCTTCCTCGACGCTCCGGTTTCGTCAGGCAGCCTGTTTGGACCAGCTGTGGAGGGCTTTGCGGAACGCTTCACAGAGGCTCAGAAGTCGTCTCAAGCTATGCGACACTTCCTCCCAAAATGCACCAGCACTTCTACTGCTTCCAGTCGCCCTAGGCCTGCGCCGACTCAGCAGACAGCTAAGCCAACGCCAGCCACCCCTCAGCCCCGACCTCCTGAGGGTCGGCGGGATAGAGGGCGCTCACGTTCGGCACGATGCTACCCCCTTCCCGAAGCGCCAAGAACCCCGGCCCAAGATCGCCTTGGATCCAGCGCCTCAGAAGTCCTCCTGATCATCCAAGCAGAAAGAGGAGGAGCCCGAGTCTTGCTACTGCCGGACCACCCCACAAGCAGCCTCTAATGTGCATCTTGCCACCCCGCTTAGCGCTGGGTGCAGAGGAAAGTGAGTTTTTTGTTCCCCACAGGCCCACTTTAGCGCCCGGGTGTCCGACCGCTTTGATCAGCCACTTACGTTGCCTGGGGCTCAGGGTCAACTTTGCCAAGAGCATACTGTCACCCAGCCAGCGAATTTTGTTCCTGGGCAAAGTTATCGACTCAGTGCAGATGACAGCTACTGTCTCAGCGGAGCGAGCCACAACAATTCAACGCCACGCGGCTTCCTTCGAGGAAGGGACTGCCCGTCCGCTCAAAGCTTTCCCAGAGAATGCTGGGCCTTATGGCAGCGGCTTCGCCGGTACTTTGGTTGGTTCTGCTTCACATGCGACCTATCCAGTTCTGGCTGGAGCAGACGGTTCCATCCGTGGCTTGGCATCACGGACGCCACCGCGTAACGGTAACTCGGGCCTGTGTATCAGCCCTGGCCCATTAGAGAGACCTCCTCTGGCTAAAGCAAGGCGTGATCTTAGACACAGCGCACAGAAGGAAGCTTGTCACGACAGACGCTTCCAACAAGGGTTGTGGAGCGCTGTGCGACTGCAAACCGACCTTCAGTCTTTGGTCCGAGAAGGAGTCGGGCCTGCACATCAACTGCCTAGAAATGCTAGCAGTGTGCCAGGCCTGTCAATTCTTCCTGCCGGACATACTCCCCGTGCTAGTACGCCCAGACAGGACCGTGGTGTCATACATAAATAACCAGGGCGGCCTCGTCTCGCAGCGACTCTGCACGCTGGCGAACGACCTTTTTGTGTGGGCTCAGACCAATCTGCGCTGTGCCGGGCAAGATGAACCATGGAGCAGACATGTTGTCAAGGAACAACGTCTCCTCAGGGGAATGGACGCTCCACCCGCTCGCGGTTCAGAAAATTTGGGAAGTCTTTGGCAGAGCTCGAGTAGACCTCATTGGACAGCCTGTGTTACATATAAGGACTGTTTTGAGTTTTGTGTCTAGAGTTTTGAAAAATGACATGAAGGTTCTGTTATTAGTGCACAAGTGAATGTAAAAAAAACTGTAAGATGAATTAAAAGCCAGTTTATAAGTGAAAAAAGTTCCATTAAAATCAGCATGGAAAACAATTTACATCGCTTGCTTTCTAAATGCACTGCTGGACCTAAAGTTGTGTAATTCATAATACATTACTAATAATGTACAAAGACAACTAATGCAGCCATTTGTTGATTTATCCGAGAAGTGTAAACCAGATTTGTACATCATTAAGAATTGATTTTAGATTCTAATTAAAGTAGAAAATTATTCTATTTTAGAACAAAATGTTGGTGAATGGATTGCGAATGATCGGATGGATGGACAGATGTAAGTGTTGGCAACAAAGTCTTGTTTGGAATTTTTAATGATGGATGAATAGATGGATAGAACGAGAGAATGATGGGTAGATTAGTGAAATGATAAAATGATAGAATGAATGATAGAATGAAAGAACAATAGATATACAGATGATAGAATGAACAATAGAACAATTGATAGAATTAACGAATATAGATAGACCGACAGACAGACAGACAGACAACGAGACAGACATACAACAGACAACGAAAACAGACAGACAGACAGACAGACAGACAGAGACAGACAGACAGACAGACAGACAGACAGACAGACAGACAGACAGACAGACAGACATACAGACAGACAGACAACAGACAACAGACAGACAGACAGACAGACAGACAACAGACAATAGATAGACAGACAGAGATATATAGACAGATAGATAGATAGATAGATAGATAGATAGATAAAAGAAAGATAGATAGATAGATAGATAGATAGATAGATAGATAGATAGATAGATAGAAGGATAGATAGATACAGATAAAAGATAGAACAATAGATAGAATGACAGACAAAAAGATAGACAGACAGATAGACAGATAGAAGATAGATAGAAGATAGATAGATCGATAGAATGACATAGATAGACTGACATAGAATGATAGAACAATAGATAGAACGACAGACAGAAAAGACAGACAGACAGACAGACAGACAGACAACAGACAGACACACAGACAGACAGACAGACAGACAGACAGACAGACAGACAGACAGACAGACAGACAGACAGACAGACAGACAGACAGACAGACAGACAGACAGACAGACAGACAGATAGATAGATAGATAGATAGATAGATAGATAGATAGATAGATTCTAGCACAGAACTACATCAGCACAACAGCACTAACCTCTTGTAACACCGGAGTATATCAAAGTGAAAAACCTTTAAATGCACCGAGTCGCATGAAAAAAAAAAAAAGTTAATTTGACAGCGTAATCCTGCATGTGACACTGGGGTCCAGCACACCTGTGGAGAGGAGACGAGGGCGTGAGGGGGTGCAGAAAACTCTCTCCCCCTTCTCCCAGGTGATGGCAAGGACATTCTCTCATCTCAGGCAGATAGACGAGATTATTAAAAAAAGCACTAAAAGAGAGAGGAAAGGCGAGAGTGAGTGCCTTCATCTTCAGAGAGCCACTTCAAAGGCATTAAAGGTAAGAGGGAGATCATTAGTGCTTGGGCTCCAGTGGACAAGCCACCCACAGTGGGAGAGGTTGACCCCACCGATCGCATTTTCATGTGAAGCAGCTCTTCTGCGTGAGCCGCTTTAACTGTGTGTACATGACTCCACAGCTCTGAACAAAAGCAAATTCAAGTAATAGACTACAATGTCACATATATGTACAAAATTGCTAATATAAACTGAAAACAAGTGTAGAAACAAATTTCAGTCAGAAATTGCTAGTAAATTTCACAAACAGTTATTTCATCATGCTTCAACAAGAACACAAAAATACCACAAAAGTATAAAAAAAATTGGCCATATGAATTGAGCACTATAGAATCTGAAGCTAGGATTAGTTCACGTCCAGAAAAAACATATTTCCTGATAATTAACACAAAAACACCAGAAAAGTATAAAAAAAAATTCCATATGAATTGAGCACTTAAGAATATGAAGCTAGGATTAGTTCACTTCCAGAAAAAAAACAATTCCTGATAATTAACACAAAAACACCACAAAAGTATCAAAAATGTCCATATTAATTGAGCACTATAGAATCTGAAGCTAGGATTAGTTCACTTCCAGAAAAAAAACATTTCCTGTTAATTTACTCACCCCCATGTCATCCAAGATCTTCATTACTTTTTTTCTTCAGTTGAAAAGAAATTAAGGTTTTTGAAGAAAACATTCCAGGATTTTACTCCATATAGCGGACAATGGTGGCCAACGGGTTGAAGGTCAAAATTGCAGTTTTAGTGCAGCTTCAAAGGGCTCTACACTATCCCAGCCAAGGAATAAGGGTCTTATCTAGCTAACATCTTGGATGAGTGAATAAATTATCAGGAAATGTCATTCTGTAAGTGAGCTAATCCTTTAAGACATTATTAGCTGTTAATCTATCTCTAGAGTGAGCTGGGACTGAATCATTGAATCAGTTTCAAATGAATTGTAGATATTTTGGTTTTATCATATTGAGTTTTATGGACCACTTTCATGATACTTTTATGAAGGTTTTTTTTTGTTATTTTTTTTGTCATTTTGTAGCTTAGAAGACTCAGTCCTCATCAAAAATTATTTGTGTGTGCTCAATGCATGAAAGAATGTCATACAAATAAAAATGTGCACATTCCATTAGTGACCTAATGAAATATAAAAACAGAGCAGAATCTTAAATATTTTGTATTCATTTTATACAATATGTAATAATTTTAAAGCTATTATTTCAGCTTTGGGAATCATTTATTAAAGATTCAATATTGATTTGATTGAAGTGATATTAATCTTTAACTTATGATTTATACCTTATTAACGACTCGTCCAGCGACCATTAACATCAGTATGTCTTTAACAATTTTGTTTATCTTTAGCCAACGATAAAACAAACAAAATAGTACCTCATCAAATTTTGAGCTAGTTAACGCGATCTTTGGCAAATAGTTTAAAACTTGAAAATCACACAGCCCAAGACACCATTCTTTATAAATGAAACAGAGGTTTATTTGCTAACTGTTATTCTAAAATGCATGATTGACTAAACATAATAAAACTCATACGCACACACATACAGGCCAGTTTGAAGAAAGTTTAAGGCTAGCACTCTTTTGCTATCTCGTAACTTTAACTGAGGTAGATCACAAGCAGAGACTTCGCTATCTTTACTGCATACAGATCAATTCACCAGTTTCCAGCAACAATAGAGATTTGTTTGGTTTACTTGCTTTCAGTTGAGTTTGACAGCTGATCTGGTGTTTCCACGTGTTTCCGCGTGGTCGATGGAAACCTCCGGCTGCTGTTGGTTGGCTTTGCGTGATGTGTTTCTAGGAAAGCCCTCCTGCGATTGGTTGCTGTTCCTGGTGATGTGAGAGTGACTCATTCCCTTGAAGTTCTTCTCTGAGTTTAAAGTGGCTTCAAGCTCTCAGTCTCTTCGTTGAGAGGTTTGTCAAAGTGTTTGAGTTCTTTAGATGGTCAGCCTGATGGTAAGGCGGTGATCGAGCGCTTCCCAGCGCGATCAGTGACGAAACCGAAATTTCAAGCAAGTCAGCGAGCCAGCAAGCTATGTCAGCTTTTGTGTCATTTTAAACTGACTGATTTCAGTACACATACTAGAGGCTTCTCCCAATCAAATTGTCCTTGTAGGGCGGAGCCCCGCCCCACACGGCTTCTTTCCATGCATACATTATCTGATAGTCAATTTATCACATGAAGAAAATATACTTGCAGACTTCTATATGTGTTGTAATCATACATTATGAAGCTAAAGGTCAACTTTCATCCACACCAACTCATTGCTGACGACAACAGCTTCCGTTCAACACCAAACATTCCTTATTTGACACACAAAGTACATCTACTAATTGTATTTATTACACAGGTTAAGGCATAGATTAAAACATCCTACATTCTAAATAATCACACCAAGCATATGAACAACATTAAGCACATCCTTCATTGGTTTATTTGTTCTAATAGTGATGGAATAAATTAATGTATTTTGGAAGAAAGTCAATAAAAGTTTGGGTGTTCCTTGCACGAGAAGAGACACAAAGAAGTGCATTCCTTTGGCATGCAGGGAGGACGAAAGAGGAGCTGTCCAGGGTCATGAGAATGTCACGTTTGTGGAGACCTGGTGATTTTCTTAGCTCAGAGTTTCATCGTAAACCGTCTTCCCTTGTTGATAAAAATCATTGAATTATGCGTTAAATGGTCACGAGATTCCGGAGTGTGGTCGCTGTCCTATCTCCAAATAAGATGTTCCTTTCTTCTGTGTTTATTTATGGTAAGCCAGTCAGGAACAACGATGAAATTCTGTTCCTAAGTGGATCTGGCGAGCAAGGGTCGGTTATTGGGTCGTTCAAGGATGTGGCTCTATAAATCTCTCTCTTTTGCAGAAATAATCAAGGGGTCCTCCAGACGGAGCGGCGTCATTATTGGAGTTGGTTAATTTTACGACTCGCACATGCTCAAGAAAATAATCTTATCGTGTTCCTTTGATGTGTGAGAGTCCATGGTAATGTGGGTCTGTCCACTCAGGTTCTACACATAACATTTTTTATTAAATATGTCCTAAATCCTTTAAATAAATGTAAAGACTTAAATGGAAAAAATCCCAGTTGTTTCAAAGATATCTTAGACTTTTGGACTGCACTGTATATTCAAACAAAATTAACCAGCATAAGTGAAAGGCCATGGAAATAGACGTATAAAGGGTAACATACACCGATAATAAACAGATTTTCTCTCAAGCTATATCTGTCTTCCACAATCTGTCTTTCCACTTACATCAGGATGTTTTATTCTAGGAGTGTGATGTAAATCTCCTCTGTAAATGAGAAGATTTTACATGGCTGATTACAGTACACAAGACTCATTAGTGCCTCATTAAGACATTACACACACAGCACAGTGAAGGACAGCATGCAAAAAGCAACAATGAATGCAAAGCATTCAAATGTATGAGCATGTTTGTTCATTCTCTTACGCCGACGCTTCAACAGACATCTGTCAGATAATTGCTATATGCCACAAAAAATTATCAGTACTGACAAGTTTCTGTGCAGATCCAGAGGGAGATGTGATGCACGTCTACAGGCTATTGACCCTACATCCTTTCACTTATCATCCCAGGTCTTCAACCACTAAACCAAACACCAAAGCTCTGATTAAAAGCTTAAAGGGATAGTTCACCCAAAAACGGAAATTCTGTCATCATTTACTCACCCTCAAATAGTTCCAAACCTGTATGAATCCTGTATGAATTTCTTTGTTCTGTCGAACACAAAGGAAGATATTTTGAAGAAAGTATGTAACCAGGCTGTTTTGGGGCACCATTGACTTCCATAGTAGGAATAAAAATACTATGGAAGTCAATGGTGCCAAAGAACTGCTCTGTTTCCCACATTCTTCAGAATATCTTAATTTGTGTTTGGCAGAACAAAGACATTCATACAGGTTTGTCAATTTGGCAGACATTCATAATAGGTTGAATTCATACATTCAACTACTTGAGGGTGAGTACATGATGACAGAATTTTCATTTTTGGGTGAACTATCCCTTTAAAATTGTTACTTAATGAGAGCTGTAAATTCATAAGCCAGGTGGTGCAAGGACAGAGAATGTTACCTCATGTCACCTGTAAGAGCTCACTGCTGTGATTATATTCAGGGAGGATAATCAGTGATGGTGAATCTCTGCTCTCTGCATGGGCTAAACAGACTCTTTTAAGCTTTTAACCTTAACTCTATGTCCACTGGCATGGAAGAAATCCACTCAATATCGCTCAAAATCACAGTGTGTGTGTAAAATGTAGAGCAAGAGTGGTATTCAATATGGTCTGTGATTGCTATGATTATATATATGCACAATTGCCAAAAGCCATTAGGCCACAAATGCCTAAAGTATACATTCAGTGTCATTATAATAATTTTTAACCCAGCAACAGTCTAGCAACAGAGAAAGTGTGCGCTCGAGCTCAAATTGTGGATTGTGGGCCAGTGGAATTTAGGTTATGCTCAAGGAGTTAAACTGGGACAGAAAAAAACAAAAACGGCATACTGGAAAATAAAATAAAATAAAAATACTTTTTGACTAAAATATTTATATAACAATAACAACAATAGTAATGAAAATAATTATTATTATTTCCACATGCTATGATAAATATCATGAAGTAAATAACAAAATTAACTATTATTAAATTACATCAATTTTTAATGAATTGCTACATTTTGTTACAATTTTATTAATTAAATTAATTTAGTTTTCTAAAGGGTTAACTTTCAAAAACAGTAAGCATTATATGACAAACAATATAATTTAAAATAAAAAAATAGAGAAAGTGATCATTCACAATTAAAATATCCCGTATTGACTAATACATCTATCCATCAGTTCTCCAAACAGCTTGTCCAAGGATGCTGGAGCCTATCCCAGCATCTTGGGCTGTAGGCATGGGGAAAAAAACATGGATGGATGGCCAGTCTATTACAAAACCAACACACAGAGACATACGCATTCACACTCACACATACAAACAATTTACTTTCTCCAATTCATGCAGGACCACGTCTTTGGATTGTGGGAGAACATGCAAGCTCCACACAGAATGGCCTCATGGTGTTCGATTGATTCCAATACACTAACAACCAATATAGAACAGATATATTGTACATTCCTAATTGAGATGATTCGGAATTCAAACAGATAGCTCAGTATTACAGACCTCCTTGATCAGGACTAGGACTGCATTCAAGGCCAACCACTAAACAGGCCTCAGATTAGCACAGCGATAAACTTTTAAAACACAGTGTTGCAGAATGCGATACATAATGATTACATCAGGTGAAGGCTGCCCTGCAGCACTCCAGCGTATGTGTTTGTATGCGAGTGTGTTTAGGCCTGTTTTTGCTGAATAAAAGCAGAACAAATTCAGGCTACTGCTGTAAGCTCACCATTTATCATCTTTCATCGACAAGGTGAGAGAACGGCAGAGAGAGAGAGAGAGTACAGCTCCATGAATAATGGAGAGAGTGTGGTGTGGTCCCAGGGCTCAGAGAATTACTTTCACTTTGCAGCATTTAATCAATGGCTTCAACATCTCGTTCTCTCTCACTCACCATGTGGTCGACGGCACATTGCACAGAGAGTATTACCAGCCCCACAGATAAATCCCGGTGGGATATCTCCAAACTTTCCTTGTACCTTTCTCTCTAAACTCTTTCTTTTCCTCTGTTCCTTTGGACTCTTTGAAATTGCAATGGGAAATTGAAAAAGGCACAGACTTAACATCTTACAGTAATCCATTGCCCACTTACTTTCTGCAAAGAGAACTGCGAAGGTTAAGCCATTATGCTTCAAAATACAAGAACATATTTCTTTTTTACAATTGTTGTAGGTTATTCTTGCTTTCCTGGGGTGAACAAATGTGACATTTAACTAATAGCCAACCGTTCTCAAGTTTACCTATTTGAGGTGATGGCAAGAAGATTGAAGACACAAAGCAAAATAGATCCCATTTTCCCCAGTGATGCCTCTAAGAAATGATGAATTCACTTCACAGTTAAGACAAAAACATCTCCATGACAACTGAATCGCTGGTGAAGACCTTATAAAAATACATCAGCGCCCAGTAAAATGTTCCTGCTTTGTTTGCAAGCATTTCCACATCACTAGTGAGTTCAGGAGTTTCAGAGCAGACAATCCAACGCCTGAGGAAAGGGGCAGCTGGATCCCATCTTTGTTTTGGACGTCTGGCTGGAGATGGAAAAACTCTGTGCCCACAGGGTAAACTGACTATCAGTCCAGCACTGAAAAGATTGGTATGGAGTGTAAATTGGTCATATACTGTACAGCATAGACAGGATCACAAGTGCTATGTCTATTCAAACTGAAGGGCATGTGCCCCCCTCATGTTTCTGAGCAAAGCGGGTTTGTGAATGCAACTTCCTAAAAATATTTGTATCTTTGGTCAGACAGGCAGAATTTTTTTAGTTTTGTTGTTGTTGCTTTTGTTTTGTTTTTCTCTGAATCAAATATTTATTTGTTTCTGCCACTGAGGTTTAGCTCACAATTCTGTCAAATTTTATAATTAAAAATAACACTTTTCTATTTTTAGATAGTTTGATTTGATGCATGCTTGCTGAATTAATATGTTAATTTCTTCAATAAATAAAATAAATACATACAATTCTTACTAAACCTCAAACTTTTGATCAGTAGTGGATGTTTGTTTGTTTTTTTATTTGAAAAAGTTCACACATTTCATGTTCTTATTGGTCTAAAGTTTATTTTCACATTGTGTCTTAGTCTGAGCTTAGTTATTCATTCAGGTCATTACATGCATGTACCATCGTACAAAATGCAATATTTCAGGTGCTATTTTTGCTACTCTTTCCTCATGTAGTAAAATATGTGGCATTGACTATTAAGTGACTGAGTGAAAGTGTCCCTTACATTGGATACAGTTTATGCATGAATGCATAAAATGCCTCGCTTATAGTCTCATGCACCACAGCGAGATGTCATGAAGGACATGAGCAGAGGCAAATATTCCTGTTTTCCATCCTCTCTTTCCACACTGACAGCTACTCTCACTTGTTGTACTGTATGAAAAGTATCTTGGTATCATGCAGGTGTTACATTATCACTATAACAAACCGATGTTCTGTAGATACACCTGATGCAGCCTACACTGTCTGTACAAACAGATCCGATTGCATCACTTGCAACTAGACAGTCAATACTAAAGATTCATTTTGAAAACCAAATCAGACTTGTGTGAAGTGTAAACAAACCCTACGCTGCATGATATTTCTAGGATTCAAAAAATGTCCTAGATAGCGTATAAATTGTATTATTTGATCATTTTCACTTTAAACTGTAAATATCATATCATAAAAAATGCCAAGTGACCTCTACACTAAATGTACGCTATTGTTCAAAACTCTGAGGTTAGTAAGATTATTATTTGTATTGTTAAGAAAATTCTACTTTTTTCAGCATAGATGCATTACATTGATAAAAAATTACAGTAAAGGCATTTAAATTGTTATAAACAATTTCTATTTTAAATAAATGCTGTTGTTTTAAACTTTACATTCATTCTGATATATATATAATGAACCCTCATATCATTCCAAACCTTTATGACTTACTTTTTCTGTGGAACACAAAATAAGATATTTTGAAAAAAAAAAATTTTCGTTGTTTTTTTTTTTTTTTTTGGACCCCATTGACTTCCATTGTTTGGACAAAACAGTCAAAACATTCTTTAAAATATCTTCTTTTTCATTCAGGTTTTAATTTACATAAAGATCATTTTGGGGTACAATATCCCTTTAAGACACAATAAACGAACTGATGACTTTAATAGATTAAACCCAACGAACATTAATAAGGGACGTGACACCAGTAGATTGAGGAGTGATTACCACAATGGCTGGAATCCTTGCGTGGGTGTGCCATACATTACCTGTACAGACATGTAAATTGCTTTTCAATTACTGCCAATGTGACATTTTAACAGTTCATTATCTTCTTGTTAGATTACAGCTACCTAAAATGAGCTTAGTTTTGAGTACATCTGAATTCAGTAAGGAATTGACTGAATCAGTCATAATTTGCACAGTCTGATCCTGGATCAGTTTGGAAACTCTGAGAATCTCCTCCGTGAATTAGCTTGTATTAGACTAATTAGCCATGTCTCTTTATTTGCCTTTGGGAGATGCTAACTGTACCCCTCTTCAATACTCAACAGACACCTCAGGTTTAAGATCAGTACACACATTTACACACACACACACACACACACATATCCTCAAACATCGAATCGACGTCTATACTAAGCACAGTGAATCGTTGCACTTCGAGCGGTAATATAAAGACAACCGTCCCTCAGATCATAATAAAACAGACATACAGACATGCATATTGAGGTTGTGAAACCCGTGACTAATGACATGTCTTACATTTGAGCTCGGATCTGGACGTGTGCGGGATTCTGTCATGTCTGTCATCTTCCACATCTCTTTTCCATGTTGTTTATTTAACTTTGTGGATTGTGGTGATGGGAAAACACAAAGGCACTGATCCATGTCCACAGCTGACAGAAATGGAACAGCCTCATGGCATTATCCTCTTGAAGAAAACAAAAAAAAAACACAGTAGTAAAAGAGGACCAAAAGAAGAGGGAGATTTAGGGGTTCAGGATGAGAAAAGATAGAGAGAGAGAGGCTGAATAAAATAAAATGGCTTTAAAATAACTCTACTGAATTGTTATATGTAGTCATTTTTGTATTACATTTTGTATATGTAGACATATGTCTGATCTGAATTGAGCTGTAGGCACAGCATTCAGAATATGGCATATAATTCCACATGAAGAATTACCTGGAAGATCATATGTCTTCACAAGCAGCGCGCAGTGACTGTAAAACATGCAGTGATAAAAAGCACAGGCATATCAAAGATACAGCACCATGACTCAATCCAACACTGGCAAGAAATATCATAACTGCCTTATTTACGGTTTATCTCCATTTTTTGAGCACTTACTGTTGAGTCAGAATGGAAATGTAAAAATGAGAGAGCAGGGGTTTTCAAACTGGGTTCCAAAGGTCACAGAAAAATGTGACAAAATTAAAATATTTGACAAAATTTGGTTTTTGGGGCTGTCGACTTAATTGACAAAAACACTGAAAAGTTTTGGATTTTTTAAATGTTTTTCAAAGCTTGCCAAGGTTGCATTTTTTTATCAAAATACAATAAAAACAGTAATATTGTGACATATTACTATATTTTAAAATGTAATTTATTCCTGTGATGACAAAGCTGAATTTTCAGCATCATTACTCCTGAATTCAGAGTCATACGATCCTTCAGAAATCATTGTAATAATATGCTGATTTAGTGCTTAAGAAATATTTTGTATTATTATCAATGTTGAAAAAAGTGTTAAAAATTGTGTGCAAACCTTGATTTTTTTTTTCAGGATTCTTTTATGAATAGAAAGTTCAAAAGAACATTATTTATTTGAAACATAAATCTTTTACAACATTATATATGTCTTTAGTGTCACATTTAAATAATTTAATGCATCCCAGCCGAATAAAGTATCAATTTCTTTCCAACAAATATTTGAATGAATGGCATTGTAGATATTAAACATTTTAATGAAATATTTTTTAACATGTCTCTTTGAAATTATATTTATTGTGAAAATTACAATAAGTATTTTATCGTATTGTATTTTGTTGACAATTTACAAATAAATATTACTGCAATATTGTTTCTTTTTATGCTAAAATACCTAACATTAATTGTGTGCACAAAAAAAACTAAATTATATTTGTGAGTTCAATAGTTTACAAATCTGATGTGATGCAAAAGCCACTTCATGTTATCTTCATGTAAGATTTCATGACACAGTCCAAAAATCATGTTAAATTGTTATAACACAAATACATCATTTGGATTAAAAGCTATTGCTGATTGTGGCGACTAATAAAATAACTCACACAAATCTACACATTTTCTCTCTTACACACATATGCACCCCACAAAGACACAGAACATTGGTTACACAAAAGTCCAATTTGTCAGCAAGGCTGGATTAGTCTGTCTGTGTAACATTTTGCAAACCGGCGTCGCTCCATGCTACACGGCTCCCTCTGTTCCAGCGGTTCCACTCATCCATGGGATTACAGAGGAGCTGACGGGAAAGCAGAACGAGAGCTCAGACACTGCCAAAAGCTGAAGAGACAAAAGACCCCAGAATAATAGATACACACACTGAAAGTTGGTAACTGAGAATTTTGCAACTACTGTAAATTTCAGGGAAGCCATAGTGATTACTGTTCACAGGAGTCATATTATGAGTTATCGTTAATTGTAGGGACATTTATAGCTTTCCTACATTTAAAAATGAAAATTACACCTACAAATTAAAATTATGTCATAATTTACTCACCCTCATGTTGTTCTTAATCAGTGTTGTTTTTGTTAACTAAAACTATTAAACTAATAACAAATGGTTTCAGTAATTTAAGTGAAATAAAATATTACATGAACATTTATGTAAATATTAAATAAAAATGTTGCCTTATCAACTAAACTAAACTAATAAAAATGACAAAAGCACATAACAAAATTACTAAAACTATAAGTCAAACTGAAAATATAAAAATGAATGCCAATTCAAAATATTAATATATATCATAATAGTATATAAATAAGACTAAAATAATGCTGTTCCAAAAAGACTGTTCTTCAATATTTCTTCTTTAGAAATCTGTCAGTGAAAGTCAATGGGGTTCAATAATGTTTTTAATCTAAAATATCTTCTGTTGTGTTCCACAGAATAAAGAAAATTATACAAGTTTTAAATGGCATGAGGGCGAGTAAACGATGATATAAAAATAATACAAATTGGGTCAGCTATTCCTTGTGACCTATGACCACTTTTGCAACAAAAACTAAAAAACGAAAAAAAACTAATATAAAATAAATAGATAACAATAAATGGATTACAATACACACACACACACACACACACACACCACACACACACACACACACACACACGCACAGACAACACACATGGCCACTTTATTAGGTACACCTTGATAGTACCGGGTTGGACCCCTTTTTGCCTTCAGAACTGCCTTAATAATTTTTGTGGCATAGATTGCAACAAGGTGTTGAAAACATTCCTCAGAGATTTTGTCCATATTAACATGATAGCATCACGAAGTTGCTGCAGATTTGTTGGCTGCACATCCATGATGCAAATCTCCCGTTCCACCACATCCCAAAGGTGCTCTATTGGATTGAGATCTGGTGACTGTGGAGGCCATTTGAGTAAAGTGAACTCATTGTCATGTTCAAGAAACCAGTCTGAGATGATTTGAGCTTTGAGACATGGTGCATTATCCTGCTGGAAGTAGCCATCAGAAGATGGGTACACTGGAGTCATAAAGGGATAAACATGGTCAGCAACAATACTCAGGTATGCTGTGGGGTTTAAACGATGCCCAATTGGTACTAAGAGTCTGAAAGTATTACAGAAAAAAATCACGATTACACCACCACCACTAGCCTAAACCGTTGAGACAAGGCAGGATGGATCCATGCTTTCATTTTCTTTACGCCAAATTCTGACCCCTACCATCTGAATGTCGCAGCAGAAATCGAGACTCATCAGACCAGGCAACGTTTTTCCAATCTTCTATTGTCCAATTTTGGTGAGCCTGTGTGAATTGTAGCCTCCGTTTCCTGTTCTTAGCTGACTGGAGCGGCACCCGGTGTGGTCTTCTGCTGCTGTAGCCCATCTGCTTCAGGGTTCAATGTGTTGTGCGCTCACAGATGGTATTCTGCATACCTTGGTTGTAATGAGTGGTTATTTGAGTTACTGTTGCCTTTCGATCATCTCTAACCAGGCACCTAACATCAACAAGGCATTTTCGTCCACACAACTGCCGCTCACTGGATATTTTCTCTTTTTCAGACCATTCTCTGTAAACTCTAGAGATGGTTGTGCGTGAAAATCCCAGTAGATCAGCAGTTTTTGAAATACTCAGACCAGCCCGTCTGGCACCAACAACCATTCCACGTTTCAAAGTCACTTAAATCCCCTTTCTTCCCCATTCTGATGCTCGGTTTGAACTTCAGCAAGTCGTCTTCACCACATCTAGATGCCTAAATGCATTGAGTTGCTGCCATGTGATTGGCTGATTCGCAATTTGTGTTACCAAGCAATTGAACAGGTGTACCTAATAAAGTGGCCGGTGATATATATATATATAATATATATGTATTATTTTTTTTTAATCTAAAGAAACTTTTTTGATCATAGAGAAGCTTTTCTGCATTTGAAAGGATCCATGGATGCTCAAGGTTCTTCATAGAACCACTGATGCCAATAAATAACCTTTATTTTTAAGAGTGTATGTGAAACCCCTTTAAAGCTTTCAGGGGAATTTCCAAAAAGTAAAAAAGTACTTTTTTTTTTTTTTTAAAGTCATGAATCTAAGCTTAGAAAAGTGGAGGCATCTCTTGTGTATTCTGTCACAACCAAACTTCTTTCACAGAACACATTTGTTTACCCAAGCAGGTGAAGTCAAAGCCTCTGTCATAACCTCTTAATCCAGTTGAGGAGTGCCACTTTATGTGGCTTTATGCAGCTGACAGCGACTCTTCTTGTCCTTAAACTGCAAAGTTTTGCATTAATCCTCCTGTTGGCCCAAAGCTCTCTGCAGGGAAACAGAGAGGACATGAGACATATTGTTCTTGAAAAATAGGGAAAAACAGGGAAAGAAAAAACCCCCCAGAGGAAAAAAATAAAAAAAAACTTAAACCCTCTCTGAAAAGAGATGTGTTCCGCCTATATAAATAGAGGCCGTTCGGTCTGCCTCGCCGCCAGCTCCGTTTTCTCTTTTGTCTTCTGCCTCCCTTGACTTCTCCATGAACCCTGGGCATCTTTCGAGACGTCTTCAAATCTTTTAAGTGCATTCGGGATATTCCCTGTATTTTGACACTTCCTCTGCCTGTTTGCTGGCTTTATCTTGTTAGTCCTTCGCTACTCCTGCTTTTCAGCATCTTTTTGTCCTTTTCCTTTTCCCTCAGCAATCGCTAAGTACAGAAAACAAAGCACGGAAAGTGAACGCATAAGAGCAGAAATAAAGAACAATACCATAAATGCGACCATGTGCAGACTTAAAGAAGTAAACAGCTTATTTGTCAGGCGTTTCGCTGCTCTGATCTTCTGCAAGGTCTCCTACTTGAGTTTTCTCTGTTGATTTCCTGCCTCTCCATGTGATGAATCCATGCTGCAAAGGGCCGATGAATAAATAAACAAGTCAACAATCCCTTTTGTTCAGGGACGGGAGGCTGGAGTCCTTTAAGAAGAGTGCTGTTTTATGGGGAGAAAATGTGCTGCTTCTAATGCTGCCTAAGCCCTTAAGCTGCTCATTTCAAGGCTATTGTTACCTTACCATTGTGTTTCTCCCTCCATCTCTCTAGCACTCGTCTCCACAGAGGAAAGAGGGCAGTTCATGGCTATGGGTTCGAGGTAAGGTGAAAGGCATGCTGGGATATCCCAGAGCGGCAAGTGTGATAGAGGATGATCTACTGAGTTTGAGTTTAAGATTCAATAAAAGTGCCTCTTGAGGTTCAGCGGCTTAACACAGACGCATATGGACATGCACACACAAAAAAACACACTCACTCACGCTCTCCTTTAATGTGCGTTTCCTTTGTTCTCTAGTATCCTCATACCGCATCAAAGCATGAAAGGGAGAAAGAGAGAGAGGGAACGAGAGCTCCAGATGGTCTGAAAAGGAGAGGTCCATGGTAGGACATTAGCACGGAGAAGAGCACACGCAGATTACGGGAAAGAGGAGGCTCTCTCGAGTCCTCTTGCCAGTTTAATTTCCATCACTTTCAGACTCATTGCAATTATTGTGTTTATGTAGAAAAGAATGTTCTGATTAATATCGGGATATCTGGCATAGAACATAGAATGTTCAACTTTACAGACCATCCAGTAATATAAGTGCAATTCCATTCAAAAATGTTGGGGACAGTCAAAGTAAACATAAATAAATAAACAAACAAACACATACATACATATTCAGCAAGGATGCATTACATTGATTAAACGTGACAGTAAATACATTTTTAAAGTTGCAAAACATATTTAAAATCTGTTCTTTTGAATTTTCCATTCATCAAACCATCTCGAAATCCTGAACGCATAATAGTTTCCACAAAAAAATGAATGAATTCATGCATTGCTGTTGAAAGAGATGATGATAAAGAAGATTAAGTAGAAATGATTTATTAGCGCACTCAGAAGGTAAATAAGAAATGTTACTTGAGTTCATATTAAAGTGATTTCTAAAGTGACAAAGTTTAACATGTGATACTGAATACTGGAGAAACGGCTATTGAAAATTTAGCTTTGTCATCACAGTAAAAAAAAAAGACATTTTAAAATATAATAAAATAGAAAACAGTTTTTAAACTAATACTATTACATTTAAATAAATACATTTTTGTTATTTTAAATGAAAATGTTTCACAATATTGATTTTTTACTGTTAGGCGTCCTCAGTGAGCATAAGTTATTTCAAAAACATTACCAAAAAAGTTTTTGAACAGCAATGTATGGTGGTATATTCATTCATGTAAAATTGACCAAACATTTATACCAAAATATATAGACCATAACCAAAATATTTGGACCATATTCTAGTGCATATAAATGCAGTCAATTAATAACTCCATTTATATACAGCAGAATATTCTATTATTAATTAGAATTTCTGATTGTGTACTTGTCATTTAAACACATACACCTATTATTATTATTATTATTATTATTATCATCAAGCCATTGTTATGGATTTTAGGTCATGTATAAATAACCACTGTAAATTATAACAAAAATCACTTTTATCTGCATGTAAAAATAAAGGTAATTATGTGTGTTATTAGATGCAGAAAGTTTTTACTAACATTTTACAATCATTTAAAAAAAATGAATTTTGTAGGTCTCATAACCTACTTTTTGTAATTCATCATGTTTTTGTGTGTTATTGTAGGGACATGAATGAGATTATTAAATTAATGTTCAAAATGACCAATAAATGTCATATTAAATGGAAAATCGAACATTACTACATGAGAGTCAGTCGCTTGGCCTGAGAGATGATGCCACTGCAAGCAATGAGCAGAAAGTGTGAGAGATAGACAGAGAGGATGAGCTCATAGAGGTGAGGGGTGAGAGGTGAGCACCTCCTCCCACCCACAGCACCGCCGAATTCAGCACAGCGAGAAGCTCAGCTCAAAAGCTCTGCCAACTCCAACGCGCGGGGGGGGGGGGGTGGCTTTAATACCCTACTTCAGATTAAGATAACATGGAGCAGACAAGAACGAGAATTGGAGCAGACAAGAATGGTGGTAGGGCTGATCATAGCTTAGTGGTTACAGATCTGGGCTGGTAATCTGAAAGTTGCTGGTTCGAGAAGAAAGAATACCATGCACACACAGATATAATAATGAGCACACAGTATTTGTTTTGGATTTTCAATAAGTGTGTATGTATGTATGTAATTCTGTGTCAAAGTCTCCTGAGGACAGTAGATTGTCAGAGCATCACCTCAGCTTTCTGGAAGTTGTTGGTGATTTTACAGACACGTCTTTTAGGGTTCATTTTCATAGCTTTTTTGATTAGTCTGTCATCAACTACTGTTGTTTTCTCAGCCGATCAGGTAGTTGTTGGTTGCTGGTGGTTTCCGAACTCTTGATTTCTCCATGCCTTTTGTTTTTGCTATAGCTCTAAATTACTTATTTTCTTTTAGCATCCAAATTGCTTGCTTTTCTCTCAAAGTCAGCTCCCTCGTCTTCATCCTGGTCTGTGTTTATATTGAACCAACATCATACCAAGTCAATGCTCTCTCAGTGATCAATAAAACTGTCAGTCATGCAGATAGACAGCATAATAGTTCAGTTTAATTATTTATTTAACTGTTGCAAACCAATTTTTCAACAAAAATCAGTGTCATGTACAGAGCCGGATTTACCTCAAATAGTAACATAGGCAAAATAAATCTTTGCTTGAAGACTATTTAGTACGCTACTGTTTTGCAAATTTTTTCGCAATGGATTAATTAATACGCATCGGACTCAGTGTGTAAGGTTTCTGTGCATAACGAATTTTTAGGATTGCAAATACGAAAAAAAACCGCATGAAAAAATGTTGGACTCGTGTGCAGAGACCTTAACACTTAACAATACGGTTCATTAGTTAAAATGATCTAACTAGTGTAGTTAACATGAACTAAGAATGAACAATACTTCTGCAACATTTATTAATCTTAATGTTAATTTCAACATTTATTAATTATTAAAATAAAAAGTTGTTTGTTGACAGTAGTTTAATGCACTGTGAACTAACGTGAACTACAAGTATGTGCGTCGCATTTACATTTTCATAACTTGCAGGTTATACAGTTTTCTGTCACTATGTGGGCGCTCAGGTTTATTTGGCCAAAGTATCATACTATAAAAGATTCAACGCTTTGCACAAGCTATTTGGCTATGACTCAACAAGAAATGATAGAATAAGACACTCTCCTTAAAAAAAAAAAAAACATTAGCCTTTATAAATATTGTTTTTTTTTAGTAAAGAAAACACTGTACTTATTCAATCAACAGTTATGTATTTACCTTCAGAGTCAGACTACAAACAAGCTGAGAAGCTCCTAACTGCGTGCCGCACTTCATAGACGAGAGAGGCGGGAGGAATAATGAGGTTTGATTGAGAGATTGAGGAGCCAATGGCGTTACGAGGTTTAGTGGCGGTGGCGTCACTTACTGATCCAGGATCAGTGATAAGATAAGTGATCAGGATCAGTGATAAGCGGTTATATTTCTGATTTGAGCTTGAGTTTCAGAAATGCTTTGGAAAAGTGTAACGTTAGCTTTTGTTGATGCTACTGCGCTACTTAATAAAAAATAGTGCTTAGCTATTGAAAAGCTATTTTATTCAGAAAACAGCAACACTACCACCACGCTACTGAGAAATGTAGTTAAACTAGTAGCTTCACTACTTACATTTACATTTATGCATTTAGCAGACGCTTTTATCCAAAGTGACTTACATTACATTCAGGTTATACATTTATTGACAGTATGTCTGTTCCCTGGGAATTCAACCCAGGACCTTTGCGCTGCTAACGCAATGCTCTAGCACTGAGCCACAGGAACAATGGTAACGTGACTTGTACTTGTACTGCCCAACACTGTTAATTTGTTATATTACTGAATCATCATTCTTGAACGAATCTCTTGAATGAATGATTCATTGAAAAACATTTTTAACAGTCGCTTGTCGCCACCTAGTGGCAAAACAATGTAATCAACAAACATTATTTGAAGTGCCAAAATGAAGCAAAAAAACAATGATTTGCTCTATTTTGAGGTTTAGTAGACAGAGGAATCATTGTCATTTACAAATAAGATTGCGTGGGTGTTTGAATTGAGATTGCAATCTTTTTAACGATTATTCGTGCAGCTCTACTCTCACCCAACCCAGAAACCCCCCAAAACAGAAATGTTTGTGTTTAAATGTGAGCGAAAGAGATCTATAGTACATCCTGTTTCGATAACAGTCATAAATCCATAATTTTGCTTAAACAAAAGCAGAGGAACAGTGAAAGTCGAAGTGACAATGAGGAAACCCACAAATGTCAGAGCATCCACGCACTAAGCAGAATTTTGTTTAGGACATATCAATCTGTTCTCCTGTTGAAACTCTTCTTAACGTGACTCTAAAACCACCAGGCCTCGACCTTGGTCACCTACACAGGAACAGAGTCTGTTGAAAATGTATGCCAGTATGTGTATGTTTGTAAGTGTGTGACAGCTCCCATATGGAGCACTCGTGGCCAGCTAACAGCGAGCCCCCCTGCTGTAACAGATGAATGCTGGGGCTAATTGGTGTAAATATAGAGGAAGACGGATTGTGTTGCCATGTCACCGGTGCTGCAATTAGAGGCGTCAATAGCCATTACAGCCAGCATGGGTTCCAGGCACTGTCAGTTCGACAGCCAAAACGGCTTCCTGTCAAAAACTGTCACCCACCTTACCGAATAGCTGTCGAGCAAAGTCAACAAGGTATAGACACACGGAAAATCTCAGTAATGCTTGCTAGAAGAAATTAAAATATGACATAGATGTTAGTCCGGTCACAAATGACAGATAAAGTATGTGAATCTCGAGCTAAATATCCACTATTTGTTACATACATTGGACATTTTAACCAATAATTAATTAGGGAATTACAGATGCTTTTTGTCACTCTTTTATCTCCAGCGACTATTTCTCAGGTTTGGTTTATTTTTTTAAATTTAGGGCAACAGGGAAAGAGACTGCAAAAGTCGTTAAGCCTTGGCTACAAAATTATACCATTATTAACCTGGAAAACAAAATGGCAGGATTCATATAAAAAACAGGCTATATTCAGTGTGACAGCTTGCCCCAGTCTCACTGAACACTTGATGTGTTTATACAATGATACAGGTCAAAGTTACATGACCTCACTTGTCTACTTGTGTCTGTTTTTAATAAAGAATTCACCATTTCTCTTTTGGTTGATGCCACTGTGCACAGAATGGTTTTAAATCGCTATCGGTTTTCTCTCTCATTATACATAATTCAATTGTTTATGAAATATGGGATTTGTGAAGATAAATGGCCATAGCATTACTTTTTTTGCTGTAGTTTAATGTTTGGGTTCAGATACAAAAAGTTCTGCAATTGTATCACTCATAGTATCTCATTAGGGAATGTGGACTGTCAACAGCTTTCATAACAAATCATCTTCTAAAAGGCTATTTAGGTCAAAATAAGTGTGTTATGACACATCCAGCTCTGAGCAGAAATTAACATGCAACCGCTATCACAGACACTATGAAGATGATATGTCATTTGTCACTGAGGAAAAAAGCTACTGAAATATTACTAAAATATGCCTTTTTCATGTTAACTGAAATCAACAGTGCTGAATCCCTACAATGGTTTGGTTTTATTTTTTAAATAAATAAATTGATACTTTTATTCTGCAAGGATGCATTACATTACTCAAAACTGACAGTAAAGCGATTCATAATGTTACAAGATATTTCTCTTTCAAATAAATTCTGTTCTTTTGAACTTTTTATTCACCAAAGAATCCCCAAAAATGTATAAGCAGCACAGCTGCATTCAAAATTGATAATAATAATAAAGTGTAATGTTTTACTGTATTTTTTCATTAAATAAATGCAGCAATGGCAAGAGGCTTCTTTTCAAAACATTAAAATCTTCTGAATACATGTAACTTTTTTAACATTTAAAGGGAGTCAGTTTTTACAATATATATATATTAAATTTCTATATATAGCTACTGGCTTGCGCATTCTGTTTGACTGTATATATACGGGCCGGCGGTGCTAAGCGCCCGTGCTGTGCCATTTCTATTGCTACAGTAGCACGATTGAATTAAATGCGAATGAGAAATTGTATAACTCTTGAGCAACACAAAGTCAAAAACAGCCAGCTACTGGCTTGCACATTCTGTTTGGGAGGAGAGACAGAGTTCGGGTTTGGTTTTAGATGTAAAGTTTGGAAGTAAAAGAGAGGGGAGTGCCATAATCAAAATGATGCTGGTGCAGCTTCCTAACCTTTTAAGCAGACATATATTTAGACTCTTTCTGTGCGGGCCGGGGAGGGGAGGGGAGGGGTAGGGTAGAGATAATGTGGCAGATGATGGTGCTACAGAGCAATGTGCCCGTGCTAGACAACAACGTCCCATCAAACTGCCACTGTTGGTACCAATGTGTTGCTGAGTGATTAAAAGCTGAAACGGTTAATATTAGTTTAATTTTTTAATTATCAGTATTCGTCCAGCACGATAAATAAATAAGGGCTATTGCGCACAGCGTCAGGCATTTTGAGTGAAAATAACTCTGGGAGATTTTTAAAGAGTGCTGAGGGATTATACGATTGAATTAAATCCAGGATTAATCGATTTTGTTTTCATGAGAAATTGTATAACTCTCCTGAGCAAAACAATAAATGTATAACAAAGTCAAAAATCTAATTATTTTGTCATGTAAAATACCAATCAAGTTTCCCATGCGATTTTTCCTCGCCGACAGTTTTTAAATCGCAAAAAATGCCGAAATGGGCAAATCGGTGCTGGTTCACGCGAGTGACAATTCAGTGTGAAAATCACAGACGCTCTGAGGAATCGCTAATGTGACGCTGAGACCTGGGAAATATTTGGCATGCAAATATCTGGAGCTGTCGGCGATTCACAATCCTGCTGTGTGCCATGATTTCTGACTGAAAACTACATAGGCGATGACCTACAGCCAATGAGAGAGCAAGATACAGGGCAGAGGGAAGTTCAGGGAGGATTTATAGACCCGAATATCAGTATTTTAATATATGTACAATTATATCGTACAGAAACAAGCACAAACATGTGCTTGACCAGCCGCAGCATCAGCATAACAGTTAACATTATACTGCAAAATTATTATTTACCTCCACCTCTCTTTGCAGAACACACAATCCCTATTCCTGCATCTCCCTCCTGCATAATTTGTTTTTCTTTTTGTAGGCACAAAGATAATTTGTGGGTTATATATTTTTTTAATAACGTTACTTCCAGTCTCGCTCGAGAACTCAGGTCTGACACACGCGGGTTCTCGCATTATTTCCTTATCACTTCTTGTGTGCGTTTTGTTGTGAAACGTAGTTTGCAAATCAGACAGAGTTGTCGACGATTCTTCCTATTGTGAAATCATGCAGTGTGTAACCTCTTGTCACCGATCCATCGTGCAATGTGAACAACGCAGCGACTGAATGCTACCCCAGATAGTCACGCGGTGTGACAACAACGATGATCCGATGATTTTGAAAATCATGCAGTGCTAACTCGGAATAAAGGAAGTGTTCTTGATCGCAATACTGCTTTGTCCACGGAGCAGCTGTAATTCAGCTTTTCCATATAAAGCGCCACCTAGTGTCAGAAAGGGGATTTACAGAGACTTATATTTACATTGAGCCTTTGTGCAGTTTCTGCCTTGCCAAAAACGGACCGAATTTGTATGCCTGCAGCAAATTTTGACCAGTTGATGAAAAACAAACTTATGTGGATTCTACACATTTCAATTCAGATAAATTACCTAGCATTATTTATGCAGCAGATAAAATACATAATCATTTACTAATCAATTGTCATTATGACTTAACCCTTTTCTTTATTTAAAGGCTGAAATGTGAGGTTTACCTTTTTATTAAACTTTTTAAAAGCTTTATTTGAATATTTACATTAGATATTTGAACATGCTTTTGAACATTAAGTTGTCATTTAAAGTCTGAACATAATTTGTAATGTTATTGTTTTAGTGATTATACAAACAAAAAGTCATTTTATTTGTTGTTTGTTGATTTTAAATATAAAACTTGGTGAAGTGATTTGTGGGTCTGTACTTTTTGAACATCTCCAGCACATTTTAACAATACCGTGATAATACTGATAACCGTGATAGTTTTGGTCACTATAATCGTGATAAGAAATTTGCATACCATTACAACCCAATTTCTCAGATTATCTTCTTCTATGTTGCATAGTTTATGTTAGGCCCTTGTAGCCTAAATGTTTATGTGTAATACATTTTATGTTGAATCAAATAAAACAGTTATTTCTAAAGTCTACTTGATACTTTCTCATTTACATTTTTTTTTCTATTGCTAACAAGCGTTTACCAATAATTAAAGTAATTTTTTTAACTCTAAACACAGCAACACACCTACATCACACAATTAGCTAAATAGTTAATTTGCTGGCCAAAACCACATTTTGTTAAATAAATACAAACTCTACATTTCAAAATGCTGAATACACTTTTCTACATATACTAACTCTTATCAAAACACAGCAAACCCGATTCAAAATAGAGTCATTCGGTCAAAATATTGGCACTGGTTTTCTATCCAATAGGAACATATAGTTCATCATATGCATATACTGTCAAAATGATAACAATTAAAGGCATTACAAAAACTGCATTACTTGTCATGTCTCAGTTCTACCTGCATATAATAGTCAATATAAAAATCCATAGTTTTTTGTAATTTAGCCTTCAGTTTACCTTCAACTGAAACCCATTTTACATTTTTAAGTGTTGAATATGTTCATTCTTGGCAACATACTATCTAAAATTGAATGAGTCATTACGTTTATAGAATGTACAATAGAAAAAGTAGGGTCCCCTATGTAGAAATTAAATTGGAACCTTGAATGAAATTGCTTTTCAGGGGGTTGGGGTTGGATGTGGATGGTGCCCTATGGTAGCTGATGCCAGGGATCAACACAAATAACAACATACATGGCCTTTGGTTTCTATGCAAGCTTGTTTCCAAGACATCATACACAAGTAAAAAACATATTTGTGACCTTTTCATCTCACAATTTGGACTTCTATATTGGAATTTCAAGTTTACATCTTGCAATTCAGACTTTATCAGAATTGTGAGATACTGTAAATTCACAATTGCAAGAAGAAAAAATATCTGAGATAAAGTCCCAATTACCCTTTACCCTTTATATTCCATGGCATGAAATAAGCTTTCATAGGTTCTACTTGTGTAAGGGGAAAAAACAAACAGTCCGACGCACACTCTCACTCCTTTCTCTTACCTCTTCTTAAAATATATATTTTTTTTCTCTCTCTCTAATTCTGTGTTGTTCTGCATTCACAAAACCAATTTAAAGAGGTCTTTTTTACTCTATGTTGTTGATGTAATGGAAAGAGATTCAACACCTGACTATTCCTCCAACTGAGACTGGAATCAGTAATTTCTGAATATTTCGGTGATCTGTTACATAAAAATGCTTATCAGTTGTTACAATATTTTACATGGAGACATTTTTTCAATACTTTTTGAGCTGCTGTTGTTGTAGAAGTAGAAGCTTTAAGCAATATTTAAGGTTTGGAACATTATATCTAATTTCATTTCTGATATGCTGTGTTTAAGCATTTGTAAATAAGACTAAAAAGATACATGATTTGGTTTTGAGTGAGCTTGTTGAAATGAAAATGTAAGTATTAGAAACATGGTAATGACAGCATATTGTGTGAAAACAACACAAATTGTGTTAATGGGATGGTCACATCAGTTGGATGTTGTGCCAATTGTGTTTAGAGTTTTGAAAATGTGAATAGAGATTGGACAAAAGGATGTTAGCAACAATAATGGCTTGAAATGATCTGGGTACTTTCTCAGTCAAATTTAATTTGTGATTAATTAGATTAATGAATCAACACACAATGTAATTCATTATATTAAACATTTTAATCGACTGACAGCTGTAATTTTAATATATTAGATTTGGTGCTCAAGAAACATTTCTTATTAATATCAATTTTCAAAAACAGTTGTGCTGCTCAATATTTTTGTGGAAACGGTTACATTTCTTTCAGTATTCTTTCTCGAATAGGAAGTTCAAAACAACAGCATTTATTTGAAATATAAATATTTAATATATTAATTTCTTTAAAAAAATCTTTGTAGTGTATATGATGCAACTGTGCTCCAACTTTGGTGCTTTTTCTACTTTTTGACTTCATCTCTTTATAACGTTCCTTAGTCTTAATTTCCACAACTGTCCTTCACAACCCCTCTAATGATCTCAATGTTTTTTCATCCAGAAAAATCTAAATGATAAAAGAGCTTCAACACCGCCGTCGTAATTAACTGCACTTGAAGCTTATAAAAAAAAAAAATAAACACCCAAAACTCTATATGGCATCATCGAAGACGAACAATATGTTTATACGTGAAATTCTGGTGGGATGGCATCACGTGTGGACGTAATGACGTGTGCCATAAATCGATCTATGTTCAAACATGTAAAACGAGAACATGAATGGATTATTCTAAAACCAACTTATATAAACACCTTAATCATAATATTGTCTTATTCAGAATAAGGTAAATCATTGTTTACTGATGTCCATATAAACGTAGTCAGTGTTTCAACTAAAATATTAGTGTCTGGGACACTGTGAACAGAGACTGTGCACAGCAAAAATTTTTATATGCTTAGCTTAAATATGTAGTATTAAATAGTGCTCATAAATGGCTGTTGAGATAGCATGAGATAGACCCAGAAATAGCAGTACTTACATCATGACTTAACAAGAGGATTCTCCCCAAGCTGTCACACTGACATCATCAGAGCGACAAAGCCAGTCCAGAGCGGAAGCAAATTTTCTTTTTCAGTATTTGATTAAATATTACGACGCAGACCATTTTTTCCCCCCCTGGTGTATTGAAGAATTGCACGGTTTAATTGTTCACCACAAGACTAGTAATGTGCACAGAAAAAGTAAGTAGGGTAATTTTTGGATTTCATGATGACTTTAATCATTTTCAATACCATTGGTTACCACATACTGTATACTGCCATACAGGTATTTTAATATCTCAATTTCTTTTTGTCCATCCATTTTTTTCAAGGCAATCATTATGTCAAGCTTTGAGTGGTTTAATCCAAGTCTTCTAAAAAGACACGTTTGTGCCTTTTATGACTATATAGACACACGTCCTCTTCCAGGCAGTTTCGTAACATTCTCTGTTGATTGGAAATTCTTAATTATTTCCCTGATGGTGGAAATGGGAATTTTCACTGTTCTAGCTCTTTTCTTAAAGCCACTTCATTCATTTGTGAAGCTCAATTATCTTTTTATGTATTATATATTATTTAGTTTTTTTCATTGTGATGGATGATTAAGGGAATTTGGGCTTTTTTTCCCTCCTATTTATATTTCTGTGAAACAGGAAGCCATGGCTGGATAATTTCATGTTTATAATCACCCTGGAGTGCTCAAAATTGTGAATATGAATGGGAATATACTTCAGAGATATTTTACTCATAAGAATTTCTAGGGGTGCCAATAATTGTGTCCAACGTGTATTTGAGAAAAAAATAATTCAATTGAACTTCCCCCCATTTTATTCTTATTCAATGAAAGGTTAGATTTTTGTGATTTTTACAAAAAATAAAAGATTAAAAGGATTCAATGCAGATACATTTTCCCCTTTGATTTTCACCAAGGGTGCCGATATTTTTGGCCATGACTGTGTTTTATGTCTTGACGATGGGGCGGGGCCGAGAGCCGTGGGAATGAGCGAGGCGGTGGAGTAATTGCTAATGAATGACACCTGGCCACTCACGGTTCGAATCCACGGAGGAGCTACGGAAGGATAAAAGGAGGAGTGACGAGTGTGGGACGAGGAACTCCAGGTGGTCCTCTCTCGCCCTCAAGCGAGGGCTCTTTGAAGCGTGTCCCTCCTTCCTCCCGGGTTTCGGCAAGTGTAACGCAAGATTAGGACAGAAGGAGGCGGGAACGGCGAAGAACAAAAATTTAATGATAAAAAAATAAACAAACATCAAAAAAAAGCGGCAGCCCCTCACGGCACTGCCGCACACAAAACATATAATAAAATTCCAGGCTGGTCCTCTCTCGCCCCTCAGCAGCGAGGGCTCTTTGACAGCGTGTCCTTCTCCCGGTTTCGGCACAGTAACGGAGTTCGTATATAGGGGAAGGAAGGAGGCTGGGAGGGAACCGGCTTTCAACAAGATTAATAACAAAATAAACAAACAACAGAAAAGCGGAGCCCCTCACGGACAACTGCCGCACACAAAACACAAAAAAATTCCAGGTGTCCTCTCTCTCTTCATGTCGACTCTCTTTTTTTCCGTGGTCCTCCGTGGGATGACTGTGAGTGGCGCAGGTGTCATTATAGCAATCACTACCGGCCTCGCTCCGTTTCCACGCTCTCGGCCCGCCCCATTCACAATGTCATACTTTATACAGCAACCAGCAATAACACACAGCTATCTGTGTATTTTAATTAACCTATTAACAGTAATATGGGTATGGTAAAGTGTTACCAAACTGGTTAAGGGACTGAGGCATGAATGTTAGAAAGGGGGTGGGGGAGAACAAAAAATAGAAAAGGAAACAGAGAAAAAAACTAGGAGGGTACCATACATTACAGTTATGTAAATATCATGTATAGGAGTGCTGATTGGCTGTGTCTAATGGAGTGTGTTTTTGTAAGCCATGCACGCATGTTTATTTAAACAAACACACATCTGGAGCACTCCTGGTTTACCTAATGAGATTTCCTTGGACAAGAACTCTCATCCTGAGCTCAGCTACAGGATAAGTCATAGGGATGGGTGTCATTCAGAATTAACTTAAAACTATCTAGTTAGACTTTCATTATTTGATTTGAGGTACTCTGAAAAAAAATGGGATGCAAAAACATATTTCATGGGTACATGAAAAATTTTCAAACCAGTATTTTGAAATGCATTTTGAAATAGAAAAAAAGCCTTTTCTGGTAAAATGTGCTTAATTTTTGTTATGAATTGAAAATGAAAATACATTTTTACAGTGTAGCAAAAAATGCATAGCTATTTGAATTTAATAAAAAAAAATATGTATTTATTTATTTAAATAGATTGAAAATTAAATGAAGAATATTGATGTATTAAAACAACGGACGGAACTCACAATTAGATGATTTCAAATAATGTTCATGCAGGACAAATTATTTTTGTTATTTATTAACATAAAAATAGCCATCTGTATTTTTTTAAATAAATTCATAGATTAACTAATATAAATAAGAAAAATAATACAAATACAACAATACAAATGTAAATTATTTTTGCCACAAAACTTGAGTTGGACAAAAAAAAAACGGTCTTGAATTTTTTTAATCTCTCTCTCTCTTCTTGTTTCCTGCTAAGCAGATTCAGTTTCCAAATCAGCATGCTTTGGCATGTGGTCAGTTCAATTCATATTCCATTAATGAAATATATAATTTCAATTAGTAAAATAAGGTTTGTGGTTTACATGGAAGAATGTTTGCCATACAACATAAATAACACCCAGTCATGCTTCAAACATGAATTTTACAAACATACACACTGAAAGGACGAGTTTGTAAGATTTGTCCTATCCTGTTGGTAGCTGGTTAATACAGCTTTCAAAATTCATGTTTGAGGTATGACGGAGTGTAATTTAAGCTGTGGGATTAAATGTGAAAGTCTCTTCAAGTATTGCTCACCACAGACCTAATTTTGCTCATTAATTGAAAACTACTATTCCAAAAATCCATTAGGAAATTCCAGAGGGAATCCATGGTAAATTAGCCTCCCCAGTTGGCCTACAAACTGATATCATGAGGGAACAGCTCTATTCTCAAATTCTGAATTTTGGAGTGAAGAACTCAAAAGGCAGACAGAGTGACATCAAGGGAGAGGACAAAACCAGCAGGGTTCCTCGTTCACTGCAAGGATGCATACGGAGTCACGCAAACCTGGTGCTACACCAACACTCGCATCCTTCCTCTGATCTCGGAAAGGAGGAGGAAAGTAGAAATCTCTGTTTAACACCCCATCCCCCTCTAGCATCCCCTTCTCTGGCATCTTTGTCAACATATGAGAGATGAGAGAGAAAAATGAGAGGTAGAGGCAAAGCTGTCAACCTTTCCTCACAATGTGACATGTTGCTCTCTTTCCATGAGGTTACCACTAGGAAAACTATTCAACATTCAAAAGAGTGCTCCACCTGTCCGTCAGTCACTTCTAGAAGCAATCCACACCTCTGACCTCATTCCCATCCTTTCACAGCTACATATGGTGAAATCTATTCGAAAGTGAGCAGCATTGTGCTCTACTCATTCTGAAGGGTAGAAAACTATGAAGGGTGCAGGGCATGACTGTGCATGTTTGAAACACACTATATGACAGCATATACGTCATTGACATATTATTGTCGGAATGATAACGGAATGTGATAATAAAATAGATACTTTAAAGTAGAAAGACACACAACTATCTGTTGCACAACCAATCTGCTGTAAATTTTATAATCTGTTGCACCTTCACATTATTACTATGTATAGATGTGTACATAATGTAGATGTGTACATACGGTGTATAATGTGTATTGATAACTAAGTATGTCTTTATAGTACACTATGTGTACTGAGTATATGTATGTGAGTATATGTATGTGTATTTTGCACATTGTCTTCTGTACAAGTCTGTAAATATGTACTGTCCCTATGTAAATTGTTGTTGTTTTTTTGTTTTTTTCACTGTCTGGAGCACGCTCGTAAGAATTTCACTCACCAAGGCACTTGTGCTGTGGTGATGTGGCAATAAAAGTGATTTGATTTGATAAATAAGTAAACAGATAAATAAATTAAAATAGAATAAAAATCTAAACAAAACAAAATAAGAAAACAACACATTTTTGCACCAGATTCGGCCTTTCAGCATCTTAATTTATTCTAATTGTACGCTGTCTCTAGCTGTTTAGAAAACACAATAATAAATAGCAATAATAAAAAAAACACAACGAGAATAATATAATAAATAAAATAATAAAATATCCTTAAAGCGACTGTCCTGTGTACATTTTGTTGGAGGGGCCTTGGTGAAGGGCGAGGGGATTAAGTTGCTCAATCTTGAAAATGCCAGTTGGAATTTGCCCATATTCAGAGCAACTTCAGCCAATATATTTAGTTATGAAGGCTTATCCAAAGACTCTTGTGAACTAATGCAGGGGAAAATTAAGAGAAGTCAGGATGATATTTTCCACCTTAAGATTCTTAGCCTCTATTGAACCGCAGCATGAAAAGAGTACGTTTAACATCAAAAGAGCAACATTGTGTTGCACACCAAGAGACCGAGCAAGACCACTTGAACACACTCCCACTGCGAGCAGTGCATTTACAGACAAACTTCTTCAAAAAGAAAACAAGATGTGCTGAGCGGAGAGAGGTGGGATACAAGTCATTGTGCAGGACAGGAGGGGGGATTGAGGGAGAGGAACATGGAGTTATGGAGTTGGAAAGACAAATCAGCACACAATGTGGCTACTTTATAATTAGCTGACAAAACTGACAAGCAATTGCAGAGAGCGACTCAAGCATTATATTAAAGTATTTTCCATATTTAACACACAGCCCCATACGGCTGTCTGCGCAGAGGTAACCAGACTCCCACAATCCACACACACACACACACACACACACACACTCACACACACACACACACCCACAATCACACACACACACACAACACACACACACACACACACAACACACACACACCACACACACACACACACACACACACTACACACACACACACACACACACACACACACACACACACACACACACACACAGACGGCTGCTCTAATTGGTAATTATCCCCAAACCCTCCTCATGGGAAAGTGGTACTAATGAAAGTCTATTAGCGCTGGCTCAGTAGGCCCAAGCAGTTCTCCATCACAGACTCTGGATCTCACAGGACTGACATGGTTAGGTTGGAGTAAGCATGATTAGACTTACTTCGAGACACTTCCTCAAGATACTTTCATGTTTTTGATAATATACCGCTAACATTACTGGTCCTGATGTCTGGTGTTATGGTTGGGTCTGTATATACCAAAGTTGGTGTGTAAAATTCAAAATGTAAAGGAACCGTTCATTCAAAAAATACATTTCTGTCACTCACCCTCATGTCGTTCCAAACCTATATGACTTTCTTCTGTGGAACACAAAACAAGATATTTTAAGAATGAAAATTGAACAGAACTGGAAATTTACAGCTGTACTGTACAAGAAAATTGGTATTACTAATACATTATTTTTCTTAAATACACTGATGAAATATTACAATATTAATATTTATCATTTGTATTATTGTAATTATATAGTCATATTGATATATAATTAATCACTTATAGGCACTAATAATAAATATTTAAGCATTTTAAATCATAGTTTTGATCATTTAAATATTGTCCCCTCAAATTATGCAGCTTAAATATCCAATCTGGTGGTTTTAAAGCTTACCTTATAGATGGACGGCACAGCACACTTGATATACTTATTATTTGATCATTTAAAAAGTTAACAATAATAACCATTATTATTGTTGTGGTATGTTGTATATTCATATCGATTCAGAATCATATTTTTGGCCAAATTGCGCAGCCCTACAAATCAACACAGCAAACCTGGAGCTATTCTTTTCTTTTTATTTCTAAATAACCCTTTTACATTTTTACATTGTTATCATAAAAATCACAGTTAGACTTCCGCTCTTCATATCAAGCAGCCTTCATTTCCAGTCTGGTCATTTTAAAGCTGACATGGACTACACAACAATCTAACTCTTGAAACACATTTTACATGTTCATGTAAATATGTTATATTAAATTATTATTATTATTATTATTACAACATTAAGATTGAACTAATCAAACATTTTAGTGAAATTGTGATGCCCTACAAACAAACATAGCAAATATTTGTTTGTTTTTTTGTATGTGTGTGAAGGAATTGTATTATTTGAATGCAATCAAGATGTTCGATCAGGCTTAAGGCATCGTAAACTTTCCCTCCTCCCTTGTTGTAACGAAATTACAGATGCATGTCTAACGTCCACCTCTGATTCAAAGGGAGTTTTCACCTCTGCTATCTTCTCCAACGCTAGCAGGGACAGTCGTCAACTTTCTCTTTGAGCTTCAAAAAGATTCCGGTGGGGTAGGGGGTTGATTCCCCCATCCCCACGAGAAGCCACTATCCGTGGCCCAGACACACTCAAAAGCCGCAATACACATAGGAAAGGACATTGGTTCCATTTATTCACAATCAAACTGTTCCACAATGTATATAGTGTATTCTTGTGTTGTATGCATGCTCCTAGGTTATAGTTGCTTAGTTACAACTCTTTAGTACTGTAGTGAGGCTCCAACTACTTGGATCTAGACGTATTAATGTATCACTGCCTTAATGTTTTCCAAAGCCTTGCATGTTAGGTATCAAAATGACTGTCTTCTGATTCCCAGATTAATGGTGCATATTATGTTACCATAACTTGCACCATACTTTTTTTAACCATACTTTGACTTAATATTGGACAAATTCTTCAGACCACCATAAACCATGCAAATAAGGTGTTGCGTGAGACAAAGGAACCTCTCCCGCTCAAAATTCACTCCTCTACATTGGTCAACCTGCCAAAGATTAGGGACCATTAAAAGGCCCTAACCCAAACCCATCATTGCTCAATCCCATTGAGACACACTCTCCAAGACTCATCACCCTTGAGTCTGACTTTCTGGCAGTTTTTATCCTCAAGTAACTTCGTTGATTCACTGTGGACTCTCCAAACTTCAGAAGAACCCGACGAAAGCCTTCAGCTCACTCCTACTGAACTCATCAAGAACCTCTGTTGTCTACCACATCCAGAGTCTTTGTCAGCAACAAAGCCAATGCAAGTAACCATTTCCAACTAGTTAGATGAGTGTCTAAGTTTGGGCTCTTTGTTAAGGTGATTTTTGATTCTCTGATGATTTTCACTAGATTGTGGTGAATTGATGCTAAATACTGCCATTCTATGTTCTTCTCTCTCTCTCTCTTTCCTTAATTCTGTATATATGTGTTTTGCTTAGTCTAGTTGTATGTTTGCTGTAGTTTCATTTATTCATTATATTCGCAATGGATTGCCTCTGTGTGCTGCTCACAATTCAGAGTCACTGAATGTTGATCTTGCTACATGCTAAGTTAATGCTAGTACTGTATGAAGTAGGTAAGTTATTCTTTCTTGGCCAGGACACTAATCTTTCCTAGAATTGATAAATGATTGTACTTTCGGTGAACGAACAGATTAAATCATAGTAATATTGATTATGTAACAGTCAATTTCTGATCAAAAATATCTAATATTCATAATTAATTATAAATATTTCCCTTTTGAGCTAATTTGCAACAGAATATTAAATTACAGTTTTATCATGAAAAAAGACACTTAGTGTTTCCCTCCAAATTATACAGCCCTAATCTAGTTCTGGTAGCTTTAAAGCTTAGGAGACACTTGACAGACTTGAAAATACAGTGCTCATCCTGCTGACTCATAGACCGACAACGACAAAAACAGCACGTGCTCAATGCAAAAACACTGCAAATACACCAACTGATATCCCATGAACACCTGTCGGAAGACTGGCTCACGGTTTTCACTTAAAAAAATTGTTTGTATGAGTGAAGATGTGCAAGCACACACACAATATCAGCACTGAACGTCAGGATTACGTTTTGTATTATGCACGATAAACTCCGGAAAACAAATCAGCTGTTATACCTGTGAGAGGGCATGTGATTCATGTTGAGACGCGCTTGATCTCCACCCAATCCTACAAAACAGATGCATAAACAGATGTGTCTGCGCTGCCCTACAGTGTCATCGGACGTCTTCAGAGTTTGTTCAAACACACACTCACACAGTCATGACGTGCTAATCACAGCGCTGCGAGCCGACGGGCCTATCGCTCTGACACAGCTCAGAGCCACGGCATCACTCTTTAATATATTTTTAACCAGACAGAGACTTCTTCGACACATCCAAAGAGATTTCAAGCTATATGAGATTATTTCTCATCTTCTCTTGCCTTAGACCCCTCTCACTTTCCTCGGCTCTCAAACTATCCCTCCCCCTTGTTCTTCCACCAGAGGGGGGATTGATGCTGTTAGGGTTCACAGAAAGGGCAGCGAGAACCAACAAACAGGCAGAAAGTTTGCCCCGTCTCGCCTGAACATCTTAGTTTGAAGAAAGTTCGTTTTGGTCAGTGGTGCCGGAGCGTACGCTGAGATAAAAGAGTGTGATGCATATTGAATCAGATAGTGCTTGCCAATGCAATAAGATCCAATAACTCCACATTCCCTATGGTGTCTGGGAATTATTAAGAGCGATGTATTTTGTTCATCTTTCTCCGACCCTGTAGGAGATTCTTGTCCATGCAACTTTACAGCAGAAATTATATGTACGAGTGTCTAGCATGTTGATCTGAGAACAGAAGTTTGCATCTATCTGGGTTTCATCTTCTGTGCTAAATTAGTTTGATTGATTTTTAGAGATGATGGGAGCTAGTTAGTCAAATTTATCTCACCAACTCCCATGAAACCATGTCCTAAACAAATGCAGCACAAAAAAAACAGCAATAGAAACTCTTCCATGTTTGTTTTGTGGTGAGGCACCAATTATTTTCAGATTCCGATGTAGCCACATTTTCACTTTCAGTATTGGTAGAATAAAGTATCACTTGAAACGCACCTGGTTAGGACAACTAATTGTGCAAATCTTTTTACATTAAGCATTAACATGTCTCTTATCAAGTATCTGGGTTTATTTGAGCCAGAGTACATTTACACCTTCTTTCCAATGAGTCTCTAGTGTAATTAGATCTGAGCGCAACTCTTAGTGTAAATGCAAATCGCCATTTAAACGGCATTCATATGGCAATAGAGGAAAAATTGCAATAGCTGAAACATTTCACAAGCACATTAAATATTAAAAACAATGAAAGATAATTGAAAATTATTTTCATCATTTTATGTTTTCTTTCTAGACGAAAACCTCACTGAAACATGTTAATACAGATACAAATTGAAGAAACATTTAAACTTTTAAACCTTGGAGAACAAAACGAGAAAATGTGTGTAATTAATTGAATGTGAGAAATAATTGAATGTTGTTGCTAAAACTGAAATTTAAAATAAAAGACAAAAACCTACAAATCTATTTAAAAGTTTGCGGTCTGTAATAATATTTTATTTCACTTAAGGTCACCAAGGCTGCATTTATTTAATCAAAAATACAGTAATTATAAAATATTATGAATTGCTATGAAGTATTACTACAACTGATAATAATTTAAATATATTTTAAAATGAAACCGAATCCTGTATTTTCAGCATCATTACTCCATTCCTCAGTGTCGCATGATTCTTCATTCACTCATTCTAATATGCTGATCTGATGATAAATAAACATTTCTTATTATTATTATCAATGTTGAAAACAGTTGTGCTGCTTTTTTTGTGGAAACCATGATGCATATTTTCAGGATTATTTGATTAATAGCAAGTCAAGGACCAAGGCATTTGCTTGCAATATAAATATTTTAAATAATATATAAAATTAGTGCTGTCAAACGTTTAATCGCGATAAATCACTTCCAAAATAAAAGTTTTTGTTTACATAATATATGTGTGTGTACTGTGTTTATTTATTATGTATATATAAATACACACACATACAGTATATATTTTTAAAATATTTACATGTATATATTTATATTATTATATTATATATAAATATATTTAATATATAAACATAACATATTTTTCTTAAATATATACATGCATGTGTTAATATTTATATATACATAATAGATATACACACATATGTAAACGAAACTTTTATTTTGGAAGTTATTAATCGTAATGTAATCGTTTGACAGCACTAATAAAATATATTGTTATGAACGTATCTGCACTATTGTTAGTCATCATACATGTCTTTACTGTCACATTTGATTGATGAAATGCATCCTTAATTAATAAAAGTATCAATTTCTTTTAAAAAATATCTTACATACCCTTACTGAACTTTCAAACTATATTGTATGCAGCAAAATGAGGAGAACAAAATCACACCTGCATAAATAATTTCATTAAACGTGGTAAAAAAAAAATTATTCCATAAAACCTCTCCAAGTGCAGTTTCTGATCCGATCACCAAAAGCCAAACATTAATGACAAGGGTAAATTCTGGCCTATGAGAGACAGCAAAAATAATTCACAAAAGACTTACACACTCACAACACAGGAGGAAGGAAATAATACTACCTTGTGCTTCAGTCATCTTCGCTAAAGAAGAGCAATCTGTCTTATTGTAGTCTTCATTACTGTAGTTACTGAGTTACTGTAGCATCCATGATGGATGTCAGATGACTGACAAAGCAAAGTGCTGTGTCTTTTTAAACACATTTTACCTTCGTTGATCTGTTTAGCGTTCAGTCGTGCAGATTCAGAGACAACTGCTGTTTTTCAAGCCTGCGGAAGTGCGTTCATTCACTCATTCCTTTGAGCATTAGCTGCTGATCTTTGCTGGCACTTTCCTGTTGCTCTCCTGTAGAAACAAATGGCAGGCATGTGTAGGCTGACATATACAACAATAACGAGAGTTCATAGTCTTCCCTCAGGGAATTTGGGGCTTATTTTTGCTCACGGCAGCCTGTTTGATACTCGTCCATATTCTTTCTCTCTTTCTGGGTGTGACTGAACTGGGCTGTGGGGAATTTAGTACTGTCTGGATCAAGGGAGGACTTTTGCCCTGCAAGCTGTCATTGAGCTTGTGCAACTCCAAGACAAATGCTTCTCTGTGGCTAATGTTTTAGGAATAGCACATAGATTGAAGCCGCCGATGGATCTTAAGTCACAATGTAAACTGGAAGAAGATAAAATGACCACTCTCAGACTAACACATGGTTTTATGACAGCAATGTGTTACTAAAGCTCTAAAGCACTTCAGCCCTGTCAGAGGACACAAAAAAGCATGCATATTAATTTGATTGAAACTTCAGCCAATACTGAGGAGCAAAACCTGATGGTATATTGTGTTCAAATAAAAGTAGGATACGGCTTGTTTCTACTTGAATTTGGATCATAAAAATGTCCCGTTGCCTAATGCTAAGATGATGACGACAATGCTAACCTTAGCTTTGCAGGAGTTTAATTGAAAAAAGAAGCATCCTAGCAACCAAAGACAAGAGACAACTTGCTGGACATTCGGAAGTACACACCACCCGATATTTCAGCGGTTTTCGTCTATTCTGATGTTTTGCTGAACATTGTAGTTGGAGGAGCATCGGTGCTGTTTAGACGCTTTAGGACACACAGACGGGGGAAGCGAGCCGGCGCACTTGTGAAGCTCAGACAGCGTGCATTCCAGACAGCACTGCCTAGCATCCATCTAGCGAATCTCCGCTCTCTACCCAACAAAACGGACAAACTTCTTCTGCTCTTCTGGACTAATAAGGATTTTTCAAACTCTGCTGCTCTGTGTTTCACAGAAACCTGGCTGAATGATGCAATACCGGACAGCGCGTTACATCTGCCGAACTTCCAGCTGATCAGATCCGACCGCAAAGCAGAATTAATGGGGAAATCGCGCGGCAGTGGGACGTGCTTTTAAATCAATGAAAGGTGGTGTACAGATGTAATGGTGTTAAATAAGATGTGCTGTTCTGATCTAGAAACACTCTTCATTAACTGCAATTCGTTCTATTTGCTGCGGGAGATTTGTTTGTTCATTCTCGTGAGTGTTTACATTCATCCGCAAGCACACGTGAGCCTGGCTTTACTGAAACTCGCTGATTAGATCACAGACACAGAACAAACACACCCAGACTCTTAATTTAGTTTTACTCATTCTCAGGGATTTTAATTTAAAAAATTATCCCGTAAACTGCCCAAATAAAAGACAGCATGTTTGATGTCCCACCAGAGACAGTAATATATTGGATCACTGTTACACAACAATAAAAGATACATTTCACTCTATCAGCTCTGGGGCTCTCTGATCACTGTTTGGTTCATCTTATACTGACCTACAGACAGAAACTAAAATCTGCTAAACCTGTATTAAGAACGGTTAATAGATGGACTAATGAAACAGAGCAGGTTTTACAAGCCTGTTTCGACTTTACTGATTGGACTGTTTTTGAAGCTGCTGCCACTGATCTGGACGAGCTCACAGAGACTGTAACATCATATATCAGTTTCTGTGAGGATGTGCGCATTCCTACCAGGACTCATTTAAACTACAACAACGACAAAACGTGGTTCACTGCAAAACTCAGACAGCTCTGTCAGGCCAAAGAAGATGCTTACAGGAAGGAGGAGAAGTCTTGTATAAACAGGCCAAATACACACAGGAAAAGGAGATCAGAGTGGCAAAGAGGAAATATTCCGATAAGCTAAGGATCCAATTCTCTTCCAGTGAGAGCATCAGTGTGGAAAGGTCTGAAAGAGATGACCAACTACAAGACACCATCTCCCAGCACTGTGGAGAATCAACAACTGGCAGACGATGTGAACGAGTTCTATTGCAGGTTTGAAAAAACACCCCACACTCACCCTGAACACCTCTCCACACAACCATTAACACCTCCAGCAAACACTCCTCTCCCCCACACCTGCAATTCAGATCAGCGAAGACGAGGTGTGACAGGTCTTCAGGAAGCAGAAAAGGAAAAAAGCACCAGGCCCAGACAGTTTCACACCAGCCTGTCAGAAATCCAGTGCTGACAAGCTGGCCCCCATCTTCACAAAGATCTTCAACAGATCACTGGAACTGTACGAAGTCCCCTCAGGCTTCAAACGCTCCACCATCATCCCCATCCTAAAGAAATCCAAAATTACAAGACTAAATGACTATGGCTCTAACGTCTGTGGTCATGAAATCATTTGAAAAACTGGTGCTGGCCCAACTGAAGGACATCACTGGACCCTTGCTGGATCCTCTTCAGTTTGCCTACAGAGCAAACAGGTCTGTGGACGATGCAGTCAACATGGGACTGCATTATGTTCTGTAACATCTAGACAGACCAGGGACTTATGTGAGGATCCTGTTTGTGGACTCCAGCTTGGCCTTTAACACCATCATTCCAAACCGCCTCCTGCCCAAACAAACTCAGCTCTCCGTGCCCACCTCCGTCTGTTAATGGATCAACAGCTTCCTGACAGACAGGCAGCAGCTAGTGAGGCTGGGAAAATTATCATCCAGCACCCGTACGATCAGCACTGTAGCTCCTCAGGGCTGTGTTCTCTCCCCACTGCTCTTCTCTCTCTACAAGAATGACTGCACATCTAAAGACCCCTCCGTCAAGCTCCTGAAGTTCCATCACCACACTGATCGGCCTCATCCAGGATGGTGACAAGTCTGCTTAAAAACAGGAGGTTAAGGAGCTGGCTGTCTGGTGCAGTCTTAACAACCTGGAGCTTAACATGCTCAAAACAGTGGAGATGATCGTGGACTTCAGGAGAAACCCCCCTGCACTCCCCCACTCACCATCATGAACAACATTGTGACTGCAGTGGAGTCATTCAGATTCCTGGGCAGCACCATCTCCCAGGACCTGCAGTGGGACAATCACATAGACTCCATTGTGAAAAAGGCCCAGCAGAGGCTGTACCTCCTTCGCCAGCTGAGGAAGTTCAACCTGCCACAGGAGCTGCTGAAAAAGTTATACCCTGCAATCATTGAATCCGTCCTCTGCATGTCAATAACTGTCTGGTTCAGCTCAGCTACCAAATCTGACCTCAGAAGACTACAGAGGGTAGTCCGGGCTGCTGAGCGAATCATTGGTACACCCCTCCCCACACTCCAAGAACTGTACTTATCCAGAGTGAGCAAAATGACTGGCAAAATCACTCTGGACCCCTCACATCCAGCAAACTCCCTCTTTGAACTGATGCCGTCTGGTCGACGCTACAGAGCTCAGAGCACCAGGATGGCCAGACACAGAAACAGTTTTTTACCTCAGGCAATCCATCTCATGAACACCTGATGATAGTTATGGTACACACACTATTTATACACTTATTTATCTAACACACATACTTAGTCTACACTTCAATTGCACATAATATACCTGTACATACAGATCTGTCCATTGTTATATACCAGTACATACAATTGTCTTTTTGTTCTGCCACTGTCATTCCGTTGCACTGCGGTAGCTTCGGTCACGAAAACAGATTCCTCATATTTGTAAACATACCTGGCAATAAAGCAGATTCTGATTTAGTGTGAAACATAAATTTAAAATGCCCACCAGAAACTAGCACTAAATAAACCAGCCCTGCTAATGACCATCAACACAGGAAACGACACCCTGCAGAGAAACCCAGTGTTTACTTTAGCACCCCAAACTGTGCTAATAAATTTTGTCTTTTTGAAACGCCAGAGCCATTTCCTAGTCCTCAGAATTCCTATTATCCTTAGCAGGCTGGTTAAAGACTCCGAAACTCCCGGGTGAAGGCAAACACATCCCTGACTGATCACATGAATGACAGCCAACAGAACTGGGATAAACATTTGTGTGTGTGTGTGTGTGAGGTGGAAAAGCTCATGTCTAGCTTTAATTTGTGTTTAAAGCCGTATAATACCTCACCACTACCTGTGATATATAAAATGGGTACATTATAGTGCTGTCTTCCTATCTAAAACAAGCAAGCACAAATTTACAGCCTCAAGATGAAATTTGGCCACACCGGCCAGCAGAAGCCTATTGTGAAATACACAGCCGTCAAGCCCTGACTTCATTAGCATGGATGTGAGATTCGTGGCACTCCACAATTCACACACACTTGCTAGCACGCACGCTATTTATAAATAAACAGCATCGGGCAACAGTTGACAATGGAAGCCCTTGAAGTGTGCAGACGAGAGGGATAGCTTTAAACAGCCATGATGTAGCTGCTCATGTATGAATCCATGCTAATGTAATTCATTATACCTGGCGATCTCCCACTGAACGACGCTCCACTAACTAAACTTATGAATATTTCATGAAATTCACTCACAAAACCACATCTTCAGAATCACAGATTAATACTCAAGGGGATCACTAGATGGGGGAGGGCAGTGGCATGTGAGCGTGTTTGTGCATGTGTGTAAGTAGAAGTGGAAGACTCATACAGTGGCAGATTTAGTGAATTGGGGGCCCCAGACAAATATAGGAATGGGGACCTATACATTTGCACTCATTTACCTAAATCAACCTTGAGGTTCTTTTTTTTGTGATGCTTGCTGCTGCACAATGGTGCCATGTAGTTGAGTCCAATGTTTCTAAAAAAAATTCATGTACATGTTATAATGGGATTCTTTCATTTACATGTTTTAATTTAGCAGACATTTTTCTTATTTCATGTTGTGGTCCATTAAATAGCAATTGATTTACCATTGAAGTTAACAAAAAACAAAATAAATTATAAAATGATAAACCTCACAATTGAACCTTTAAACCATTCTTTTTAAGAAAAGAGATGAGTCAGTAGTATAAATTATTATATTATTTAAAACAGGTTTTTGTAGGTGGATTTTCGCATTGGTCTGAACAAAAACTGCAGACTGGATTATTGAAAATTCGCATTCATTCTCAGCCAGTAGGAGGTGCTTCTGGAAAGTCAGATATATAGCGGTTTCCTCTGTAATGGCTGTAAACAAAGCAGCGCTTAGCTCATAAATGACACTTCATCAGGTAAAATGAAAATGCCATCAAAACTTTTCTGAAGACAAGACTTTCAGAGGTTCTTTCATATAAAAACTTGAATTAGCAAGAATGAGAAAAGTGTGAAAAATATAGCCTATATTGACCAGGAAAGTCCACTGATGAGTTACCAGTGTAAGCCTACATTTAATTTTAGTCATTTTAACTTAAAATTAAATGATTAATCACATGATTGTCATGAGTTAACGCGCAAATAATCACAACTTAATTGCAAATTTTTATCTGTTCTAAATTAACTTTAAATTAATACTTTTCAAGTGTTTAATACTCTGATCAACATGGGCATGGACAAATATGGATGCGTTTATGCAATATATGTTTATTATTAGAGAAACCATAGTTAACAGAGCTTGAAGAGTCGACACGTTTCATAGGTCGTAGATGTTTTTCAAAGAACTTGTTCATGTGTATTAGACACATGAAAAAACATAAATACCAGGTTCCTATTACTTCTCGTTCTTTGCATTGAGCCATTTACTGACACAAACCTGTTTACATTTTCGCACGACAGGGCAGCTCACTTCTTCTCAACATGCAAAATGTACATTTATTATTACATTTGTTTGCCTCTCTGTGTCACATACTGTATTTTGATGCAGCTAAATTCTCAATAAAACTGTTTTCATTGGTATATTTTTTCTGTTTCTGTTGTCATACAACGGTATGAATATGAAATAGTGACTGAAACACGACCCATTAAGACTACATGCAGCTCTCCCTTCCAAGATGTTAATCTGCACACAAATCCTGATTTATAATCATGCTGTCATCTGATAAAATCAAATAGGCTACACATAAGATAAAGACAATAGCTGTGCTGTGATTTCGTCTATAATTGCATGTAAAATTAGAGAAGCAACATATCGGTGTTTAAAATGAAACAATACAAATGTATAAAAATGTCACCACAGGCACCTTTTTTTTTTCTCCATCGAGTCTAGATTGATTTTCTAGCTAGTATTACTTAATACTGGGGTCTACAACACGTAATTCGTGAGCTACCATTAGCTTGTGGCCTGATTGGAGATAGCTTGCTAATATATTCCCACCCCACCCCTCCAATGCAAATTAATTATTTGTGTTGACTTACCAGCTGTGAGGTTATTTATTATCCCATTTCGTATTTTAATTATCATTAAACCCATATTTGATTTTTGCGATCTGAAAAACTCACGGTAAATACTGCTCAGTGTTAAGCAAAATTAGTAAGTCTCACACAGGCGCAACATGCAGTGTAGGTTTCGTTTCATCTGAAAGCAGGCTGCTGAGATAAATTACATGAAAGAATGTATGATTGAATGAATTGTATGAATGCATAAGGGAGAACTGATTGTCTTCAGGAAAGTTTCAATGGCAATTGCTTTTAATCTTTCCATGTGTAATTCACGATAAAGAAGTGTTAATAAACAACTCACTGCTTTTTTATAGCGGTTACTGCTGTCCCATAAACACCACCTGCTGTCAGACAGTGGATTTACACTTTCAGTCAGCAGTGTGTGCTCAGACCACAAATTAGGTCAAATTTTTGTTGTAGATCTTAACCGGTTGATGACAAAACAGCTTACCTTGTCATCCAAAGTGTTGAGATTTTTAAATGCTAATGCATATTAGCTTATGGAGCAGATAAAATATAATTTATTATTCTGACCAAATGTCTAAAAATAAAGTGTATAACAGTTTGAATTGATACATTAAGAGATTTAAGTATTATTTAACATGGGTAGCTCTCAGCCACTTTCTTTTTTAAAAGTATTGAATGAAATAAGGTTAGAGACCCCTGACTAAGTATGACATGCTGTAAAATCACTTCAATGAGAGCTAGCTTTCACCGCATTTCAGCTGCCTTGAGGGTTTACACTGAAACGTTTTATAAGAATTAAAATAAATACACTTAGGCTAAATCTGACCAGCTTCTCTAGCTAAGTGTTGACATGCTGTGTCACTAGCGAGCATGTCAGGGAATGTATAAGCACTAACGCTGGCTAATTAGCAGGAACGGACAAGTGAGGCAAATAATTCAAAGTCGATGCAATGAGCATAAAGAGACCGTGTCATTTACTCTGTCCACCCTCCTTCTTGAGACCTGCTACATAAATAATAGCGATGAAGTGCTGCCACGACGAGAGGAAAAAGACGTAATCCTGAAAACCTGAAAAGCGTGCCCATTGTCATTATCATGAAGATAAAAAGATCACACAAAGTACATAACGCATACACACACATTAAAAATGAGGCACAGGTGCAGCTTCGGTCAAACAGAGAGTTTTGCTAATTACAGATGTAATGTTGGCTGTAATTCAGAGTAATGCTCATTAAGAGCAGACTTTATTTTTAGCCTTAGTATCACCACATGTCAACACGCTAATCAGTGTGTTTTATGCAAGACTTCACAGAATTTGTTTCTTCTAACTGCTCAGAAAATAAAAGAAATATTAAAACATAAGAATGCAAAACTGCTATTGCTCTCGCTATTTTGAGAGCGTAGGCCTGGTCCTGTATATTTGAGTATGAGTCAGAGGGATAAAGAAACACTCAAGATAGCATTGTTGAGAAAATAACAATGAATAACTTCCCCTGAAAGGTTGGTTGCTTACATCAGCCAGCACTTTTGTGTAATATCACAGAGATGGTGTCCATGACCGTTATCTTACACAAGATTTGACGCACAAAATCCAGGACAGGAACCAAGTCAGCTGTCATGAAAATCATGTAGATGCCTTTATATAAGATCATAGGTTACTTGTGGGATAGTACAGGTGCATCTCAATAAATTAGAATGTCGTGGAAAAGTTCATTTATTTCAGTAATTCAACTCAAATTGTGAAACTCGTTTATTAAATAACTATATGCACACAGACTGAAGTAGTTTTTTCTTTTTAATTCTTTGGTTCTTTTAATTGTGATATTTTGGCTCACATTTAACAAAAACCAATCACCCTCAACAAATTAGAATATGGTGACATTCCAATCAGCTAATCAACTCAAAACACCTGCAAAGGTTTCCTAGCCTTCAAAATGGTCTCTCAGTTTGGTTCACTAGGCTACACAATCATGGGAAGAATGCTAATCTGACAGTTGTCCAGAAGACAATCATTGACAACCTTCACAGGAGGGAAAGCCACAAACATTCTTGCCAAAGAAGCTGGCTGTTCACAGAGTGCTGTATCCAAGCATGTTAACAGAAAGTTAAGTGGAAGGAAAAAGTGTGGAAGAAAAAGATGCACAACCAACCGAGAGAACCGCAGCCTTATGAGGATTGTCAAGCAAAATCGAATTCAAGAATTTGGGTGAACTTCACAAGGAATGGACTGAGGCTCGGGTCAAGGCATCAAGAGCCACCACACACAGACGTGTCAAGGAATTTGGCTACAGCTGTCATCAGAGGCATCTTTCCTGGGCTAAGGAGAAGAAGAACTGGACTGTTGCCCAGTGGTCCAAAGTCCTCTTTTCAGACGAGAGCAAGTTTTGTATTTCATTTGGAAACCAAGGTCCTAGAGTCTGGAGGAAGGGTGAGAAGCTCATAGCACAAGTTGCTTAAAGTCCATTGTTAAGTTTCCACAGTCTGTGATGATTTGGGGTGCAATGTCCATCTGCTGGTGTTGGTCCATTGTGTTTTTTGAAACCAACGTCACTGCACCCTTTACCAAGTAATTTTGGAACACTTCATGCTTCCTTCTGCTGACCAGCTTTTTAAAGATCCTGATTTAATTTTCCAGCAGGATGTGGCACCTGCCCACACTGCCAAAAGCACCAAAAGTTGGTAAATGACCAGCAAACTCACCCGACCTGAACCCCATAGAGAATCTAAGGCCACTGTCAAATAAACCTGGGCTTCCATACCACCTCAGCATGTCACAAACTGATCACCTCCATACCACGCCGAATTGAGGCAGTAAATTAAAGAAAAGAAACCCCTTCTAAAAAAAAATGGTTTATTGGTCTTATGAAGTATTCTAATTTGTTGAGATAGTGAATTGGTGGGTTTTTGTTAAATGTGAGCCAAAATCATCACAATTAAAAGAACCAAAGACTTGTGCGCATTGAATTTATTTAATACACGAGTTTCACAATTTGAGTTGAATTACTGAAATGGAGAATGAACTTCTCCACTACATTCTAATTTGAGATGCACCTGTATATTGTACAATTCCCAATTTAGGCTTCACGGATCTCTCTTTGAATGTCCTAATTCCCTACTTCACCTATCCATCTGTCTGTGACCCTCTTTGACTGAGTTCCAAAACAAAGCGAGCTGCCTCACTGCCTACTGTCCACATAAACAGCACAACCTCCTTCAGAAAATTCTAAATAGGCAGCAGTTCCAAAATTGCTCCACAGTGAAGCCAACTCTCAATTGATTTCAATAATGCTTTATGTTAGCATGTTGCAACACTTACATCATAATATTCTGATAAACGTCAAAATGCAGAGCACACAAATCTTTTTTTTTTTTGCTGAATGATACATTATTTCTAATCAACTTCAAATCTGCCTTACCTTGTGAGAGAGAAGTTTACGTAATTGTACTGAATGTGCACTTTTAAAAACTGTACTTACAGATAATATTAATGAAATAAAAGGCCACTTAAGTGTGCTTTTTAGTACACATTTTCTTTTCTTTGGTGCATTGTTCTTCAGTGTAAAATTTAGTATACCTTTTAAAAGTGCATTTCATTGTCAGAGAGTCACCACAGTCACCGCAGTCCCCACTAATTACACTCACCGGATCCCAATCCCCTGATTTCTAATCACCGCCACCTGTCAGCACTCATCAACAGCACTATATCCCAGCACTCCTCCCGTTCACTCACTGTCTGGTCTCAAACATTCCATGTTGACTTACTTGACCCACTAACCTTTTGTCTACTTTCCAGTTGCTCCAATGTTACTATCCCCATTCTCCACAACTCCTGTGCTCCACTGTCTCCATGCTCCATTGTTCCCTTTGGATCCCCTGGAAAAGGGCATTATCACTCCGATAAGCCCCTAGAGACTTTCCCATTCCCCGCCTGCTTACTTGGACATTTTGCTCAACTCATTCCCCATCTGCTGCTACTCAATAAACCTGTTGTTTGTATTGCACTTTCCTCTGTGTACTGTACTATCTACTGACATTCATAATAATGGAAGTGTTTTAAAGTAAAATTTCAAGAACATTTTCATAATCTTTTAAAATGCTTTTAAGAAGTGCACTTTTTTTCTACTGTGTGTGTGTGTTTTCACTTTTTGGCAGTGAGTTTTTTTTTTTTTTTGGGGGGGGTAGACTCCAAGAAAAACAAATATCTGTAGAAAAAATTATAATGTCTTCGCAGAAAATTACCAGTACATTTGGTTAAATTTACAAATTTCTTTCATCATTCTCTCTGCACTGGCTACCTATTAAGTTCCGTATCAGTTACAAAATATTATTACTTGCCTTTAAGGCCCTAAATGATTTAGCTCCTGCGTACCTAACAAGTCTTCTATCACGCTACAATCCAACCCGCTCCCTAAGGTCGCAAACTCTGGACTCTTGGTAGTACCTAGGATAGCAAAGTCCACTAAAGGAGGTAGGAACTTTTTCATATTTGGCTCCCAAACTCTGGAATAATCTTCCTGATAACGTTCGGGGTTCAGACACACTCTCTCTGTTTAAATCTAGATTAAAGACACATCTCTTTAGCCAAGCATTCATATTAATGCATCTCACAATCTTGTACTGCCGGTATATCTGATCAAATGCATATTATTATGCTTTAGCTTGGGTTGAACTGATATTTTGCTTGGATGGAACATCCATGTCTCTCTTTGTACCTGGTGGAACTGTTCCTGGATGGAACAACTGTTACTACGCTTACATTGTTTTTATTTGTTTCTCTGTTTCTGCCACGGGATAGAGGACCTCAGAAAGCCATCAGACCATTGCTTTGCAACGTTTCTCAATATAAATATATTGTATCGTAAAAAGCACTATACAAATAATAATCTTGAATTGAATTACACCATGCAATGCAAAATTCAAAAATAAAAAAAAAATCAATACAGAAAATGATTTTATTATTTATTTTAATAATATTATAAAAAACATATTTTATATCAACACGGTCATATTTTTACAGACTTTTTACATACTAAATTGCAGCCTAATCATTACAAATCTTAAAAACATATTTAAATTAATTAAATGTATTACAATAGAAGTTTCAATAGAAAATACATTAATATATATTTTAGTTTATCATAAACGCTTGTCAGTATGTTTGACAGTCCTTTAACCATGTACCTAGGACTATAAATATAATTACACAAAAATATTAATTTCATCCTAAAGTCAAAAGCCCTCTAATGTTCAGCTAACTGTATTCAATATACATTTTAACAAATACATTTAAATTTAATTGCAGTTAACATACAATAACATTGTTAACATTACATTCATTTTGTATTCAGTGCATTTTTTTAAACTCTATTATTTATGTAATAAGTACTTTTTTAAGTATGCTAACGTGTATTTTTTTTACAATCATCCATCATTTTTCTTTCTTTCTACAGTTTGATCATTGTGTCTTTGTCTCAACTATACTATAAAATAACAAAAAAAAAATATATGGCTTTTTAAAATAATAGCATGTGATGAAGAATAGAAGACAACATTATACTAATCTGCTCCTTGCTATTATAGTGGTGAGATTAACCTCCAGTGATGGGATTAGAAGGGGTCCTCACATTCATTGCTGAGATGATGAAATATGGAATACCAAGAATATTATTTCTCAAATCTGATCAGTTAAGACCTGAGGGATCTCCGCCTGAATCATTTATACAGTAGCTGACAACACAAAGAAGCCATGAACACAGCTCTTGTCTGTGGACATATTGTATAATAACAAGGTTTTCATCCTGCTGTCACAAACACAGGTGGCTTTATGTAATCTAGACAAAGAGTGTTGAGAAGGAGGATTATTCTGTAAGGGAGAATGATGCAATAAAGACATCCGCCAATGAATCAGCCGAGAGGAAAGTTTTATTTCTCAGTGGTTGATATTGTATAGCTCAGGAGAATCAGTGGAGTACTCAATTACGATTTTTGCATCCATTTTTTCTTAGATGTTTCTCTCAAGATACCTTAGGAGCAGGGGAGGGGGGAAGACACTTTATAAACCTCATCAGCCAGACTCATGAATATTAATAAGGTAACGTAGAGGTTTTGAAACCTCTTTTGAAATCTAGAGATGATTTCTAGGGTCATTTTTTGCAGGAAAAATCTGGAGATTGGAGTAAAATCTTACATTTGCTCTTCATTTACTCATATTACATTCTTGTAGAATCAACTGAAATATAACAGAGATCTTTTTCAAGTTCTTTCCTATGAGGTAATTCATGTGGATGTCATAGAAAAGATATGGATTTGAGATGGATTTATCTCCATATCTTTTTGTCTTCAAGACAAAGAGCTCAAAGAATCTTGTGCTTTGTTCATGTACATCGATTCTCTCATATCAAAGGCTGACTAAGTTTGGCTCCAATCCATTATAGATTTGCATCCCTGTAGTTGTGTGGCTCCTCCAGTAGGTGTTCATGGTAAACTCTGGTTTGAGGAGATTAGGGAAGCAGGTGTAACTAATTCCCCCCAATATCCCAACTGAGCCCCACTTTCCTAGACTCACCTTTTTGAAATCCCCACTTCCTGTCTATTGTTCCTCCTCACTGAACCTTCATCTTGGCATTGACACGTCCAGGCACGGCCCGCTTGTTTCCTGCCAGTGGTTCAGAAACTGCTCTAATAAACAATTGGTCAGTTATTGTATAAATGAGAGTGACAACCAAACTGACTCCCATTAAAGTTTTTTTTTTATTTTAAATTAAAATTTTAAATTTTAAACACTGCATTTCCAAACCAAAGCCGATGTTTGTCATCATAACTGAGCAACATGGCTGATTTAGTCTTGTTTACTTGTTTTAATTAATGTTTACTTCTGGGCTCACTAACCTACTACCTGTCTCCCACAGCATGTCCACTTGACCTGAAAGGAGAAAAAGAGCTGGGGAAAAGGAAGGAGGTGAGGAGTGTTCAAAAGAGAAAATGCACTAACAAAAAAATGGGGTCTCATTTTCAAGTCTCAGCTTTCATCATGTCATAATTCCACCTGAAATCAGCATACATTCAAGGCAAACGGCCCGGCGTTTCCTCCTCATCCTTCTTTATTTAGCATATTCTCCTTAACTTACTCTCTCAATTTCCCTTTTGTACATGGAAAGGATAAATGCAACTTCCAGATCATGAATATTTAAGATCAAGCATGTTCATTTGCAAGTCTTTGAAGAAATGTTTTCTCAGTCTTTTTATCCAATCCATACCTCAACTCTTATCTGTTTATTATTTGCCAAGTCTTTAAGTTATTGTTCAGTGCCCCCTCAAACAAACCCCTCATCCTTTTTTTTTCTACTGTTTGTAAGTTCATGTTATTTTAAAAGTTACATAAAGTAAAATCAAAATCAATTGTGCTCACATAATACATATATATATGCAATGCAATGCTTAAGAGAACCTTCTACTGTTGTGGTACTTTGTGGTAGTTTAAGACATGATGTATGTGCATTCTTTTCATATTTTCAAAGATTCCCTCTGTAGTTCATGTTTCACCTTGAGATTTGAGTAAACTAGTTTAGCTGTTTGCAAAAAAAGAGCACATTTTGTATAGAACTTACAGAATGACTAAATTGATTTGGAGGATTCAGGCATCTCTCATCATTAGAACTTAGAGAATGACTAAATTGATTTGGCGGTTTCAGGCATCTCTCATCATATTGGTTCATAATGGAATATAGAAAAAAAATTTAAAGTATCAATTCCCATCTCATTCCACCACAGCTCATTCCAGAATCTGGACACGGTTGATACTGTACTGTATGTCCGCATTAAAGACAAAAGTCTTTTCCCTCATGACAGACACTTTATCGTCCAGTCACTGAAAGTGCAACTAAAGCAGATTTTTTTTTCACTCCCGGTAAACAGCAACTGCTGAGATAACAGAAAAACGACAAAGGAAAACGAAAATCTATGGAAATTCAGACAATCGGTCAGATGCTGTACGCATTTCTTTCCTTATAGTCTAGCTGAGTCATTGCGATCATATGCAATTTGTCTAACTTTCTGCTGGGAAACATTTCCTGAGGGAACTTTATGGCCCGAGAATGAAAAATCGACAGCTGCCCCCCCAGCCAGTTTTCTATCTTTCCCCCCACGCAGAGTTTATTTAAAACTCAGGTGGCGGTTGCTGCACTCCAGGAAAGAGAGAGGTGCTGTAGGCTCTTTAACAGCCAACATTATCTGAGAGTGCATCACCACTGAAGATAGAACTATAATTTTTTGCTGAAATACAGTGGGCAACAAAATCTATACTACCTATATTTCACATCCTTTTCTACAAGTTTTTATTTAAAAGATATATTATCGGAATAATGATTTCAGTCAAAACTAAAACTAAAAAAATTAAACAAAAATGTGATTTTGATGAATGGGAATACTAACAAATTGCTATCTATGAATATTATGAACTTCTTTAGCTGGACACCAGAATTTCCAAAATGCATAATTTAATTGAGAATGCCTTTTAAATTCCAATTCAATTTGTGAATGCAAACTGAATTTCAGTACAAATTTGAATTGCAAGGTTCCAAGTCAAATCTGAATATGAGGTATTACAGTTTTTCCAATTGCTAACAAGCATTGTTTAATACTGAAACCACATTTTCAAAACTGTTCGCACATTCAGCGATACAGAAGTCGATGTAGACCAAACTGTGAATGATTTTTCATTGCTTTCAGACAAAATGCATGAAATCAACACATTTTTCAAAATCCACAAACACTTTTGTCATTCATACTCCACAACCACAATCAGAACGATGGCAAACTGTCCATTTCTGCAGGAATTATATTGAAATATAAAGTCTTAGCAAAATATTTATTATGAAATTGAATAATAATTATTCCAAACACAACTAAATGCAATTTTAACTGAAAGCCAAGCCAAATATTCTATTTTAGTCTTATTATTTATTATTCTACTTCTTCTTTCTTCCTTTCTCTTTTGATAAATGGATGGCTTTGGAATGATTTTGTTTGGACTCATTGGTGGTGGGGGGGGGGGGGGGCTGGCAGAGAGAGGGAGGACTAGTACCCCCACAGTACTGAACATCCATCCATTTATTCTATCCATTTTTCCTAGCGCTTGTCCTATGTAGGGTCATGAGGCTGGAGCCTTTCATAGGTTATTGGCAGGAAAACTCACTACAGTCTCCAGTTCACCTGTCCTGTATGTATTTGGATTGTGGGAGAAGCCCAGAGGATACCAACATCAACACTGTGAGAACATACAAAATCCACACTCAAAGGTCTTCTGGGACTCCAATACTGCACCTCATTATACTAAACTGATTATGTGTTTTTGTTTGTTTTTTATTATTGATTCACAATTTTTTTTATTATACAGGTGCATTTCAATCAATTAGAATGTCGTGGCAAAGTTAATTTATTTCAGTAATTCAACTCAAATTGTGAAACTCGTGTATTAAATAAATTCAATGCACACAGAGACTGAAGTCATTAAGTCTTTGGTTCTTTTAATTATGATGATTTGGCTCACATTTAACAAAAAACCTACCAATTCACTATCTCAAACAAATTAGAATACTTCATAAGACAATACATTTTTTTTTGGTGCGAATTGTTGGCCTTCTGGAAAGTATGTTCATTTACTGTACATGTACTCAATACTTGGTAGGGACTACTTTTGCTTTAATTACTGCCTCAATTCGGCGTGGCATGGAGGTGATCATTCAAATTTTGATTAACGATTCCAATGTCTGTACTTTTCTCTCTAGTCTATTACAATTATGTATGAATGTGGAGAGCCATAATGAAAGCTAAATCTTTTGACCAACTATATTTAATGATTGCACTAACAACTAAACAGTGAAACTATGGGTATATTGTGTGTGGGTGATCTAAAATAATGTTCCTATGATATTTCATAATAAATTTGTATTTTGATCCAATCCTTCTGCAAATGCAAGGCTTCTTTAAAGATATGAACGCAATATGCAAAGTTTTGAACATTGGACAGCCTGTGTTACAAATAATGACTGTTTTGTGTTTTGTGTCTAGAGTTTTGAAAAATGACATGGAGGTTCTGTTATTAGTGTAAAAAATTATTGTTAAAAAGTGTAACTTTTTATATGTATATTTATTTATTTTTCACAAGTAAATTTTGTACTGTTGATGGGTTTTGTTTTTGGTATATGAAGAAATAGGGTGGAAATGCTGCTTTTCACATTCATTATTTGTGCTGTAATACAGTTAGTAAAATGAAAAGATGTTATTCTTATCCTATAATGAAATACTTATGTGAAGAATCATTCAAACTTCAAAGATAAAAGTTAATTGATTATGTAATGATCCCTGTTTTTGGCATTTTTTAGATCAGTGATGAATGAAATGTATGTTTTTTGAAGGATAATTGTTCCCAGTGTTATGATGAAACAAGCTTGTTTTGAGACCTATATGAAGTGTTTTGTTGGTCTGAGTGAGTTTTGGAGGTGAGATCAACTGTGTGGCCAAGATTCATGTTAGTAATGCAGACTGTATGAACAGTTTTGAAAATGTGGTTTCAGTATTGAACAATGCTTGTTTAATGATTTGAATTGAAAAAAATGTAAATAAATTGAAAAGTTATAAATAATTTATTTGTATTAAAACATCAGAATTTAAAATGTATTCAGATGCATGGAAGAAGCATTAAAAAGTAAAAATGTAGGTTTTGAAAAACCACAAGAAGATTAACAATAATTGGAACATATGTGGCGATGGAGATAATTGGAAGGATGGATGGTTGGATGGATGGATGATAATGGATGGATGGTTGGAATGGATGGATGGAGAGGACGGCGATTGACCAGAATGATGGACGGATGGACAGAACGATGGATGGACAGATTGATAGATGGATGGATTCCACCTAAGAAATGAAAAGGAGCCAGTTCTTCAATTTCTAACGCAATACATTCTCTATTCTGCATTTGCGTACTTGCATAGAATGTGTTTTTGGCCTTAATCTGTTTACAGGATAGGAAGTTGCATTGAACTAAACCCAGTGATCAGGCTACCCACAGACAGACTCTCTTGAGTGCCGTTCCTCGTGCGGTCTGAATGAGAGGACCATCTATTGAAACTTGCTAAAGGACTACATGTTGGCTGCACGCCAAGAAAAATGTTTGCGAGATAAAGGGCTGAGAAGAAATGAAAGAAAATTATTACATGTGTTTTTCTATCCCAACTGCCAATTCCTATGTTATATCCCAGAGAGAGTAGCACAGGAAGGGCTTTCAGACAGAAGGGGCTCGTCAGCACCCGCACGCTCCCATACTCTTACATACCTCCAGCCTGACACTTCTCCTCGGGGTGGAAGATGAAAATAATTTTTAGACACTAGTGTGATGGATCACTCATGCATATTTCATGCTGTAAAGCACACGCTGATATCACAAAGCAGACTAATTGGACATTTACTTGAACACTAATTGATTTAGACAAGATATATCTATATTATTTCCTGTCTTTGTTTTGCCACGGCAACTTAATTGTTTTGTTACTCTCCACTAACAAGGTACAAACTAGCATCTGAAATAAAAACTATAGGGGCCCAGTAATGCACAACACAATAAAATTATCCGCAACACAACAGAAACAAGCCACAACAGAATGAAATCAGCACAACACAATGGAAACAAGCTGCAACACAACAGAAACAAGACACAACAACAAAATTAGCACAACATTTTTGCAATGCTGAAGAATGTCTGAGTGAAAATTATTCTTTTTTAGTGATCTCGGGTATCAAAATTTGAAGAAATTAATTGTTGTAACTTACAGTTACAAATAAAACTACAATTGTTTCCAGTAATGGAAATAAAACGAAACAAAACACAAAAATCAGATGAAAAACAAATGTATCTATTTTAGTTAGTTGCCAAGGAAAGTTTTACGTTAAAATACTAAAATGACTAAACTGAAGTAAAAATAAATTCATTCTAAATAGAAATATAAAAATTGCCTGATGAAAATAAAATCACATGACAAAATTACTAAATATTAAAGTAAAATATTGTAAATGAAAAAAGTAAAAAATAAAAGCTAATTCAAAATATTAATAAATACTATAATAGTACATAAATAACACAAAAATTACACTGGGATGTTAGATTTAGTTGTGTCCCCATTTCTGTTGGACACAAAAAAATAATGGTAATTAAAATGTTTTTACCCGCTGCAATTCATTAAATGTCAATTCAACAGATGTGGTCAAAATGATAACATTGCATGATTTTAATAGTTGGAAGAAGGTCAAGACCTTGCTAGGTTAACTGTTTAAGGTTTTAGATAATAGTTAATCTAGTATCTAGTAGTTCCCACAAAAAAATATATGAGATTGTGCTTCTAGTGCTTTAAAAAACAGAATTGAACACAAAAGTGTGCCATATTCATGGAAAGTGCCCTATATTACTTCCTGTCTTTGCTCTGTTAACCTGCACCCTGGCGGTTCATCAGTAAAACCTACATTTGAAGATCCCCATGCTCTCATTTGCTCTCTTTCTCTAACACACATACTATTTGTTAAATCCAACCGTTTCAAGGTTGTGGATGCTTTTGACACCCCACTATGCATGTGTGCATGAGGGAATTTGAGCATTCCTTTTGGTTTAAGCTCAATCTGAGAGCGTATATCAAAGTGTAAAGGGAGAGAGAATATAAGAGACGCAGAGAGAGGAGGAAGACGATTAGTCACCCTCATGTCGTTTCAGACCTGTTTGATTTCCTTTCGTCTGTAGAACTTGTTTTCGGGTTTTTCTGTGCATAAAATAACTCAGTAGGGTCCACTGTTGTTTTAGACCCCATTGAAACATTCTTCAAAATATCTGCTTTCGTGGTTCGCAGAAAAAAGAAACCAGGTTTAGAAAGCAGGTTTGGAATAACATAAGGTGAGTCAATGATGACAGAATTTTCATTTTTATGTTATTCCTTTAACAGCACACCAACTGCGTCCCACAGGAAAATCAACATCCCTCTTTCTTCTTCGCTCTTTCCATCGGTTTCTCTCCTTTTCAACAAACGCAAATGAGGCTAGCAGCTTCAAGCATTGTTTCTCTCTTAAAGTTTGCTCTGGAAAAAACAACATTGTCGGCCTCCTGCGATTGGCTGGGGGAATGATGAGGAGCATTTGTGCAGAAAACGTGCAGTTTGCAGCCTGGCACTAATGCAAGGCAGGAAATTAATAGGTCTGAGATCCCCCCCCCCCCACCTCACCCACACTGTATTACAATGATTTCTCCTCTGTGCCAGACTGCGATACTGTAATAATCCTGTGCATATTTGATAAGCAAGCCCACTCCCCCCCACCCCCTTCTTCCCATCATCTCGTCCCTCACCACACCTCATTTCACTTATGGAGCAATTGTTCACTCATTAATTCAGCCTCACACTGTGGAAACAGGTGAATGAAGCGCAAAGAATGACTCGTTCTGTCTCTGCCTGTCGTGGTGTCTCAGTTCATTTTTCTTCCGTGATCTTTTTTTGTTTCTCTGTCAGGCTCTCTGCTGGATGTTTTGAACTTTTGCTAAATATAATCTATAAATATGCGATTAGCGGGGGTAATAAAAATATCAGCAAATTAGCTTGCAGTGATATGAGGTGCAGTGGCCCACCAAATACATTTGGACACTTAAAGGGATAGTTTACCCCAAAAAATTAATGTTCTGTCATTATTTACTCACCCTCATGTTGTTTAAACATGTAGGACATTACAGTTCCCCTTCGTGGGGAAATTCG